>OX344721.1:122650921-122845921 GCA_947034835.1 Ballota nigra | reverse complement strand
GACGGAGCTCCAAAATCCGTCGCAAAAATTAGCTACGACTGTTTTAAAAATGGACACGTGTCCGTCGCAAATTCCGTCGCAAATCAGTATTTTTTTTGTAGTGATTATTCTGGAAATGAAAGAGGTGGTGATGATGATGATGATGATGATGATGAAAAATAGATGTCATGAATATTTGATCGTGTTTTGGAACTATATATGTTGGTTTAAGATTTTGTTGTTTATCTAGATTTAAGCATGTATGGATATTTTAATTTATATGCCTGGATATTATTCGAACTATATATGTTGGTTTGTTATTATTATTATTATTGATTTTAGTAAAAAACAATTTAAAAAATATTTATTTTAAAATTTTATTGATTTAAAAAAAAAAGAAACTCTATATGTGTATATGTGTACACATATTAGTAAATAGTGAAAATAAATATATGTGTATTAGTGTATTAGTGTATTAGTGTACACATAATAGTAAATAGTGAAAATAAATTTAAAAAGTACTTTTTTTTAAATTTTATTGATATTTAAATAAAATAACAATCAATATATGTGTATATGTGTACACACATTAGTAAATAGTGAAAATAAATTCAAAAAGTACTCAATCCGTCCCAATTTTGTTTACCCATTTCATTATGTACCCCCTTCAAACACTTCTAAATTAGACCTCATTCCACTAATAATTTCTTAGAAAAACATCTTTATTTTATTTCATGCACTTCAATTGAATAATACGCAATCATAAAAAAATCATTTTATCCATTTAAATACTACAAATTAAGTCTCACTAAAAAGTCAACAAAAGTCAAATGGGTAAACAAAATTGGGACGGAGGTAGTATTTATTTTTTTAAAAAAAAACGATCAATATATGTGTAATAGTGAAAAATAATTAAAAGATATTTATTTTAAAGTTATATTAATTTTTAAATAAAAAACGATCAATAATGAAAATAATATATACAAGTGATAGTTTAATTTTATATGTAATAATAATTTTCATATAAAATATAAAAAATAATTAATATTAAGTAGTATTATATTTAAAATATATAATAGAAACACAATTTTTAAAAGATATTTATTTTAAAGTTATATTGATTTTTAATAATATATACAAGTGATAGTTTAATTTTATATGTAATAATAATTTTCATATAAAATATAAAAAACAATTAATATTAAGTAGTATTATATTTAAAATATATAACAAAAAATATATTAAACATATATATTATACCCTAAAACATAACAAGTAAATAGTCTTGCCCAAGCGGCAAGGCGAAACACGCAAGGCCTCCGCATACATGGAGATCGCGTGTTCGAAACTCAAGGGAGGCAAATTTCGCCTAATAAATATGTTGAGAGTAAGGTGTGTGGGTGCTAGCCTAGTGGATTAGCGGGGGAGGATCCGGGCCTGAGGTCGTGGGTTCGAAACCCACGAAAAAAAAAAAAATTCGGTTGGAACTACGCGAGGGATTACACGAGGGAATTTCTCTCGCCACGTCAGCCGAGGGAAAATTCTCTCGCCCAATGACAGGTTGTCACGTTAAAAATTGAAGAGGGATATTTCTCTTGTGCCCCGTTCCCGAGGGTTTATTTCCCTCGCCCTTTCCAAGGGCTTAACCGAGGGAAATTTTGTCGAGGGATTTTTTCCCTCGTCTGTTCCCACGCGAAATCCCTCGTTAAAACCCTCTCCATTTTTCGAGGGATTCGTTTTTCCCTCGTGTACAGATTGGCGACGAGCATTTTGGAGAGGGAATAAATCCCTCTTCAATACCCTCTCTATCTTCGATTCCCTCTTTAAAACCCTCTCCAAAACCCTCTTTAAATCAACTCATTTTTGTGGTGATTGGGGCATGACACTAGCAATGGAGTTACAATTCTAACAAGTCTTCTGTCAACATATCATTTTTATTATGGAGGTACAGATGGAAAATAATTTTCATTTCCATTACCATTGAGGAATTGCTAACCAAACGCCTCCTAAGTTGTCCACTAATTGGACCCTCTCTTAAAAGAAAAAAAAAATATTTGAGAATCAACCCCATGATAGAGTGGTAGAGAAATACTCCACATATATATATATATATATATATATATATATATATATATATATATATATATATATATAGTACTTTGGTTGAACGTTGGGATTGATAAACATTAAAATGCCGTAAACAATCCTTCAACATATAAATGTCGTTTTGTTTTTTAAACGAAACATATAAATGTCATAAAAAAAATCCAGCTAATTCCGAATATTTAATATTGAAGTCCAATATAGAACTATTTAACATTTTGTGTTTATGGGGGAGTCTTATGGCAGGAAGTCTTATTAATTTCACTTCAACGAAAATGACCTCCAACTGCCAAGTCAATTGTCAATATCTAAAACCAAAAATTCCTAAATTGAAGTGCTTAAATATTGACTTTAGGATTAATTTACAAAAATAATTAAACTTTATTAAAGATATAGTTAGTTAGTTAGTTTCAAAATTCATTTTCTCCCAATTGTGTTTGTTAGAGGGAGTTACTCTTTTAGTCACAAAGTTATGAGGTAGTTAAGGAATTTTATCTATAAATACCTCACCACATTATCTTGTAACTTACTTTTGATTGAATAATACTTTTGATATGAAAGGCATTTCTTTAGTCCAAAAGTGTTACTTGCAGCTCAATATGGTATCAGTTTAGCCTAGGTTTTCAATTTCCGTCTTTGATCGCGTCTCCTCTTCGCGATCGCCTTCCGCATCCCTTTGATCGCGTCTCCTCTTCGCGATCGACTTCCGCATAACTTTCTTGGTCTATCCAAGCTTCAGATCTAATTCGAATTCACTCCAATTCGAATCCTTAGAAAATTCCTCTCTAATTCGATCAAATTCGAAGCCATTCTCTCAAAATCGAAGCCATCCTCTCAAAATCGAAGCCAAAATTCGAAGCCATCCTCTCAAAATCGAAGCCAAAATCGAAGCCAAAATTCGAAGCCAAAATTCGAATTCTCTCAAAATCGAAGCTAAAATTCGAAGCCTCCATCAGAAATGGCAGAAATCAATCCGGTACCAAACTCACTCTCACTGAATCCGGCCTTGAATCCTCTCTCTCCGTTGGCGCTTCATCATAACGACAATCCAGCGGTTTCCATCGTTCTTGATCCGTTGGTGGGGTCTAATTTCGTTTCCTGGAGCCATTCAATCAAAAGGGCATTAAGCGTGAAGAACAAACTGCCTCTAATTGACAGTACTCTCTCAATACCTGCTGAAAATGATCGTGAAATTCTAGCGGCTTGGACTAGGGCTAACGATTTGGTACTTAATTGGATCCTTAACTCTATATCTCCTGATATTAAACGTTCTTTAGAATATTTTACTAGTGCTAGAGATGTTTGGCTTGAAATCAATGCTAGATATTCTAGGTCTGATCTTACTAGAGTCTTTCATTTGAAGAAATCCTTCTGCACAATTACTCAGAACTCTCAATCCTTAGTTTCATATTTCAATTCTTTCAAAACTCTCTGGGATGAATATCAAAACTATAGGTCTATCTTGAAATGTAATTGTGGCACTTGTACTTGTGACCTAGCTTCGAAACAGGCCACTATTAATGAACAAGATGCAGTAATGCAATTCCTAATAGGGCTAGATGATTCTTATTCTGTTCTCAGAAGTCAATTTTTGATGCAATCTCCCTTCCCACCCTTAGCCAAGGTTTATTCCATTCTGCTCCAAGAAGAGGCTCAAAAAGCCCTCACTAATCCTGTCCCTGTTTCTACTGATTCTGTAGCAATGTTAGCTAAGAACTATCAATCTAAGTCCTTCAAAGATAGGAAGAAACCTCTAGTCTGTGACCATTGTGGTTTCAATGGTCACACTAAGGATAAATGCTTCCAAATAATAGGGTATCCTCCTGGTTGGAAAGGTCCACGAGCTCCAAGGAATAAAAATGATTCTTCTGCTAATGCTACAATAAATGAGCAGATTAACAATGACTCTGTGGTTACTAATACAAATGCTACTAATCCTTTGTTCAATCAAGAGTTGTTTGAGCAGTTTTTGGCTTTTACAAAGAAACAAAATCCATGCAATGGTCAGGCTGATCATTCAGCAGCAATGGCTCAAGTCACAAATGCAAACACAGGTATATATCCTTTTCATTCCTCTCTAAATGCTAAAGTTCAAACTTATGATGATATGATATGGATAATAGACACTGGTGCAACAGATCATATGACTTGTGATTTATGTGCTTATAATGATCCTCCTAGACCTTCTAATGTGAAAATTAGTCTACCTACTGGTGCTATAGCAATTGCAACCTTTATAGGTGATATAGTTGTTAATGACAGTTTGATATTGCATGATGTTTTGTATGTCCCAGAGTTCACATACAACCTGTTGTCTGTCTCTCACTTAACAAATAACTCAAATTGTGTTGTGAGTTTCCAATCTTCTCATTGTCTTATACAGGACAAGACATCAAGGACTGTGATTGGTTTTGCTAGCCAAGCAAATGGCCTTTATCATTTTAGTATGTCAAGGAAACTTTTTAGTTGTAATAGCATACAAACAAACTGCTCTACTAACTGTTTTTCTGATTGTAACATTTGGCACACTAGGCTAGGGCATGCTTCTTATAAAGTTCTGTTGCAAATCCCTTCAATCAATGTAAAAGCAGATTCTTCAAATAAAATTTGTGAGATTTGTCCTTTAGCAAAGCAAAGAAAGAAGCCCTTTCCTATTAGCACTTCTGTTTCTCCATCTACTTTTCATCTAATCCATTGTGATATATGGGGGCCTTTTAGTACAGAAACTAGAAATGGCCATAAGTTTTTCTTAACAATTGTAGATGACCTTAGTAGATGCACCTGGATTTATCTTTTGAAACAAAAATCAGAAGTAGGACTTGCCATTGAAAACTTTAAAAACATGGTTGCTACTCAATTTGGTACTTCCATAAAAATAATAAGAAGTGATAATGGAACAGAGTTCCTACTAAAAGAATTTTACCATAAGAATGGCATTATACATCAAACATCATGTGTTGAGACACCTCAACAAAATGGGATAGTGGAAAGAAAGCACCAACATCTCTTGCAGGTAGCAAGATCACTTTTATTTCAATCATGCTTGCCATTAAAATTTTGGGGAGATTGTATACTCTCAGCTGCTCACATCATCAACAGATTACCCTCTACAGTCTTGCAAGGTAAATCTCCCTTTCAAATTTTACATAATAAAGTACCTGATTATAGCTATTTCAAGAACTTTGGTTGTCTATGCTTTGCTAGCACACTTTCTGTCAAAAGGCATAAATTCCATCCAAGAGCCACTAAATGCGTTTTCATTGGCTATCCTTTTGGTGTAAAAGGCTATAGGTTACTTGATTTAAATTCTGGTGCTGTTTTCATTTCAAGAAATGTTGAGTTTCATGAGCACATATATCCCCTGAAAGACAAGAAACATTCTGATTTGTATATAGAACACCTTTTTCAAAAGACAAACTTGGATAATATGTCTATAGATTCAGAAAGTGATGCCACTAATAGTGTTTCTGCTCCTAATGAAACTGTTCATCAACATAATGAGTTAATTGATGAACTAAATGAATTTTCTAGTTCTGAAATTCCTGAGCCTCAAATAGAACAAGATGAAATTAGGAGGTCTACTAGAACTAGGCATCCACCAGCATACTTAGAAGTCTATAACACCACTCTGCCAGCTTCACTTAGTCATTCTAAAGCATCTAATTCTGAAACTAATGCTGGAAAACAGTATCCTATTGCTAACTTCTTAGCAACAAACAGACTCTCTAGTTCTTATAAGTCTTTTACTGCTTCTATATCTCAAATCACAGAACCTAAGACTTATAAACAAGCTATTAAGGATACTAATTGGACTGAAGCAATGAGAAAGGAACTAGATGCTTTAGAAAAGACAAACACTTGGACTTTAGTCCCTTTACCTGAAAATAAACACTGTATAGGCTGTAAGTGGGTCTATAAAGTGAAATACAAAGCTGATGGATCTATAGAAAGATACAAAGCAAGACTTGTTGCCAAAGGGTACACTCAAGAAGAGGGAATAGATTATTTTGACACATTTTCTCCTGTTTCAAAGATCACAACTGTTAGAATTCTTCTTGCTATTGCTGTTTCTAAAAACTGGCACATTCATCAATTAGATGTAAACAATGCTTTTCTACATGGTGACCTAGTGGAAGAAGTATACATGCTTCCTCCACAAGGATATTGTGAACCAAATGATAATAGAGTTTGCAGGTTAAACAAGAGTCTCTATGGCCTAAAGCAAGCCTCAAGACAGTGGTATACCAAACTTACTGACTCTTTGATTTCTTTTGGTTACACACAATCACAAGCTGACATTGCTTTATTTACTAAATCTGATGGTAAGTTGTTTACTGCTTTATCTTGCTATGTGGATGACATCATACTAACTGGTAATTCACTTGATGAAATACAAAAAGTTAAAGATCACCTTAATGCTCAATTTACTATAAAGGATTTAGGTAAATTAAAGTATATACTAGGCATAGAAGTTGCAAGAAATGAGAAAGGAATGCAACTATGTCAAAGAAAATATACTTTGGATTTACTTAATGATAGTGGCTACTTGGGAAGTAAACCTTGTTTTAGTCCTATGGACAGCAAACAACTATTTACTTCACAAGAAGCACCGTCACTTGACAATCCACAAGAATATAGAAGAATAGTTGGAAAACTCTTATATCTCACTATAACAAGACCTGACATTTCTTATGCTGTGCAATGTCTTACTCAATTCATGAGCAATCCTAACACATGTCATTTAGCTGCTGTCCACAGGTTACTTAGATATCTAAAGACAAATCCAGGAAATGGTTTATTCTATCCAGCTTCAAACAATTTCCAACTTCATGCTTTCAGTGATGCTGATTGGGCAAGATGTGAGTTAACTAGAAGAAGCATAACTGGATACACTGTCTACTTAGGGAACTCTCTCATATCATGGAAATCAAAGAAGCAAAACACAGTTAGCAGAAGTTCTACAGAAGCTGAATATAGAGCACTTGCCACTACAACCTGTGAAGCTCAATAGATCCTCTACATTCTTAAAAACTTAAAGATCTCACACAACCAACCTGCTACTGTTTATACAGACAGCAAGTCAGCCTATTGCCTAGCACACAATCCAGTTTTTCATGAGAAGACAAAACACATCGAGGTGGATCAACATTTCACAAGACATAAAATTCAACAAGGAGTTGTCAAACTAGTGCAAATCCCTACCCTAGAAAATCTTGCAGATATCATGACCAAACCATTGGGAGGAGAAGTATACAACACCATGAAGATGAAGCTAGGAATCTTGGATATACATTGTCCAATATCTCAAGATTCTCAAGACACAAAGTCACTACATCAAGATGACGCAAAATGATCCCTTCTTACCACTATCATTTTGAGGGGGGGTATTAAAGATATAGTTAGTTAGTTAGTTTCAAAATTCATTTTCTCCCAATTGTGTTTGTTAGAGGGAGTTACTCTTTTAGTCACAAAGTTATGAGGTAGTTAAGGAATTTTATCTATAAATACCTCACCACATTATCTTGTAACTTACTTTTGATTGAATAATACTTTTGATATGAAAGGCATTTCTTTAGTCCAAAAGTGTTACTTGCAGCTCAATAAACTTCAAATTAAGAATGTGAGCGTTTTAGACTTTTATTACCTCTTGTCATCCCCATATATAAAGGTCCTTTGGTGTACATGGGAATCGGTAACATGTCATAAACTATAAACATACTTGCCGACTTCAGGTTTAAAAATAATAATTATATATAACCTTAATGAAATATTGTAAAGAGTCCGTCATTTTAATGGTTTTAGTTAGGGGACGTTTACTACTATAATTTATTTTAGAGCAACATAAACTTGTCCATTGAGTTAGACACTGTAAGTTACAATGGAGAATTTTCAATAATAATTAAGATTATCCATTAATCGGTAGACAAAATTCAATTTTATAAGTAGTATTTCATCTCATGTTAAATAGAATTTAATACATGTACATAATGTATAGGGTTTGATATTTATTCAGGACATTCCATGAATTTATATACTGACTCATTTACACATATTATGAAGACTCCATAAATTAAGTATATATTTGGCAAAACATATATATATATATATATATATATATATATATATATATATATATATATATATATATATATCAAGTTTTATCTCTTAATTTTGGCAACTTCTATAAATATTAATTATCAATATATATAAGATGCACCTAAACTTAATTTACCATTTAAGCATATTCCATAAAATGATTGGAACGTTACGTACGCACGCCACACGTTGAACATCACCCAAAAATGGTAATAGGTGTGTAGACTTATTCTAGCTAGCCAATGAACATTGATCACTAGAAGAAGTATAATGAAAACCCAGTTCTGCAAATAGAAAATTAATGAAAAAGTATAATGTAATCCAGTTTTATGTGCAACTAATCTGTGCGTATTTTAATTTTAAACAATATTAATTATGTTATTAATTAATTAATTTGGTAGTAATATATAGCTTGTTTGTTAAAAAATATTACAGTAGTGAAGCACTTGTACAATTAAACTATTTTATACAAGAGAAACCCAATTAAAATATCCAAACACTTAACTCAAAACCCAATTTTTTGTTATAATTATTTTCATAAATTGGACAAATGGCTAAACATTTATTCTAATATATCATTTCTGGGGGAAGGTGAGCAAGAAAGACAAGTGAGGGATTGAGGAATTTTAGATGAAAAAGTGGAGGAAAGATGTACTGCTGGAGAGAGAAAAAAAATATGTTCACACTTAGACTATCTTTATCAGTTAGTTTTGCCAAAGATTATAGCTAAATACAAAAAACTATCTTTATCAGTGAGTTTTGCTAAAGATTATAGCTAAATACAAAAAAAAAAGAAAAAATTTCCAAAGATCAGTGAGTTTTGGATGAAAAAGTGGAGGAAAGATGTACTGCTGGAGAGAGAAAAAAATGTTCACAATTAGACTATCTTTATCAGTGAGTTTTGCCAAAGATTATAGCTAAATAAAAAAAAAAAAAAAAAAAAGAGAGAAATTCAATTTCATAATCGGTACGGCCAACCAAACCGATTGTGGCAACCCTTTCATTAAAAAAAGATGACACTTGTCATAATCTTATTGACTGATATTTTGATTAAATAAATTTTCCATTTTAAACTTTAAGATATTATCCTTAAAAAAATAATTATAATAATTATATCTAAATTCTAATTTTTTATTCTCTACAAATAGAGACCAATATTGATATATTTTAAATCACAATCTCATATTCTATTTTTTCTCTCCAAATTTCTATTATTTTCAATTATCTCTACTAATACATTTCATTTTTCATAAATATTTGTATTTCAAATTCTTTAATTTTATTGCGACTTTATTTTATTTAAAATAAAAAATGATATTTTTTTCTTATAATAATTATGAATTTTGAATACAAATAATATAATATGGGTAAATTGCAAGGATGGTCCCATGAGAATTCGTACTTGACAGATTTGGTCCAAAGTTTTTTTTTGTCCCATTTTTAGCAGAAAAGATCCAATCCGTTAAAAAATTTAACAGTTTCTTATGTAAAACTGGATGAAAAAACCTTTTCAACTTGATTTTTGGAGGAAAATGGGTCAACTTTTGCTATTAACAATCATTTTAATGTAAAATGCAAGTATGGAGGCAATTCTGCTACTTTAGTATTTCCTCTCCGCTGCATTTTCTTCTAATCCTCCAGCAAACTTCGTCGATTGGGGATGATTTTTTCTCTGCCAGGTTTCCTCTCATGCTCGTTAATCCGTTACTTTTTTACAGAAAAATCGCATGGGACTATTTCTGCTAAAAAAAGGACCAAATTAATGAGGAACAATTCTCATGGGACCATTTCTGCAATTTCCCCAATATAATATATATCGTACACTTTTAAATATGTAATTTTATCTTTTACATTGTTGTATTTTACACATTTATTTGTAACTTGATATATTAATTTATTTACAGTTTTACATTCTAATTTTTTGTAATTTAAATTTTATTATTAAGATTCGAACTTATTTTTATCACTTTATAAATTGAAAAAATTTGATTATAGATAAATTTAATTAGTAAATAATAAAAAAAATTATTTTATGTTGTGTTGGGTTGTTGATAAAGTATGAAAATAGATGAGGTTGAATTGAATTGTAATTTGTAAAGGTAGAGGAGAGAGAAATGAATTATATATTAAGAGGTTGAGTTGTGAATGATTATTGATAAAGATAGTTTTAGACTATATTTATCAAAAACCCACTTCAACCTAAACTCTTAATAAATAATCCATTTCTCCCTCCTCCACATACCCAATCTAAAATTCAACCCAACTTCAATCTATTTTCACTTTATCAATAACACAACCCAACTTAAAATAATAATTTCATATTATTATATTAGTAATTTTTAGTATATTTAATAGCACTACAAGAAAATAAAGAATTGTTAAGATAAATTTTCAATATGGCTATAATATATATATATATATATATATATATATATATATATATGTGTGTGTGTGTGTGTGTGTGTGTGCATTTTTCATGAATAATCATCTTAACATATTACAATGAGCTCCGTACAAAATAATAAGATCATTTTTTGTGAACGGAAGTAGTATATATTAAATTACTTGATATTCAAAATTTGTAACCGGGAGAAATTATGGAGAATGATTGAAATTACGAGAGGACGAATAGAATATACCATTGTAGTTCAAAATATATTAATATTGGTCTCTATTTGTAGATAACAAAAAATTAAGAATTTTGATGTAATTATTATAATTATTTTTTAATTGATAATATATTAAAAATAAAAATCTAAAACATATAGAATAAAACTTATGTTGACCAATATGTTAGTCACACGTGAGAGAGAGGGGGGGGGGGGGGGGGGGGGGGGGGCATAGAATTGATGTTGATACGATTGGCTGGCCAAACAATTGCACATCCAATTCCATTTTTCTTTTCTTTTTCAATTTCTTTTATTCTCATGATCGATTGTGTATGGCCGATAAAAATAGTCTTAAATTGGATGAAAAGTGGAGGAAAGATGTACTGCTGGAGAAAGAGAAAAATATCTCCACACCTAAGTGGTACGGAAAAATAACATATTTCAATCTTGAGTAGGTCTTATATGGGACGTTTCATGGCATAAGACAATGGGAAGAGTATAACTAGGACATTAACCCATTAATAATTAGTAGGGGTGGGTGTTAATTTGCATTGTCTCATATCATAAGATAGTCTTATAAAAATTTTTGCCTTCCATTTTTTATTATATATGTGTATACATTAATTATTTATATAGTTTAAAAAAAAATTGGCAAAGTCTCATATGCACCAAGTGCACGGTGCACCCACTCAACAGTTGATAATGTATACACTGAAAAGTTAGTCCAATCACACTGAAAAGTTAGTCTCAATTACACTGAAAAGTTTACACTGAAAATTAGTTTTCAATGTAAATTTAATTTTCAGTGTAAACTTTTCAGTGTAATTGAGACTAACTTTTCAGTGTATACATTATCAACTGTTGAGTGAGTGCATTATACACCAAATGCACAAGAGACTTACTCGGGCGACGGTGTGGTTCCAATGCACCCATGGCCACACAATATAGACATATACCAGTTGGACTTAATGGGCTATCTTAGGCCCAAGTTGAAATCGGGTCCAGCAGGAGCTCAAGCCCAGATTCTTCTTTTTTTTTTTTAAAGGCCAGGTTATATACATTCCTATCTTTTTGTTAATACAATCCCACCAAAAAAATTTCGAAAAAAATTCGAAAAATTTCAGAATTTTCGGATTTTTTTTCCGAAAATGCCAAAATAAACAACTAAACATACGAATTTTCAGAGACTTTTTTCCGAAAATTGTTACATTTTTCGGAAAACATTATTTGGGTGGGTTGTATTCACAAAACATGGGACTGCATGTATTTAACCTGGGCCCAGAAAATAAGATAAAAAAATTTCAGGTTAAGCCCATGACTTGGAAACTTGAGGCGGGTTACCCCGAAAGTAGAATATGATTTCCAAGTAAATAAAATAATATCAAATCGAATTTAGAAAGACTTTCACTTTGCAAAGTCAAGAAGTAGCCCCTCATTTCATTTTTATATATGGACTCAAAACGAGGCAACTCTTATTCACTTCATATCCATTCAAATTTTAGATATTATTTCACGTTCCGGTACCACCGTTAAAACAGAGTTTTACTATGCCCGAGCGCCACGTTCCACCGCGCAGTAGTGGCGCCGCCACCTCGACGTCTATTAAGGTAGAGGTGTGTTAAATAATAAGAATATAATCGGAAATTATTTTTCTTGTGATTTAATTTCTGTTCTTAATTTTGCAGTTGTTGGGAAGTTTTGACTTGGCTTTGTGTATGAGGGAGTGGGGTACTTACTGCTAAATAAATTGCTGATAATAAATCAAGTAAGTGTTATTTTCTTAATGCTAATTTTGCTTTATTATTTCTCTAGATATTCAAATCAATATATTCAAGTTTATGCTTTTGAGAATATTATGCGTCGAAAACGAGAATAAGAGAGAGAGTTCAATAAAATATAGACCCACTTGAGAAATTCCCAGATTAGAAAATAGAAGATAGAGCATTACTTGTCACATTTATAATAGGAAATACACAGGACAATCTTAATAATGTTACATATTTGTTTATATAATATCATTAGTATTACATTATATTAATAACACGATGTGAACAAATTGGATATATTGTTAAATAGATGGTTTGATTTATTAAATGGTATATTAGTATATAATTATGTATAGAGTACAAAATTGTTAAAACATAGTTTTAAACCCCTTATGAAAATTTTGTGTGAGATTATTTCATTGTGCAATAGTCTTTATTATTTTTCAACATAAATTTTGTTACTTTTATAAATAAGCGTGTCATTTTTAATTAAAAATAGAAGTATAGTATTTTGACAAAGTATAAAGTGAAACTGGTTTATATATAAATCATTGAATATTTGTTGCTTTCAGTAAAGAGTATTAGTTGTTTTCACTGAAGAGTATTACTTATTTACGTTGAAGAATCCTAGTTGTTCATGGAAACAAACTAAGATTTTTCAGTGAAAACAACTAATACCCTTTAGTAAAGATAACTAATACTCTTTAGTGAAAACAACTAATACTCTTTAAAGACAACTAATACTCTCTAGTATTTTTTTCAAGTAAAATTTTGATAACTACTAGAAATATAATGGGTAGAGAAATAGGATTGTGTAGATAGAGAATTTTTTATTCAATGTCTTTGCTTTTACAAACAAAGGTGATATACTATTTATTTATATACAGTTTCTATATATTTGAGATAATGCTAATGCATGTATAAATCATTTCAGGATAGACTGATTTTTACCTGCGTTCAAGTGCATTAGAATTTTGAGTTTAATTTTAAATGAATTTTGACTTTTCACATCTCAATTTATTTAATGAGTTTTGAAAAGTCAAAATTAATTTAAAATTACACTAAAGTACATATTATGCACTTAGATTCATATAAGAATTTGTGTTTAGGATAATGTGTAGTCTATGAATCTTTTAAGAGAATGAATGAGTTAATCAATGTATTTACTTGTGTAAACCAAAATGACATTCACATGTACATTATCTTTAAAAGAAATAATCTTTCTGTTAAAAATGATACCTATAATACGATGATACAGCCTCACACAATTTTTTTTTTATTGAACATAATTTTTTTACGTCATCTTACTATTGGTTTTTGTAGATGGTAGAACATTACCACCTTATTTCAAGACTTTCCATATATCTTTAATATTAATAGATTTAAGAAAGACTGAGGTTAAATATAGTTCTGTCTTTTATTAATACACTCCAACAAAAAAAATTCAGAAAAAATCACGAATTTTTTAGTTTTTATCTATTATAATATGAACTTTTTTCTCTTTGTACGTAATTTAATGCATCATCTTTTTAAGTTATGCAATTCAAAATATTTGATAATTTTCCTTGTATTATATTGGAAAGAAATTTTTTTGATATTGTAATTGATGGTTAATTACTTGGTTGTTTTTAGCCTACATTAATTGAAATGGTTGTTTTGTTATCTTACTCTTTTAATTATTTTTCAGTAATAATCAGGGGATTGTAGAATCTAATAGTGTAGCGTCGAGTCTCATTCATTTAGGGGACGCTTGATTAACAACTCTTCAATGGTAATGAGAATGAGATTGAAAATTAGTGTAATTAGCATTATTCATGAGCACAAAATCACTCTCTCTCCTCCTAAATAAGGTAATCACTACTCCATTTTCATTACCCTATTCTCTTCCTACAATCATCCTCCTCAATCACTCCCTCATTCCTCCACCAACAACCATTTGTTGTCAACTTCTATTCCAAAATTGGGGCATGACACTAGCAATGGTGTCACCATTGGAACACTTCTTCCCCTAACATATCATTTTTCTTATGAGGGCATAGATGGAAATAAATTTTCATTCCCATTACCATTGAAGAATTGCTAACCAAGCGCCCCCTTATTCTATCTTCTTTAAGTAAAGATTTGGTTGGTAGTTAATTTGGTCAAATTCTAGGGTTGGTTGAAGAAGATAATTTAATTGCATAAGCTTTCAAGATTCTCTCTTGATAGTTTGATTAAACCCGAAAGGAATATTATGTAATAAAAATCACTTGGGCTAAAATGAATAATATTGCAACCCCAAATACACAACTCATCAAAGATAAGAATACACAATATTCCTTAATATTAATTGGGAAACACCACTTCCAAATCTAATAAGTTGAAACTTTAAACAGAAATCACAAAAGCTAGCTCGATCCGTCAAGATGATAGAGAGCACAAATTTAAATGCATGATGAAAACAATAGTTGCCAATAAAGGAAATAAAGCGATCCAATTTTAGTAATTGATCAACCAGTTGGGTAGTGGTGGGACTTCATCGAGAGTGTAGGGAGCACCGTTACTAAGATGATCCCATGATGCTCCTTCGAAACTCCAATCTCTTAATTTGTTGATCATAGTAGTTATGAAAACTTCAGTATCAACTTCAACATTCAGTGCTGAAGCTTTTTTCTGAACTGGCCCATTCCAGAAATTCTTAATCTTATTGGGGGTTCGTTTCAAATTTTCTGGTCTAGCCTCCGACAACTTGTTCGCAATCTTTGCCCACCTGTTGCAAACATTCTTATAAATGAGCAATACTTATGTAAACCAGTTGCATCGTACAATTAATTTTCGAGTACGTAATATCATTTGGTGAAACAGTACACAGTAAGAATGGTGTATACACGAATTTGACCTGATTAACTAATATACTGAAATTTCAAAATCTAGTATAAACACTGAAAGAAAATCATCCCATCTAAAAGTTCGAACTTATAATTAATTCGTTTATATTAATTTCTCTTACACCCCCTCCCCGTTGGCCAAATTCTCCTCTCCTCTCTAGTGAAAAGACCCAACAGATAGATAATTTAATATGGGCGAAGTTGATTTCAGTGTTTGATCCTATGCATTTAGCTCGACAAGATGAACGAATTCCATCTCATATAAAAATTCTAACTTATAAAGGGCATGAAATTATATTAAAGTATTGATAATTTCATATGGAGTATCGATCATCCCACCAAAAGTATCATTAATCTGGGTCGGTGGTAATAAATTGTAATTGTTAGAAACTTTTTTGAACCCAAATTCGTGATACTCTTTGTGAGATTATCGATACTTTAGGTCAAATATTCGATACTTTAAAACAGTTTCATAATAAACTTATCATGAACCATTTTTATATTAATTCCCTCAGCACATATATACTAATACTTACTGATTGCCATATTTTTTATGGAGATGAATAATCGCAATAAATTCTTCATCAGTAATGTCCTTGTGTTCGAACCCCGGCTTCAAATGGTTAGACCATCTTTGGAAGCAGCTGTTTGCACTCCTCCCTATAATTAATATACATCACCACACATGCATGCATATTAATTTCTATGTATAGTAATTAATGCTCAACAGACAATCTAAGAATCAGAATATAAATAGTAAGAAGTAAATAGTACTAATTTCATACCTAACAAGTCTGCCACCCTTTTCCAATCACCTTCTCCATGAATTTTGACATGTTTTTTGACCTCGGCGTCTTCTTCTTTTGTCCAATACATTATGGCTCAAATGAAGAGTAATGTGAGAGAAAGATTAATTTAATTTGCTGATTTTGTAGTGAAAGAAGAGAAGGGATTGGAGGCATTTTTATACAGGAGATTTCATCAACTATACAAGTATAACCAGCTTCAACCATGAAGATATTGAGAGCGTTGGAAAAATGGTTGGAGAAAATGAACCAAAAGAAACCAAGGTATAGCTAGTTAAGCAAGCGTCCAAGGGTAAGTAATTAAATCTCCATGCATTAGTATTTCTCAAGAAATTACCTACAAGTCATTTGCCTACAAAAATTTACCTACAACACAATTTGCCTACGGAATTTTCGTAGTCAAATTATTTTGTAGGTGAGGAAGAAAGATGTCTATACAATTAGAAATTTTTGTAGGCAATTTGTAGGTAATCTCAACTACGAAATTTTTTTTGTTAGAAATTTTGTAGCCATATTGACAATATTTGTAGGCAATAATAGGTATTCTTGTAGTGTAAATCTCATTTAACTGAACTTTAGCCCTTCCCTTTGCACCACTCATTAAATGTTTTGGTGGTTTTTGGTCATTTTAATTTTTTGATGTGCGCCTTAATTAATTCTCTGATTTCATTTTATTAATTAGTTTGTGATATTAATTTATATTATTAAATTATGTGTTGGACTTCAGTTCGCTTTACATTATATATCTGCAATTTACAGGATAAGTTAATTATATACAAATATTGGTTTAGGGAAACTAATTTTTAATTTTAATTTTTTATTTTTTATGTAGGGTTGAGAATATATATAGGTCAAAACATGGTTGAAGAAAATGGTTCAAAGAAAGTAACCACACTTCTGCGGAGCTGAGCTGGATATATCACTACAAAAAAAACACTGTTCTGCGACGGAATTTGCGATTTTCCGTCGCAAACAGTGTTTTGCGACGGATTCTGCGACGAACACGAATCCGTCCTTAAAACACCCGTAACTAATTTTTGCGACGGATTTCGCCGTCCGTCGCAAATTACCGACGGATAAATCCGTCGCAAAAGTGGCGGGTCAGACCCGGCCGGGTCACACAGAATTTGCGACGGGCTATAGTCCGTCGCAAATCTTTCGGGTCAGACCCGTTCGGGTCAACAACAATTGCGACGGACTGTTTTCCGTCGCAAAATTCAATATTTGCGACGGAATATGGCCGTCGCAAATTACCGAGCCTATACAAAAAAAACAAGTGGCTCGCGTGGTTCGAGCCCGTGCACCCGGAGCGGCCGGGGCGGGCGCGGACCACTGGGCCAACCGGCCCATTCCTTGTTATATGCGGCCCACCTTCTATATTAGTCTTATTAGGCCTTGAACAATTAATCCATTTTTTGCGTCCAAGGGGAATCGAACACGGGACCTCTCGTGCAAGAGGAGGGGGCGCGCGCCACTAGGGCACAAGCTACTTTCGTTCATTTTTATGCAATTAATTGTATATGTATTCAAATTAAGTCATTTTTTTATAATTCACCAAATTAATTTCTTTTCGTATCTAAGTTGTTTATTAAAATATTTTGCCCAACTATTTTTTTTATTTTGTAAAATTATTTATTTCGACAATGCATAATTTTATAATTCGTTCATTTGTATGCAATTAATTGTATATGTATCCAAATTGACTCTTTTTTTTCTACAATTCACCAAATTAATTCATTTTCATTTCTAACTTATTTTTATAAATATTGGGGCCATTTAATATTTATTATTTCTGTAAAATTATTTATTTCGACTCCCGCTTAAAATTATAATTTGTTCATTTGTATGCTATTAAATTGTATATGTATCCAAATTGACTCGTTTTTTTTTTTCCATAATTCACCAAATTAATTCATTTTCGTTTCTCACTTGTTTTTATAAATTTTGTGGCTATTTAATATTTTTTTGGTAAACTTATTTATTTCAACTCCCGTTTAAATTTATAATTCGTTCATTTGTACACAATTAATTGTATATATATCCAAATTGACTCATTTTTTTTTTCATAATTCACCAAATTAATTCATTTTCGTTTCTCACTTGTTTTTATAAATTTTGTGGCTATTTAATATTTTTTGGTAAACTTATTTATTTCAACTCCCGTTTAAATTTATAATTCGTTCATTTGTACACAATTAATTGTATATGTATCCAAATTGACTCATTTTTTTTTCAAAATTCACCAAATTAATTCATTTTCGTTTCTCACTTATTTTTATATATGTTGTGACCATTTAAATGAAACTCACGAGGTATATAAATGAATAATATAACAACATGATCTAAGATCATGTATATGTTTGCTACAAGTAATTAATTAATTAACACTGAATCTAAGCATTCCCGATCACAAGGTTTCCGCCATTATTACAGAAATAATGAGGGATAATCTAGAGGAGAACGCAATGAAGTTCAAACTCATCTCGTCGCAGCGGAAGCAGTACTACTTGGATGAGTTTCGGGTATATATATGCAAATATTTTTAAATCAACTTATTTCCATATATATACCCGAAACTCATCCAATTAGTACTGCTTCCGCTGCGACGAGACGAGTTTGAACTTCATTGCGTTCTCCTCTAGATTATCCCTCATTATCTCTGTAATAATGGCGGAAACCTTGTGACCGGGAATGATGCTATAAAAATTGTTCAAAAAACATAAATAAATTGTTCAAATTGACTCTCTCTCTCTCTCTCTCTCTCTCTCTCTCTCTCTCTCTCTCTCTCTCTCTCTCTCTCTCTCTCTCTCTCTCTCTCTCTCCATGATCTTCTGAATGATGGTTCACTGTTCCAGTGATCCACCAAACCATCCCATATCGATCGTCCGTCTGGTGCTCGACCCAACTCCACCCGATCCCCACGCTCCCACCGCTTCTTCAGGCCGTAAATAATATTTTTGTACCGTTCTTGCGCTTTCGCACAGAACAATTGGTACATAATACTATCGTTGGCAGGGTCCCAAACGCACCGCCTCTGCAAATAAATTAAAATAGAATATTAACGAATAAATTAAAAAATTAAAAGTTAAATTAAAATCATAATAAATAAATTTATTATACCTTGAAGTCATCAAAGTACTCCATCCTCTTTTGCTCGGACACTTGACTCCACGAGTGGGCACCATACTCAAACTGTCTCATCCTAATGATTTGTGAGACGATTGAGCTAGTCTCATGGGCTGGAAGCAGTCTGTGATAACAAAATTAAAAAATTAAGTTAATTATATTACTCCCTCCGTCCACCAAATTTTTACCCGCTTTCCTTTTTGGTCCGTCCATCAAATTTTTACCCATTCCTCTTTTGAAAATAAACTACACTCACAAACAAAAAATGGGTCCCACAATACCCACCACAATACTCTTACTTTATCTACTTTATTCACTTTTTCAATAAAATACCAATTTTCATTAAAAACTATGCTCTACAGTAACCGGGTAAAATTCTCGTGGACGGAGGGAGTAATATATATAATTAAAAGTATACATAATTCATTAAAAAATACTTACTTGTTGTCGACTATGATGACAGTGAGAAAATTATCTTGACCTGGGTTCATCTGTAATAATTTTAAATTCAACTAATAAAATCAATCAACTAATATTATTCAACTAAACTAAAATCAATCAACTAATAATATTATTTTGTAAAATTATTAAACTTAAATCAAGCAACTAATATTATTCAAACTACCTATGTAATACCCCGTCCCGTTTTATACCTTTTATTTTCCTAGAACCGTTATTTTTATTTTCTTATCTTTGTTTCTTTTTATTTTATTATTTTGTGTGTTATTTGTGTAATTTAAATTTATACCCTTTTATAAATTTCCTAAATTCGAAGAAAGAAATCGAATCTTTCAAAGCGAATAAAGGACTACGAGAAATTAAATATTCAAGTTTGAAATTAGGATTTCGATCCGTATAATTTATTGAGTATAATTAAAATACAATAAAATATTATTCGAATTTTAAAACTGTATTAATTCTCAAATCGGGATTAAACTTGTGAACCAAACGATCCCTATACCGTATCAAGTGAGAACGAAAATATCAGAATTAAAGGGGGTTAGTTTCTGGCCACATAAAATACTTTCCTTTTTTAATTAAATTAATTAGTGAATTTATCCCACCCACATATTAATTTCTTTCCTTTTAAAATAACTAATTAAGAAATTAAAGTTAAATATCTTCCTCTCTCAATCAAACCGCGTACGCAATACCCTTCATCCTCATTTCCCAGATTAATATCAGTTTCTCTATCTCCTCACGAAATCGCATCCTCCCTCTTCTCTTTCTGGTGACCACTGCGTCGCTCCGCCTTCCAGCGATGCTGTCGTGTCCCCAACCGAACGCCGCGCCGCCTCACGCCTCCTGCGCCGACGCCTCTCCGCCCAGCACCGCGTCGCGATGCCGCCGTGTTCCAGCACCGCCTCGCGCTTCCGTGCTTCCAGCGACGAGCGCCGCCGCTCATCCTTCAGCCGCGACGCCTCTCGTTCCCAACCGAGCGCGTTCTCTCCTTCCCCCAGACGCAGTCGCACGACGCTCCGCCCAGCTTCGTCCGTCGCCGGACACCGTCGCCTCTCTCCTCGAGCAGCGCCGCCTTCCTCTTAATTTTAAGTGAGTCCCCTCTTTTCTATCTGTTCCTGAATTCGTTCAATTTTACAGTTTTCCCCAATTAATTCCCTTCGAGATAAGAAAAGGCTCACGTTTCATTCTTTCATTTTGTTTGAGATGTTGTCGTAACGAACTGCTGCCCGTTTGATTTTGGAATAACCAAAACGACGCTGTTAGGCCGCTCGACTTAAATCACGAGTCACCGATCGACGCCGTTGGGCTGCCCGATTTGGGACTCGTAAGAATTACTAATCTTCTTTCTACTTCTCGTTCTAGTTGGGATAGGATTTGAGCAGTTTTATTTTCCCCGAGACCTTGTAAGATTGAGATAGTTATTTTTGGTTTGGAACCTGTAATTTTTTAGATGGACTCTACTTGTTGATTTAAGCTATTTGGAATTATTGAATTAGTTGTTTAGTATTGTTGGTTTAGCTGTTTAGTATTGTTATTTTAGTTGGAGGGTATTATTGAATGGATGAATTAGTTTGGTTAGGTTAGCTGATGATATGGTGATGAAATTAGTTTGTTTTAGTGTTAGTTGAGTTTTAAAGACAAAAGGAAACACGTCTTCCCCTTGTGCGACTGTTAGAGAATTAGGAACGAAAAGATAAGTCGTTTAATATTCCAAATTAATAACAAATGAAAAGGAGTATTTTTGGGAAAAATTAATATAATTCCTTTGTTTTAGAAGTATTACAAACCAATTTTAGAAGTGTTACTAAAGTTAGAAAAGAAAAATACTTTTTATAAACTACATTAGTTATAATATAAATTTCTTAGAAAAATCAAGTTATTAATAAGTTTTAATAAAAGGCTTTATTAAGGACACCACTGAATTCAGTAAATACACCCCCATGTTACACCACAGAAATTAGTAAATACACCCCCAATACACCTCCTCTTGAAAAGGGGTGCACTTATCAAATAGAAATCAACCTTTGAAAACTTTAATTTTCAATAGTTTTCTAAAGGCAACAATCTACTCAATCCTCGTGTTTCACACTCTAAAGCTTTTTCAAATTCAAAAGTCAATCTTTTAATCAGAATACTCCTTATTAGGATTCTGTACTTTTCGGGACACGCACCGAGGACTCGACCCTCTGCCTACACATCATTCTCGGGACTCGAAACAATCAGGTGGGTGATGATCTGTTGATTGATCTGCTAATAATAACGTCGTGCCGGTATTTTTTGAACTCCACTAAATCAAATAAAAAATATCTAATCCAACATAAATGTAACACCTATCTATATAACTGTTTGGATTATGTGATATAACTATATATGTTATACATTAGCCTGTTGTTTTGAGAATCGATCACCATTGCATGAGTAAACACCTTACGTGAGCATGAATCAGTTCAATTGTCGGTCAAGTATTATTCTTTGTAAAGTTTATTGAGTCAGTTTTGTGGAAAGTCAGTATGTACGGAGTCGGGATCGAGTTTTAAATCCGACCTCCGGGGCCGCTGTCGGGGACGCCCTCAGAATCAAGATTGTTGATCAAGTAGATCTGGTCCCCGGTCAGCTGTCGTTTGACGCACTGGGAAGAAGGCCATTGATACTTGCTTATTTTGAGGGATGTTATGGTTGGATGATGTGAGTTTGTGTGGTTGGATGAAGTAAGTTTTAGTTGGAGTTGAAAAGAGTAACTTTGTTGGAAGTGGAATGATTGTACGTTTATGGTTTGTCAGTTTGTGATAATATGTGATATGATTTGGGCTTTGCCTTAATGTGAACCAACTTGTGCTATTTTCAACTATATTATGCGAGATATGTTTAAATGTCGTTTAAATTTTATACGTCAACTGATTAAATAAAATAAACACTTTATCAATGAGTATAACTTAATATATTTCGCATCTACCAATCCCATGATGTTGCAAATCACCCATATGTGAGAATTCAATTCTCACGCCCCATTTTCCTAACCCCTTGCAGATTATGATTTCGTGGAGCAATGACAGTAATAGAGACGACACGGAGTTCCCCACTTAAATAAAACATTACTGTTGATACTATGTTTTATGTACACATATATGTGTGTAAGACACTTATTAAAATTATTCTACCCATTTCTTCCGCTGCATAAAAACTCATCATCTCTCATTTCCATTATATTTCGTTCAAAAATTTTATAGTTCAGACTTTTGATCACAATAACACTTCGAATCCGATATAATTAATATATTCTGGATTCGGGGCGTTACAGGTGGTATCAGAGCTTATGTTCAAAACTTTCGGACCAAAACCCAAATTATTGTTTTCATCAAACCAAAATTCTTTTTCTTTAATTAAAAGTTTCTTATCATGTAAATATAGATCACTAATTAAATTCACTTGAAGGGAAATGTGTCTCCTATTACCGTCAGAAGCTCCTCGAAGGTATGTTCTTATTTTAATTGCCTAAAAGTTAATGATATTACGACAACTTGACTTTCATAACAAAACTCCACTCAAAGGATCGTGAACTCGAAACAACACCTACAAGGTGTAGAAAGAACCCCGAAATGTCGTTTATATTACTATCGAAATGCAGATAATTAGTAAAAGATAAAAATAAATATATTTGTGTAAATTTATAAACTTCATAAATGATGTTATATGATTATTTGAACTATGTGCCTTAATTGTTTAAATAATGTTTCTGCAATAACTAAAATTTTGACTAGGAAATTTCTTTCCATATAAGAATCCACCTAAGATAGTTATATCCCGATAATTAGAAGACACTTAGCTAACCTTAGAATCTGTTAGTGTGTTTATAACCCAGTTCACGAGACTGTGTGCAAAGGCAAGAGTCACTCCAATACCCTACGATGAGACATATTTGACAGCCGTGCTTTGTTTTGCCAGAAGGGTTACTGAGTTGTTCTCCGTCCTATCGCTGTAAGACTACTCGAACGGACGAGAATAGAAGACCCGGTACAAAGGCCCACATTCACTTGGAGACATACCTAGAAGAAGTTGACAATGGGTATTTCCGTATGATAGTAGTGATCAGTCAGAGTGATCAAATCCTTTTAAACAATTATCCTTTTTATGTAGTCACAAATACGTACAACATAGATGTGCCACCCTTTCCTGACATATAGTAGTAGTCAGACGTATGACCGTTTTACTTAGACCATAGCAGCGTAGCTCCAACCTGCTCCTTTTATCGCTCGTGGTCCGTACTGATGCAAGGATATGATGCGTTAGATTTATAGTTTGAAGCCTTTTGCATTCTATGACGAATGTAAGGAGACTGACCTCCGTAGGACCAAAACTTTTAGATATATATATACTTATTATGTGCTCACTACTTGTCAATGTATTTTACTTGCTTTATATATTAAATGTTATATTTTATTTGATTATCGCTTAATGACACATCACTGGTTCCTAGAATACTGTGCGAATGTGAGCACTGTACCATTGGGGCCCCAATGCGCAGCTGGTGAATTACGTACCACATGTGTTTCAGTGCTAACGTTTTGCGTTAATTTTGGTTAGTCCGATTATGTTTTTATAACTTTCTCGCACCTATACATATCGTAGAAATATTATTCTTTTCCGATCAGAACCACCTTTAGAATGGCACCAGGATGTAGACGTGGACGACCCCACGTTAACCCTATTACTATATCAGTGAATCCTATAGGACATAACTCACCTTCTCAGGCTGAACCTAAGCCACCTCAGCAGGCAGCGCTAAGAAATGTCTGGAACTACTATGGAAATTAAGGACCGAATTTGAGGTTTACCCCTAACGCTAAGCGATCACCTGATAGAGTCCGATCTTCACACCCTTGAGATGAAAATCTTTGACATAATCTTAGACTTTGACTAGTTAACAAAGGACGAAGCGATAATAAAATGGGCAGAACGTGAGATCGACCTCGAAACCTGTAATGGTCAACGCTTCACATTTCGTGAAATCAGGACCAAGAAGGAAACCCGAGTAATATCAGCAATCCAAGCTGCAGCAATATTACAAAAAGAGGAATGCCAAGCTTACCTCGTCCACATCTCAGCAGGAGAGAAAGACGATAAGTTGCGCATCAAAGTGCCAATCGTGGATGAATATCTTGACGTGTTTCCCGAGGAATTAATCGGGTTACCTCCTGATCGTCAGATAGAGTTCTCTATCGACTTGATACCTGGGGCAGCACCAGTATCTAAAGCACCCTATTGAATGGCGCCAAAGGCATTAGAAGAACTGAAGGAACAACTGCAATGCTTGCTTGAAAAGAAGTTCATCAGGCCTAGTGCGTCACCATGAACACCCGTGTTGTTCGTAAAGAAGAAAGATGGAACTTTCCATATGTGCATAGACTACCGAGGCCTCAATCAACTGATCATTAAGAACAAATATCCTCTTCCGAGGATAGAAGACTTGTTCGACCAGTTGAAGAATGCTACCGTATTCTCAAAGATCGATCTGAGGTCTGGTTACCATCAGCTAAAGGTCAAGAGCTAGAATATCCCAAGGACAGCATTTCAGACTCGGTATGGACATTTTGAGTTCACCGTGATACCTTTCAGAGTAACAAATGCTCCGACAATTTTCATGGATATGATAAATAGAGTGTTTCATCCGTACCTGGACCAATTCGTCATCGTCTTGTGTACTCTAAAAGCAAAGAGCAACACGAAGAACATCTCAAGGCAGTCTTAAGGACAATGAGACTAGAGAAGTTTTATTCCAAATTCAGCAAGTGTGAATTTTGGATCAACTGCTTATGTATCGATTAGTACTAGAGCATCTCACTCCCTTATGTCTAAGAATTTAAGAAAATTTGGGGATATAGAGTATAGAAGAATAGACCTTAAGTGAAAGTGAACTTTTGAGGAATACAATGAGAACCTAAAGCCGAGTGAATTGATTTGGAGATAGACTTGGATGAACATCAAATAGAAACTGAATTGCACGTTCTTAAGTTGAGTAGTTAGGCGTTATTGAGAACGAATTAGTTTTATGCATATGAAGGAATATGAAACATGGGCATAGTTACTTTCTTTTGGGATAACATAAGATTTTAAGCTTAAGTAGAGCCCTTTTGTGGAATAAGTAAGCTAGATGTGATCTTAAGTCTTACGTGTTAAGATTAACATTTATATGTTATGGGAATACTTTAGTTGAAAAAGAAAGGACAATTGATTTTTATCTATTGGATACATAGTGGACTTCGAAGTAGAGGAAAATTTGCATCTATGTAGGAAGAAAAGTTTGCATGTTTGAGGACTAGAAAACCTTCTAAGTCTCAGATCTGGTAGGGCGACAACAAACTTAGTCGACCAAGAAAACCGAGAAGTTATTTTGGTTTTAACTAATTGGGAACCTTTCAAAAATCAAACCTCCCCACTAAGGTTTACCACCCCTTTTGGACCAGAAGTTTTAGAGTAAGTAGTTAGACAAAACTATTTTGAGTGGAGTAAGATATAGCACCACTTCATCCTAAACCTAGAATTCTCCACACAGTATTGTGCAGATCACCAATAACCTCTAGGGTTGTTGCTTCCTCTGGAGATGCCAGAGTGGAAATGGGAGAACATCACTATGGATTTTGTCACCGGATTTCCGAAAACGGTGAAAAATCACGATGACATTTAGGTTATCGTAGATAGACTTACGAAAACTGCCCACTCTATCCCTGTTATAATGACGTATACGTTGGACAAGCTCGTCCAACTATACATAGCAAAGGTAGTTAGACTGCACGGTGTACCAGTCTCGATAGTGTCCGATAGAGATCCCATTTTACCTCTAAGTTCTGGGGAAGTCTGCAATGAGCCTTAGGGACTGAATTGAAATTCAGCACCGCATACCACTCGTAGACTGACGGGCAATCGGAAAGAACTATCCAGACACTCGAAGGTATGCTGAGAGCTTGCGCTCTAGATCTTGCAGGAGGTTGGAAGAGCCACCTGCCATTTGTAGAGTTCGCATATAACAACAGTTATCAGGCGACAATACAAACGGCACCGTACGAAGCACTTTACGGGAAAAGGTGTAGATCACCAGTTTGTTGGGATGAAGTCGGAATTCGAAAGATTCTCAAACCCGAACTAGTTGAAAGATCGGTTGAGATAGTCGCAAAGATTAAAGGAAGAATCAAAACGGCTCAAGACCGTCAGAAGTCATATGTGGATGCTAGGAGAAGAGATTTACAATTCGACATTGGCGATAAAGTATTTCTCCGAGTGGCACCAATGAAAGGTCTAATCCGTTTTGGTAAAAGAGGTAAGCTAAAGTCGCGATACAATGGGCCATTTGACATCCTGAATAGAATCAGGGATGTGGCTTATCGCTTAGCACTACCACCAGAGTTATCACGAGTGCATGATGTGTTCCACATATCTACACCCAGGGAGTACATAAGCGATCCAAACACTGTTTTTAGTCGTATAGATTTAGGTTCAAGTTGTGACCTGACTTATGAAGAAGTTCCAGTTACTATCCTAGGAAGGAAGTTACACTTATTAAGGAATCAAGAGATACCATTAGTTCTAGTCCAGTGGAGCCGACACGGGAAAGAAGAAACAATTTGGGAAATAGAGGATGAAGTCCTAACCAAATACCCTCAATGCTTAAGCAATACCTAGGAGATGAATTTCGGGGGCGAAATTCTGTTAAGGGGGTGAGGATGTAATACCCCGTCCCGTTTTATACCTTTTATTTTCCTAGAACCCTTATTTTTATTTTCTTATCTTTGTTTCTTTTTATTTTATTATTTTGTGTGTTATTTGTGTAATTTAAATTTATACTCTTTTATAAATTTCCTAAATTCGAAGAAAGAAATCGAATCTTTCAAAGCGAATAAAGGACTACGAGAAATTAAATATTCAAGTTTGAAATTAGGATTTCGATCCGTATAATTTATTGAGTATAATTAAAATATAATAAAATATTATTAGAATTTTAAAACTGTATTAATTCTCAAATCGGGATTAAACTTGTGAACCAAACGATCCCTAAACCGTATCAAGTGGGAACGAAAATATCAGAATTAAAGAGGGTTAGTTTCTGGCCACATAAAATACTTTCCTTTTTTAATTAAATTAATTAGTGAATTTATCCCACCCACATATTAATTTCTTTCCTTTTAAAATAACTAATTAAGAAATTAAAGTTAAATATCTTCCTCTCTCAATCAAACCGCGTACGCAATACCCTTCATCCTCATTTCCCAGATTAATATCAGTTTCTCTATCTCCTCACGAAATCGCATCCTCTCTCTTCTCTTTCCGGTGACCACTGCGTCGCTCCGCCTTCCAGCGATGCCGTCGTGTCCCCAACCGAACGCCGCGCCGCCTCACGCCTCCTGCGCCGACGCCTCTCCGCCCAGCACCGCGTCGCGATGCCGCCGTGTTCCAGCACCGTCTCGCGCTTCCCTGCTTCCAGCGACGAGCGCCGCCGCGACGCCTCTCGTTCCCAACCGAGCGCGTTCTCTCCTTCCCCCAGACGCAGTCGCACGACGCTCCGCCCAGCTTCGTTCGTCGCCGGACACCGTCGCCTCTCTCCTCGAGCAGCGCTGCCTTCCTCTTAATTTTAAGTGAGTCCCCTCTTTTCTATCTGTTCCCGAATTCGTTCAATTTTACAGTTTTCCCCAATTAATTCCCTTCGAGATAAGAAAAGGCTCACGTTTCATTCTTTCATTTTGTTTGAGATGTTGTCGTAACGAACTGCTGCCCGTTTGATTTTGGAAGAACCAAAACGACGTTGTTAGGCCGCTCGACTTAAATCACGAGTCACCGATCGACGCCGTTGGGCTGCCCGATTTGGGACTCGTAAGAATTACTAATCTTCTTTCTACTTCTCGTTGTAGTTGGGATAGGATTTGAGCAGTTTTATTTTCCCCGAGACCTTGTAAGATTGAGATAGTTATTTTTGGTTTGGAACCTGTAATCTTTTAGATGGACTCTACTTGTTGATTTAAGCTATTTGGAATTATTGAATTAGTTGTTTAGTATTGTTGGTTTAGCTGTTTAGTATTGTTATTTTAGTTGGAAGGTATTATTGAATGAATGAATTAGTTTGGTTTGGTTAGCTTATGATATGGTGATGAAATTAGTTTGTTTTAGTGTTAGTTGAGTTTTAAAGACAAAAGGAAACACGTCTTCCCCTTGTGCGACTGTTAGAGAATTAGGAACGAAAAGATAAGTCGTTTAATATTCCAAATTAATAACAAATGAAAAGGAGTATTTTTGGGAAAAATTAATATAATTCCTTTGTTTTAGAAGTATTACAAACCAATTTTAGAAGTGTTACTAAAGTTAGAAAAGAAAAATACTTTTTATAAACTATATTAGTTATAATATAAATTTCTTAGAAAAATCAAGTTATTAATAAGTTTTAATAAAAGGCTTTATTAAGGACACCACTGAATTCAGTAAATACACCCCCATGTTACATCACAGAAATTAGTAAATACACCCCCAATACACCTCCTCTTGAAAAGGGGTGTACTTATCAAATAGAAATCAACCTTTGAAAACTTTAATTTCAATAGTTTTCTAAAGGCAACAATCTACTCAATTCTCGTGTTTCACACTCTAAAGCTTTTTCAAATTCAAAAGTCAATCTTTTAATCAGAATACTCCTTATTAGGATTCTGTACTTTTCGGGACACGCACCGAGGACTCGACCCTCTGCCTACACATCATTCTCGGGACTCGAAACAATCAGGTGGGTGATGATCTGTTGATTGATCTGCTAATAATAACGTCGTGCCGGTATTTTCTGAACTCGACTAAATCAAATAAAAAATATCTAATCCAACATAAATGTAACACCTATCTATATAACTGTTTGGATTATGTGATATAACTATATATGTTATACATTAGCCTGTTGTTTTGAGAATCGATCACCATTGCATGAGTAAACACCTTACGTGAGCATGAATCAGTTCAGTTGTCGGTCAAGTATTATTCTTTGTAAAGTTTATTGAGTCAGTTTTGTGGAAAGTCAGTATGTACGGAGTCGGGATCGAGTTTTAAATCCGACCTCCGGGGCCGCTGTCGGGGACGCCCTCGGAATCAAGGTTGTTGATCAAGTAGATCTGGTCCCCGGTCAGCTGTCGTTTGACGCACTGGGAAGAAGACCATTGATACTTGCTTATTTTGAGGGATGTTATGGTTGGATGATGTGAGTTTGTGTGGTTGGATGAAGTAAGTTTTAGTTGGAGTTGAAAAGAGTAACTTTGTTGGAAGTGGAATGATTGTACGTTTATGGTTTACGTTTATGGTTTGTCAGTTTGTGATAATATGTGATATGATTTGGGCTTTGCCTTAATGTGAACCAACTTGTGCTATTTTCAACTATATTATGCGAGATATGTTTAAATGCCGTTTAAATTTTATACGTCAACTGATTAAATAAAATAAACACTTTATCAATGAGTATAACTTAATATATTTCGCATCTACCAATCCCATGATGTTGCAAATCACCCATATGTGAGAATTCAATTCTCACGCCCCATTTTCCTAACCCCTTGCAGATTATGATTTCGTGGAGCAAGGACAGTAATAGAGACGACACGGAGTTCCCCACTTAAATAAAACATTACTGTTGATACTATGTTTTATGTACACATATATGTGTGTAAGACTCTTATTAAAATTATTCTACCCATTTCTTCCGCTGCATAAAAACTCATCATCTCTCATTTCCATTATATCTCCTTCAAAAAATTTATAGTTCAGACTTTTGATCACAGTAACACTTCGAATTCGATATAATTAATATATTCTGGATTCGGGGCGTTACAACCTACTCAACTAAATTCATTCAACTAAATTAAAATCAATCAACTAATATTATTTTGTAAAATTATTAAACTTAAATCAAGCAACTAATATTATTTAAAATTATTAAACTAAAATCAAATAACTAATATAATTCAAACTACCTACTCAACTAAATTCAATCAACTAATATTATTTTGTAAAATTATATATTAAACTTAAATCAAACAACTAATATTATTTAAAATCAAACAACTAATATTATTTAAAATCAAACAACTAATATTATTTAAAATCAATTAACTACCTACTCAACTAAATTCAATCAACTAATATTATTGTGTAAAATTATATATTAAACTTAAATCAAACAACTAATATTATTTAAAATCATTAAACTACCTACTCAACTAAAATCAAACAACTTATAAATATTATTTTGTAAAATTATATATTAAACTTAAATCAATTTACTAATATTATTTTGTAAAATTATTAAACAATTCAACTAAAATCAATCAACTAAAATTATTTTGTAATATTATTTAAACATGCTTAACAATTAAAAATTAACAAAGTACTAAAACAATTCAACTAAAATCAAACAACTAGAATTACTAAAATTAAAAATATAATATAAACTTAACAATTCAACTAAATTCAATTCTAAACTTAACAAATTGTAAACATGCTTGGAAATTAAATTTTAAACGGTAAAAATAAAGAAAACTTACGATTTAATGAAGAAACGAGCACTCGGTTGGGACGGATTGGCTCTACAGCGACTGCACCCGACTTCTCCCTCCTTTTCCTCTCTTTTTCCTCTTCTTCCTCTTACTCTTCTCGCCGGCTGCGCTGTGCCTTATATAAGGCGAAAATTTTTGCGACGGACGCCTGTCCGTCGCAAATTGCGACCGCCAAACACCTGAACGACGTCGTTTTTTAGTATTTGCGACGGCCAAGCCGTCGCAAATGTGAAATTTAAAATATTGCGACGGACAATCCGTCACAAATCAGTCAACGCGACGTTTCCCGAAAGGTCGCGCGACATTTCCCGAAAGGTCGGGTCAATATTTGCCACGGAATAGGCCGTCGTAAATTCGAAGTTAAACATTGCGACGACAATATCCGTCACAAAATAGTTAAGTGGACCGTTTTCCCAACGGGTATTTTTTACCGGGTCGTTTTGCGACGGACACGTCCGTCGCAAATATGAAATTGAAATTTGCGACAGCTAATCCGTCGCAAAATTTGTCGGCATGCAACGAAGTTAATAGACCCCACACTTTGCGACGGACTAGCCATCGCAAAACAGTGCAGTTTGCGACGGTTTTTTATTTCCGTCGCAAATTGTCTTTTTTTCCGACGGGTCTCCAATATCCGTCGCAAATGCATGAAATTTGCGACGGATAATTGTCCGTCGCAAGTTTTCCATCGCAAAATAATATTTTTTTTGTAGTGTATACCACAAATTCTTTGAAGTTAGAGCGGTGTACAAATTTGGGTAGCTACTTATCATCAGCTTAATTAATTGCTAATTAAATCTTATACTTGGTTGGGAGAATAGGATCGGATACACTGAACGGAGCAGATTTCACTAGCTAGGTTAAAATTCAATCCATTTGTTTAAATAAAATATTTAAATTAATTGATTTCAAATTCCTAGCTTTGATTTTAAGTCAAACTGGAGATATTTTAAATATCTGCATAGCAAAATCATGTCATTTGAAATCAAGTGATTCTCAAAATCATTTATTTTCAAATCCCTTACATTTTAAATGACTCCATCCAAATGCACCCCAAAAGAAGAGATAAATTTAGCTTGATATGGAGTTAGAAAGTACTTGCAAATGTTGTTGTATCGACATGGAGACTCTTACATAACCAGCTTCCTACGAGACACAACTTTGCAAGGAGAGGTATACTCACAACATGTAACGAAATGAAATGTCCAGCTTGTAAAATGGAGGAAGAAACAACTGACAATCTTTTTATCATTTGCTCATTCGCTGGAAACGTATGGATTAATTGTTTGGAGTGGTTGATGGCTCCAACTACCTTGCCCAACAAAGTCGATCACTTCCTCTTTTTATTCTGGCCTTCTTCGACGAAAAAAAGGTAAATTGATTGTTGATGTGGTGTGAAAGTGTGTGACATGGGTAATTTAGAAATCAAGATATAATTTAGTATTTCAAGGCGTGAAGTTTATTGTTGAAATAATGATAGAGGAAATTAAATGGAGATTGTGGAGTTGTTTTTTGGTGAAAAAATGTAATTCATTATAATGCATTGTTAAATATATGGTTAGAAAATTCTAGAGAAATTCTAAAATGTTGAACAGTTCTGTAATTCCTTAATCTCGAGCATGTCTTGGTGCCCATAGATGTTTTGTTGGAATAAAAGTTCTTTTGTCCGATAAATTTTTTCTTTATAAGGTCCTATGAATTCTATTTTGAATTCTATTTTAAAATCAAAACTCTTAAACATGAAATTTGTTCCGAAATTCTTATCCACAAGATACTAAAGTGCTCTAAGTCCTTATTTTATTATGCAAGAAAATATGAAACTTTAAACAAACAAAAAACATTTCAAGTTAATTATCGAGTTAAAAGTGATGCAGTTTGTTCTCCTAGGTCCTCTCAGGGCCGATCCTAAAAAATTTATTAGACCTGAGTCGAAATTAACATTAGACCCCTTGTAGTCTTTTCAATTATATGAACTTAATGACAACACAAAATTTTAAATGATGATATTAAATATTTTACAATGTAAAAAAAAATAAAAAAAATACTTTTGTGCTTAAGTTAATATGATGAATACGGTATGTGGCAGCCTATGTGTGACCATATTAATTAGAAATGATAAGTCTCTTGTAAACCACTTTCACCTTGCAACTAAAAAGGATTTATTTTTATTATACAATATTACGATCGATGTAAGTTAACATGAACTAAAAATAAGAATTTAAGTTGACTCAAAAGGATTTGAATCGTAAACTTAAGAAAGTAAAATAAGGAATTACACATACACATATTGGTCATACACTTCTTTTATATGTATTTTAAAAGTTATATATCTATATATACACACATAATTTTGAGCCCCTAAAAATTCATAAGATTTTTTGGCCTGAGTCGGACTCAAGGTAAGCACGGCCCTGGGTCCTCTACTAAAAACTTTATGTATTTTTTAAAAATATTTAGACACATTAAAAAATTATGAAATTTATACTGCAGTTACACCTTGATATGAATAACAACATATAAAAATATTACTTGAGCAGCTGAAGTGTCGAAATATAGGATTTTTGGTCCATTTCCAAAACTGATACAGACACTCTTCAGGTTTCACAGAAAGTTGACAACGGTGTGTCATCAACAAGATAATATTTTGGTAAACTATTTAGACAAATCTTAAAATTATGGAAACTTCATATACGTAGATAACAACACAAAATATTTAAATATAATTTTTTCAAAAAATTAAATTATTGCCGAAAACTACCCGATTTTTTCAAAACATGAAAATAGTTGTAGTTTGTCACACTTTCTTAAGAGAAAACATGAAGCAAAACTGTAAGGGGTCGTTTGGTTCACGTGATGAGATTGATTAGATGAGATTGAATTAAATGAGATTGGATTAGATAGGATTATTTGAGAAGGAATTTGTGTTTGGATTGAATGATTAAGTGAGTTTAAAATGCAAAATACCATTTTAAAGCATGGGACTATGGAGTCCCACCATCCCTAAGGGATTAATTAATCCATCATTTGATGGATTAGGTAGGTTTATGACTCGGACCCCAATTTTATCCTGTGTCGTAAACCTGCGAACCAAACGCAATATTACATGGGATTGAGAGTGAGACTAAAACTTTAGTTCCACCCAATTCAGCGAACCAAACGACCCCAAAGAGGATTGGACAGCTGGAATAAAAATTATAGAATAGATCTTGTGTGAGACCGTCTGAAATATAACTTGGATATTGACACTTTGGCATGAATGGGTGTTAATTTGTGTTATCTCATTCCTATTAAAACTTGATTGGGTAATTAGTTGAAGGTCCCACCTAAAGCTCATTGAATTAAAAATTAATAGTAATTGAACCAGATGAGGTATCTGCATTGGGTAATTAGTTCAAGGCCTAATAAGACTAATATAGAAGGTGGGCCGCCTATAGAGATGTTAAATGGGCTAGCCCTAACCCTATAGGGCCGGCCCTAACGGGCTTTGGGCTAAACGGGTTAGGGCCTTATTCTATTCACTCTTAAGGGACCTTTAATAATTAAGACCTAACCCTAACCCTAGCGGGCCTCGGGCTAAACGGGCCACAAATGGGTTATGTCGAAAAAAATTAAATTCAACACAAAATTTAAAATAGTGGCAATAAAATGTTAATGAATTTAAACATTGTTCATAAATTAATTAAAATTATATAAAAAATAATTCAACGTAATTATAAAAATTCAAACATCAATACTTATAAATTACAAAACACCAACACGTAATAGTTCAAACATCAACACGGCTAATTTTCGATTTATTGCAGTATTATAATTACAAAAATTCACCCAATCATACTTGTAATAATTCAGCTCACTACCATGCATATCATACCAAAAAAAAAAAAAAAAAAAAATTAATCGGAATGATACTAATAAATTTAATATCCAAGAAATAAAAGAATATACAATATTAACAGCAAATTAACTAAAAAGTTCATCTAATTGGGCACTTGTGTATCTAAATACTACTAGTACATAGATAGAAGAACCTAAAAAGGAACTAAAAATAAAATAACACTAAAATGGATGGATTAAATTTCTTGTACATCATCTTTTACTGAAGTTAGGGCTAGATGATGAATTGAAAAAATGTGAGTATATATATATTAATACTTTAATTGTAATATATAATTTATACACTTATTATATAATATAAATAATTAAAAAAAAAATATATATATATATAACCCGGGCTGGCGGGCTAGCCCTATTAGCCCGCGGGCTAATAGGGCCGGGTCAAAAGACCCTGATTTAAACGGGCCCCTTAAACCATAGCCATAACCCTGCATTTTTTAGGGTTAAACGGGCCGTCCCTATTAGCCCGGCCCGGATTAACATCTCTAGCCGCCTATAATAAGCTACGGGCCGGTGGCCCAGTGGTCCGCGCCCCCCGCCCGTCCCGGGTGCCGGGGCTCGAACCACACGAGCCACTTTTTTTTTTTTATATAGACTCGGTATTTACGACGGCCAAATTCCGTCGCAAATAATAATCGAAAAAATTAAAAAATAAATATTTGCGACAGATTATTTCCATCGCAAAGACCCGCCAATGTTGCGACAGTTTTATTCGTCGTTAAATTGCGACGGATGGCAAAAATCCGTCGCAAAAATTAGCTACGGCTGTTTTAGGAACGGACACGTGCCCGTCGCAAAATCCGTCGCAAAACACTGTTTGCGACGGATTGTCCGTCGCAAATTCCGTCGTTAAACAGTATTTTTTTGGTAGTGCCTATATTATTGCCTGATAGATCAATATTATTAACCAACGACGGGATGGTATCGTAATAACACAAGAAATTAAAAAATAAATATTTGCGACAGATTATTTCCATCGCAAAGACCCGCCAATGTTGCGACAGTTTTATTCGTCGTTAAATTGCGACGGATGGCAAAAATCCGTCGCAAAAATTAGCTACGGCTGTTTTAGGAACGGACACGTGTCCGTCGCAAAATCCGTCGCAAAACACTGTTTGCGACGGATTGTCCGTCGCAAATTCCGTCGTTAAACAGTATTTTTTTGGTAGTGCCTCTATTATTGCCCGATAGATCAATAATATTAACCAACGACGGGATGATATCGTAATAACACAAGAATTGTTAGAAATAGAAGCCGGAGAAGACTAAAAACGCAAGAATTGTTAGAAAAGTCTTCATAGATGATTTATTCTTATGACTTCGATGATAAAACTGAAGTGTGGAAAGTGGGTATATATAATGGTTGGCGCGGAAGTTGTAACAAATTATATTCACACAGTATTTGTTTATTTGTTAAATTCTACTAACATGGGCTAATCAATACGTACGTGATGTAACTAATGTTGTGTCCCTAATATTAAAGTTTTATTTTTTATTTTGCATTAAACATCATAATTTATCTCACTACAAAAAAAAGCAGAAATAAAGAGGGGAGTTAAAGAGGGGAAAGTTTGCCCTCGTCCCTAAAGAGGGGCGAGACGAGGGCCAAAAAAATTTAAATCGGACGAGGGCCGAGACGAGGGGCAGGGCCCCCTCTTTAGTTAACGAGCGTTCCGCCCTCGGCAAAATTTGAATTTGGGACGGGCGAGCACTCAACCCTCGTGAGTTAAAGAGGGCGCGTCCCCTCGAGAATTAACGAGGGCGCACCCCTCGCCTAGCTGGGATCCGACGCGAGCCGAGGGCTCCTCCCCCTCGCGAACTTGCCGAGCACTTCCGCCCTCGCCCACGGTAAAAACTAAGCTTTTACTGAGGGGGTTAGCCCTCTTTAACCCCCTCGTTAAATATTAGATATAAATACCCCAACTTCCCCATTTTCTGCAGAAAACCCTCTCCTCCTCCACCCAAAGTTGCTGCTGCCGCCGCCGCCTTCACTGCTGCGCCGCCGTCGCCGGAAACAACACTCCACCGGTCAAATTTTCGCCTACTCGTCCTCGTGAACATTTCTACGGTAATATTTTTTGTTTTTATCCGTTAAATAATTTGTAAAATACAAATTAGCTTCATGTATATATATGTTTATATGTATGTATATATGCATGTATAGGTGTTAATTAATTAGTCGCTAATTATATATTTTTTAGCATGTTATTTAATTATTTTTATAATTAGTGGGTATTTAATTAATTATTTGATAATGTATTTATGTTAATTAATTAGAAATAATTACTAGCTAATGTATATTTGTTGTATTTAATTAAATTAATTTGCATAATATATATTTAATTATATATATAATCATGTGATAAATATTTATGTTCAATTATTTATATTTATTTTCATAATTATTAGTTTGATGAATATATAAATTAGTTAATTAGTTATATATGTTCAAAGTTTATATATTCAAATATGTTGGAGTGGAGGGAGTTGATGAATACATTAATTGTTGGTCGTTTGCTAGTTGTAGAATGTGTGTTCCGACTTGATTAATTTTAATTAAGTCGGAAATGGATGCACTATAGGATCTTAGTTAGCTGGAGAATACAATAAAAATAAACGAAACTCTGTCAAAAATTTTAGATTAAGTATATTAAATTAACAATATGATAAATATAATGGATTTATATATTAATTTTTTATTAAATTTTGAATATTCTTTAATTTGAAACAGATTATAATATGAGTTATTCAAGTCGTAATTGGATGTATGGTCCAAGAACAATTAATGGAATGATAGCTCCCGACTTTCTAAGTGGTCTTGAATCGTTTATACAATTCGCAACTAGCAATCCTGATTGGATGAGTGAAGGAGATATTAGGTGTCCCTGCTCGAAATCTAGATGTAGGAACCAAAGGTTTAGAGCACCAATTGACGTGAAAACACATTTGTATATAAATGGGTTTATGCCCAATTATCACAATTGGATTTTACACGGTGAACAAAATTGGGGTCATCTACCACACCAAAACTATGATCAGTCGACTTCGTACGGAGTAGATGATACTGCAGGGTCTACCTCGTACCATGACATGATCACAGATCTAACTGGTCCTAACCTTCATTTTGAAAATGTGGAAGATGAACCGTTAATGAGGAGCCCCCAAATGAGCATGCTGCTCAATTTTATGACATGCTTCGTGCAGCAAACCAGGATTTGTATCCTGGTTGCGAAACACACTCACAATTGTCATTCAACGCCCGACTGTTGAACATTAAAACTGAAAATAGACTGTCTGAGAGGGGTTATAATCAAGTTGTTGATTTGATTCGAGAAATTGTTCCTCCTGAAAATCTAGTGCCTAGGAAATTTTCTGATAGCAAACAACTAATGAGTGGGATGGGTCTTCCAGTAGAGAGGATTGATTGTTGTGCACAGAATTGTATGATATATTGGGGTAATGATAGTGAACTTGAACATTGTAAGGTTTGTGGTCATCCACGGTTTAAACCCCGTAAGCGTGGTGTTGATGGTCAATGGAAAAAGAAAAAACCTTACAAGGAGATGTTCTACTTTCCTATCATTCCTCGACTGCAAAGATTGTATCAGTCTGTTGCTACTGCAAAAGATATGACGTGGCATGCAAGTTGCTCTAACGATGATTCTGGTGTTATGCGTCACCCTGCAGACTCATTAGCTTGGAAACACCTGGATAATTCGTATCCTGAATTTGCTTTCGAGATTCGGAACATAAGGTTGGGCCTAAGCACCGATGGTTTTCAACCATTCGGACAGTCTGGGAAACAATATTCTTCATGGCCAGTGATAGTGACACCGTACAATCTACCTCCGTGGTTGTGTATGAAAGATCAATTCATGTTTCTTACGGTATTAGTGCCTGGTCCTAAAAATCCTAAGGATAAATTGGATATTTTTTTACAGCCGTTGATCCGTGATTTGATGTATTTGTGGGAAATTGGGGTGGAAACGTACGATGTTGCTACAAAGCAAAATTTTCTGATGCGAGCTGCACTAATTTGGACCATCAGTGACTTTCCAGCTTACTAAATGTTGTCTGGATGGAGCACTGCTGGACGGACAGCTTGTCCTTACTGTGGAGAATACACTGATGCTTTCACTCTGAGGCTCAGTCGTAAACAGTCGTGGTTCGATAACCATCGTAAATTCTTACCTAGACATCATCCGTATCGGAGAAACAAGATTGCATTCAGAAAGAATGTGATAGTGGATGACCCACCACCACCCATTCGATCAGGTGAATCACTCCTAAATGAAATCAATTGGGTGGGATATCGAAAAGTGACAGAAGATGGTGCCGAGGCCCACAACAAGAGATTGGAAACTGGTTGGAAGAAGAAAAGTATTTTCTGGGATTTGCCGTATTGGAGTACCTTGTTGATCCGTCATAATCTGGACGTGATGCACATTGAAAAAAACTTCTTTGATAATTTGTTCTACACTGTAATGAATGTGGAAGGGAAAACAAAGGACACGAATAAGTCCAGAGATGAACTTAATGAATATTGTCGTCGTCCATCACTCGTGAAATGTCCACGTACAGGAAAGTACCCCAAAGCTTGTTATTCACTTGATAAGAGACAAAAGGATGTTGTGTGCAGATGGGTAGATGAGCTAAAGTTTCCTGATAACTATGTGTCCAACCTGTCTCGAACTATTGACTGGACAAAATTGAAAATGTTTGGGTTGAAGAGTCATGATTGTCATGTGTTTATGCAGAGGCTACTCCCGATTGCTTTCCGTGAAATTCTTCCACAGAACGTGTGGAAAGCTATAACTGAAGTTTGTTTATTCTTCAAGGAGTTGACTTCTACGACGATTACAGTTGAGAACATGACTCGGTTGGAAGTAGATATTCCGCTGATCTTGTGCAAGTTGGAACGTATATTTCCACCCAGCTTCTTTAATTCGATGGAGCATCTACCTGTACACCTTGCATACGAAGCACGAGTGGCTGGTCCTGTACAATACAGATGGATGTATCCATTTGAGAGGTAATCTACAACTTTCAAATATTTGAACAATTAACGGTTATTATACTCACTATTGATGCTTCTGGTTAGGTATCTTCATAATTTAAAACTCAGTGTGGGTAACAAAGCTCATGTTGAAGCTTCGATCGCAAATGCATATCTAACAAAAGAAGCATCAATTTTCTGTTCCCACTACTTTGAGGATCATGTTCTGACGAGGTGTCATAATGTACCTCGTAATTACGATGGTCGTGGCGCCGAAGAACCCCAACCTGGTACTCCGTCAATTTTTATACCTCCTGGACGACCACTTGGACGGAAGAATACAAGATATATTGTAGACGAAGAGAAAAATACAGCTCACACCTACGTGTTACTGAATTGTAACGAGGTGCAACCGTATGTTGAGTAAGTTAATATTCAACATCGTCCATCTATAATTATTACAAAACATCATTATAATGATAATATTGTACATCTTCCCTCTTGTAGTATGTTCATGCATCAACTTCAAAGTGTTCAACCGAATCTCTCTAGGGCTGAACAAGACGATAAACTTCAACATCAGTTTGCGTTATGGTTTGAACAAGTTGTAAGTCAAGTTGATAAAATTATATAAATAATAAAATATATACGTAGACTCAAGATTAAATATTTTGTCAACTATAGGTCAAGGTAAACAATATTCAAAACCGGTGGATACGTGATCTCTCCAGCGGTCCTGTAAGTTGTGTTACCACATATCCTGGGTATTACGTAAATGGATACAAATTTCACACACACACTTATGGTGAATCAAAATCGACTGTGAACAATGGAGTTTGTATCAAGGGGACAAACTATGATTCAGATGAGAATGATTTCTATGGGATCCTTGAAGAAGTATTACAGTTGGAATACCCTGGACGATTTGAGAAAAAAGTGGTTCTGTTCAAGTGCGAGTGGTATGATCCTACCGTGCCAAATGGAACAAGAATACATCCTAACTACAAACTTGTGGATGTTAATCGGAGAAGAGTATATGGCCGTTATGATCCTTTTGTATTAGCAAATCAAGCCACTCAAGTTTACTATTGCGAATACCCGGGGGTGCGAAATCATGAATGGCTTGCGGTTTGCAAAGTTAAACCGAGATCCTTAGTGGAAATTGATAAAAGGAATGAACAAGAGCTACCCACGTTCCAAGACGATGAGATTAATTCACAAATGAATAATGTGCAAATAGACAGTGATCCTATCGTGTTGGCAGATGTCAGTGGTGCACTAATTCAAATTGAGAATGATGATGTTGAAGAAGAAGAAGAAGAAGAAGAAGAAGAAGAAGAAGAAGAAGAAGAAGAAGAAGAAGAAGAAGAAGAAGAAGAAGAAGAAGAAGAAGAAGAAGAAGAAGAAGAAGAAGAAGAAGAAGAAGAAGAAGAAGAAGAAGAAGAAGAAGAAGAAGAAGAAGAAGAAGAAGAAGAAGAAGAAGAAGAAGAAGAACATGACGAGGAGGAAGAAGACGATGATGATGATGATGATGATGATGATGATGATGATGATTAAGTAGTTTAGTAATTGCTATATCGATGTTAGAAATTATTTAATGTGTACACCTAAACTTTGATTGATTGATCATTTATATCTCGGTGTTATAAATTATAATGTGTACACCTAAACTTTGACTATTTGCTCAATTATATCTCGGTGTTATAAATTGAGAATGTGTACACCTAAACTTTGACTATTTGCTCATTTATATCTCGGTGTTTAAAATTTTACAGATGAGCGGATCCGATCGTAGCTCTAGCGGGGGACGGCGACAGAGTACAGGTCGCGGGGGTCGAGGCCGATCTAGTGGGGCGCGGAACACAGTGCCTATACCACACATACCAGTGCCAGTTCCGTTGATCCCTACGACTGATGACGAGGAAGCTGAGCAGTATACCGACTCGGATTCTGAAGAACAGTCGGATTCACAAATGGTCGGACAGAGACTAGATGTGTATATTGCCTACGATACGTATGTTAGACTTACTATTTTCAGGTATTTTGAGGAATATATATCCGTGAATATTAATTATGTATTACAAATTTGTTTTGCAGCTTGATGCCTTCGAATCCGGTCTCCAAGCTGATCAGACGTATCATGGCTGGACATATGGAGTTGGGCGCCTTCACCTTCAGGATGATATCCGAAGAAAGGCTGCAGGAGTACTGGGAGACATTTCAGGTATATATTCATTTGATTTATAATGATATTATATAACATAATAACATCTTTGTTTATCAGAAAGAGGCTAGATGGGATCCTACTGTCACTTTAACACAGTATGTTCATCACTTGTTCCTGAAAAGGGCTGCTGAAAGATATGTAGATCTTTTGAACTCTGTGAAAAGAAAATGGGAGTTGAAGGGTAAGAAGCCACAGTGGGATACGAAAGTGTGGAAGGCCTTGCTCGCGTACTGGGACAGAGATGACGTGAAAGCCAAATCCGCACAATGTAGACGGAACAGACTATCTGAGCCTGTTGGCCCGGGTACTGGCATCTCCACCCATAAAGGTGGATCTCGTGGTGCCGTCGAGGTTGCTCTGGATATTGTAAGTCATTTGTTGATACCAAATTCGGTAAAGTTTTATAATATGCATGTATACATATTTTAAGTTTTAATCATCATGTTCTAAATTATAGGAGAGGAAGAAGGGACGCCCCGCCACAGATTGGGAAATTGTGGAGCACTTCCACTACCGTGGTCCAGGACAGTATACATACGGCCTTATATCTGATACATTGGTAAGTATTCTTGTTACATTTTAAAATAATATGAATATTTAAGAATATTTATATATCTAGAAAAATAATTCTCTAAAAAAATGTGCAGGCTGATGTACAAGCGAGAGTCTCCCAACTGCATGCTACCTCTGACTCTGACGAGCAACCTCCTGAGCCCAGTCTTCCAGAGTTATCTCAGATGTACGTCAAGACTGTGGGGAAAAAGCACGGTAAAGTTCGTGGGCTCGGACAATTGGGAAAGTCCAGACGCATAGTCTCCGGCCCAGGCGGGACATCAGCTGGGACTCATATTGGAGCCTATAGCCAAATTGATGTGGACCGACTACTCGCTGAGGAGCGTGAGAGAACGCGCAGAGAGGCGGCTGATGAGAATCGACGATTGCTGGAGCAAGTGGAAGAGAGACAACGGCAACTGCGTGATGAGATGACCCAGAACTTCCAAAACCAGTTTACCGAGTGGATGCGGGCATCACAACAGGGATCTGGAGGACCACCACCCCCGCCTCCATCCGATGAGTATACCCCACCCCGAGGACCGGGTTCGAGCCGTGGCAAAGGACCGAGATCCTGATGTTTGAGAGTATTGCTTGAAGTATGAATTAACTATTTTCATGAATGTTTGATGAATGTTTCTTAGAGTATGAATTATTGTGCATCGTCTTTATTATGCTTGTGATGTTTATTTTCATTAATGTTTGTGAAATTCGGAGCTATATATCGTGTTTAGTAAGATTTTTAATTAATTATTTAGGTTAATATGTGTATGTGCTTTAGTTATAAGTAATATTTGATTAATTTAATCATAATATATTCAAAATATTTTAATTAAAATAATATATATATTATATATATATATGCACAAAGGGGTTAATTTTTTATATTTAAAAAGATATATACATAAGTGAAAATATAATTTTGCAAGTGTTAATTTCATTTTATATGTGAGAATAATATAAATTTCATTTTTAAGTTATTTACCATAATTGTAATGATATATAATAATTAATTAAAAGTGTAATCATAATAGAAATTATTAAATGTATGTAATTTAAAATGATATATTAATTTAATTAATTTTTTAAGGTGTTATAGTAAATAAAATGATTTATAATAATATTAATTAATTAAAGGTATAAATAAAATAGGAGTGTTAAGTAACAAAGAAAACAAAATAAGAAATAATATATATACTATTACAATAGAAAACATTTCGAATGATAAGCCTTGCCCAAACGGTAAGGAGAAGGGCAATAGATCTTCCATGCGTGGGAGGTCACGGGTTCGAAACTGGTCTCTCGCGGGTTGCTCGCGGGTCGGGTTGGGTTGCGCCCGCCCTGCTGATGCGGCCTGCGATTTTTTTTTTTAAATTGTGTTGGACGAGGGCCTCCTCCTCGTGAACAAACGAGGGGCGAGACGAGGGCCCTGGTAGATGAGGGCAGGCCCCCTCGTGCATGGACGAGGGGCGAGACGAGGGGGCTTCCAGGCGAGGGCGGCCGTGCTCGCCAAACTCCAGGACCGCGAGGCGAGGGCAAGGCCCACGGGAACTGAGGCGAGGGCTTACACGAGGGCCCGATTTTTGAACCAGACGAGGGCAGCCCCCTCGTTAGTAGCCGAGGGCTCTCTCCCCTCGTTAGTTAAAGAGGGGCGAGCCGAGGGGGACCCTAACGAGGCCTATTTTGTCGAGGGTCTCCCCCCTCTTTAAACCCCTCTTTTAACCCTCTCCCCCTCTTTAAATCCCTCCCTATATCCCTCTTTATTTCAACAGTATTTTGTAGTGTTTTAAACGAAATTGCAATTATATCTTTGTAATTTAGAAGTACATATTTCCAAAAAAAAAAAAAAGGAGAGATCAACAAAGTTTGGTTGACTTTGCATTTTTGCAAAGCATTTACATCGAGCTCTTAATTTACGGTCAAGAACTGAAGCAACTAAGCAGCCATTATGCCCCACATGAATTTATATAAGACAATTTGAGATAAACAAATATAGCTGATGCTGAAAGTTGTTTATGCCGGAGGATTCAAATGGAGGGCATATAATAAAACAGTAATTTAATTATTGTTTTTTAATGTAACTGTAAAATAAAATAATTAAATGAATTAATTTCACACCTCTCTACAAGTTTGACTTTTTAAATGAGGCGAAATTTTTTCATGGTACTAGAGCCAAAACACAACCATGGAGATACATTTTTTCATATGGTATTTTTCACAATTTACATAAAACGTCAAAAATATTTCTTCTGATTAATTTATTTGTAACTCAATATATCTTTTGAAAACGGTGAATAATTTAGGCCTGGCAACGATACGAAACATATATAATTAATTATATGGTTGTTAACCCAATTTGTCAAAAAATTAATTTTTGTATTTGGCAAATTGGATTAACTATTATATATTTCATCGTCCTCCAAATTTATTCCCATTTTTCTTTTTCCGTTCGTCCCCCAAATCTATTTTCATTCTCTTTTAAAAAAATATTATGTTATTATCAAACTCACAAATCCATGCAATATTCATTAATATTTTTACTATAACTATTTGTTTTATCTCATTTTCCTTAAAATCTGATCCCTTAGAAAATATATGGTGAAGGAGTATCTTTTATTATTTTTCGATTAAATTTTTTTCTTCTCCATTACTAGAGTTTTTCTTAATTGACATAATTAATTCATCCATTTAACCAATTCTGGGAACCTATATGATCCTCTCTTAGACAAGACTGGATAGGATCGTTCTCTTCAATTTAATATGATATTTCAATCATGTATGTCAATGTTGATATATTATTTAATATTATAGAAAAATAATTAAATGTATTGATTTCACAACTCTCTATAAGTTTGGATTTTTAAATGAGTGGAAATTCTTTTATAGTATTAAAAAAATAAAAATTATGGATTTGATTTCTATTGAGAGCAACTTCAACCATACTAAATTATTTATTCACTGGGTTTCCCAAAGAAGGAAATACAATATACATAAAACCGAATAAATTGAATTTGAAATTGGTTGCTTTAATTTAATTAATGTGGTGGAGAGATGGAACTCCAAATTAAAAATCTAGCAGGAAATTTCAATACTTTGCTACACATGAGAAAAACGTTCCTGATATTACCAAAAAGGCTCTTGGAACTAGTGTGTTGGACCTTCCAATTAAGTTAAGTTCAAAATATAGTTTAATTGCACACTTTTGTTGGGACAAGTAAAGGTATTATTGAATATGGCTACAATTAGCTTTTTCATTGAATATAGAGGGGACTTAAAAAAAAAAAAAAAAAAAAACCTAAGAAGCTAAGAAGCTTCTAGATAGAATATAGGTGTTGAGCCTTCATTGGCTATAGATACAAGCCAAATTAGTGCAGAACAAATGGTTAATTTAATTAGGTTTTTTTTTACCGTTTCACAGTGAAAATGTAAATTTAATATAATATTAACATTTTGGAATGCATGTACCAACAATAATAACATTAATAAAGGTTAACTGCTCCCAGAATGATTTACATTATAATAAGACTGATTTTAATTATCAAGAAGAATTGATTCTTGTGTTGCTTCCAAAGTATTAGGAATTATATATAACCGTCTCTATTTCACAAGTTGAAGAATTAATAGACACTGGAACTATATATTGATCCTAACATCTAAAACTAATTGGAGCAGTCTCGGGTACTCCTAACGTCCCATGGTGAAACGAAATATAATTTGAGAATACCAACATTAATTATAATACTTTAAAGGGATGAAAATTTAACTCGTAAAATATTTTACCTTGAAACCATTTCACACAAATTGTTTAAGCTTTTGATATTAGCTTCTAAGGTTGGAGGGTCGCCGCCCTAGTTTTGTTTTGAGTAGGTCTTGTATGAAATTGTTTCATGCCATGAGATGATGGATGAATTATAAATTGGACATGATGCATTAACATTTAACACTTTAACAATGACGAGTATAATTTGTATTGTCTCATGGTTTCATGCAAATTTTTATCTTTTGCTTTATGCAAACACTTGTATGAGACCGTTTTATGGCATGAGACCATACAAATTAACACATACCCCTACCAAAGTGTTAATGAGTCAATATCCTAATTACACTCATTCTCATTGTCTCATGTCATGAGACGGTCTCATATACAAAACCTACTCATTGCTTTATACATGAACGAGAAATTTCTCATTTCTCAAGTACAAGCTGCTAAACTGTTAATCAAGTTTAAGCCACATTGATTGAAATTAAACTGTTAAACTTGAGATTATTGTATCTCACCACCTTATACAAAATATGATTAAAATGATTTTTTTAATTTTTTTATTCTAGTTGACCATCACAGTTCATATATCCTTATTTTCATTATGTATATTATTCTCATTGGAGAATTATAATCATGTATCCCATAATATTTTTTTACATAGAGTAATACTATTCAATTTTTTTATATCCTACTAATATTGATAAAATTTTGATTAGCAGTACATAAAGTGCATCCTATATGTAGTACCCGGATATAAACCATATTCTTCCTCTATCTTTCCATCTTTATTGAAATGATTCTGTATTTATTTGCTTTAATCATTTAATTCCGTATCTATTTTTATTTCGCCAATTAAGTCGCAGTTGACCAATAAATATGCGCACAAAATATCACTGTTTCGATCTTCTATTAATTTGTTTTATCAATTTAGTTTAGTATATGTTCAAATTTTGGTAATTATGTCCTAATTGACAAGAAAATAAAGATAAAATGTAAAACTAAAACTAAATTAAAGCAAAAAAGAAAAGAGATTTAAAAAGGTCATCTTCTTCACGTGTGCAACAAGTTTCACCATTGTTGCGACAATCCAAGCAAAATCCTGGATGTAAACAATCAAATTCAAGCAAGAAGAGTTAAATTTGACTTTGAAATTTTTTATTATTATAAAGATCGAATGAGCACTCTCAAATTCAAAAGGAAACAAGATTGGGAGTAGGTACTAAACTTGAAAATCCTTATTGTGTTTGGTTAGGGATGGGGCCATCCGAATGGGGATGAGTCATCCCCCATCTCATCCGATTTTGGATGGACACATCTCATTCCTCATTCATCCCTATTATACAACTACACACCTATTTTAATTATATTTTATATAATCACATCAGTTTTAATCCACCCATTGATCTTATCTCCTTTTTTTTTTCCACATTTATTCATTATCTCTCCTATTTTTTCTTACATATTCATTCTCTCTCATGCCTTTTATTACCATCTCTCCTATTTTTCTTTCACCCAATCATTATCTCACTAACTAACAATAATAATATTTCAACATCAATTTTGATTTGACATAAAGTTTTATCCAACTCTATTTCACCATCCCTAACTAAACACAAATTTACTATTTATTGGATTACCTTCATCCCTCTTTTCCCATCAATAGAATTGACACAATATTAAAATATGTTAGATTAGACAAAATGTATAAAATCTTACAGCAGTGTTCTTCAAATCTCAAACCTAAAGAAAAATTTGGCAATTTGGTCGACTGCAGCAAAATAATACTTAATATGAGGACAAAAATGACTCAAGTTTGAACCAATAATTCCAACAATCAATGGTAATTAAACAACAATTCATAAAATAAAAGATGAAGCATCTCATACAAATAAGAAAATCTCCTTATTTATTTAAGAACAAACACATGCATCTTCGACAATTCGTTCAAAAAAAAAAAAAAAAAAACGCATCTTCGACAAGACGATCTAAATATAATAAACAATACAAACACAAATTATTATAATAATAATAATAATAATAATAATAATAATAATAATAATGATATAATAATATGATCATGGATAGGCCTCGATGACAAGTTCAATAGTTGCAACATTTTTGACAGTGTAACGACTAAAACCCGCCTCGTTGATAAGATGTGCCCATTCCTTGTAAGTTCTCTCCTTCCCCTTCACAGTAACCGCCATCATAATCATATCCTGCATCAAACGAATCCCCGCGTATTCGTCTCCTTCTCCTTCTTCATCGAGTATGGCATCTACAATCATCACTTTTCCCGTCTCTGCTGGGACGGCTTCTTTGCATTTCTTTAGGATCTCTATACAAGCCTTGTCGCTCCAATCGTGTAGTACTCGCTATGAACATAACAACACATCTAATCACATTTTTAAAATCTTCATATTATAATTATACAACAATGAATGTGTTGTAAATTAATTCAAGTCTAGTAAAATGTGATATTTCAAAATCCCTCTATAAGTTTCTATCGAGAAAATTACATTTTTGTGTCGCGGGAATATATCATTTTTTAGTCCATTTTTTGAACAAATTGTGTTCCATAACTTACCAATGGTTTTCATGTTTTTTTTAAGGAGGTGATCAAGAACCATTTTATGATTATGAGCCCAAAATTACAAATGCAATTTACTACTCCGCCCACCACAAATCAGTTTTCACACTAATTTTGACACACTTTTGGTCTTAAGAGAATGTGTCTATTTCAAAATGATCATTTTTTCATTACTTTTAGTCCCATAGTTTCTTTTAACACTTTTGATCCCAAAAGAATAGGACATAGTGTAATTTTAGTTCCAAGAAAATGTATAAATTGCAGTCTGATTCCAAAAGAATGTGACAAATTTGAAGTTTTGGTCTTGCTAATTAACGTATGGGACCGAAACGGCAAAAAAAAAAAAAAAAAAAAAAATCAATTTTGTACATGGGTATCAAAAGTGTTTTGCACTCATTCTCTTGGAATTAAAAATGCAATTTTTCCTTTTGGCACATATTTTTAAGAAAAAATTGCAATGAATGAAGTGTTAAAAGTAAAAGAATTGATTGGGTTAGGTGTAAAATGATGACATTTTATGGTAATAAGTGAAAATTGTGTGTGGAGTTTATGAAAGAACTTTTTTTTAGGTGTGAAAATTAATGGGTAACATATTAAAAGAGAAACGTGGAAACAACGGAAGGAGTAATTTTTAGATGAACAACGTGTACCATAAGCATAACAACATCAGCTCGTGGTACGTGTTCGAACATGCTCCCCCCGACGAATTCGACCCCGTCACGAGGGGGAGCCTTATCCACAATGTCCGGGAGATCGAAAGCGATCCCCCGAACCCAAGGAAAAGCCTGAACAAAGAAGCCAACCGCCATTCCGTGGCGGCCACCGACATCCACCAGCGACCCGATTCCCTCGAACGCCTCCGGATAATTCCGGATGATCGCCGTCGCCGTCACCCTAGCATGGGCGTTCATGGCATTGGTGAACGTCTCCACATGGCTCAAGTCTCTACCCGTCCACGTGTCCTCGCCGTTGACCGACTTCAAATCGGGCCGTTTCCCGGTCCTCAAAGCCTCGACGGTTAGGCCGTTGTGGGAGGAGCCATGTAACCGAATGAAGGGCCCCATCTTATCTCCGGCGAGAAGGCGGGAGAGCGGCGTTTGGGCGTAGTTATAAGCGCCGTCGTCGGCTAGCTTGAAAATGCGGTGGTGGACGAGGAATCGCATGATGCGGTAGAGCGAGTCGGAGGGACAAGCCACGGCGGAGGAGAGGTCGGAGAGTGACATGGCGCCGCCATGCTTTTCCAATACGTCCGGGATCTCGAGCTCGACGGCGGCTTTCACGACTTGGGTTTTGATATGTCCGTAAGCGTAGTTCCATACTTCTACTTGGGCACGTTCCTCTTCATCTAGCGTCATCTTTGGTAATAAAAATACCCTAGAATTTTTTCTTTAATTTGTAGGGGGTGTGAGTTTTGGCTTAATGCATACAAAAGTTTTTCATGTCACGTTATATATAAAAGATGTTTTGATACTTTGAAAAGAAAATTTATTATTAATATGTCGAGTCGTGCATTAATGCACATACTTACCCTCATCTACATACTACAAAAAGAACAAGAAAAACACCGAACTAAACCACCTCATTAATAATGAAAAAAATTCAGGGGCGCTTGGTTAACCATTCTTCAATGGTAATGGTAATGAAAATTTATTTTCATCTATGCCCTCATAATAAAAATGATATGTTAGGGGAAGAAGTGTTCCAATGGTGACACTATTGCTAGTGTCATGCCCCAATTTAGGAATAGAAGTAGACAACAAATGGTTGTTAGTGGAGGAAGAGGGGAGTGATTGAGGAGGATGATTGTAGGAAGAGAATAGGGTAATCAAAATGGAGTAGTAATTACCTTATTTAGGAAGAGAGATAATGATTTTGTTCTAATGAACCATGCTAATTACACTAATTTTCAATCTCATTCCCATTACCATTGAAGAGTTGTTAACCAAGCGCCCCCTCATTTCATCCGAACCATCTCATTACATAAAATTGTCTACGGAAATTATCAATATGACTATGAAATTTTCAACAAATTAAAAAAGTTCGTAGTGGGAATTACCTACAAATTACCTACAATGTTTTTTAATTGTATAGACATCTTCCTTTTCCACCTATAAAAAAAAATTGTCTACGGAAATTCCTTAGGCAAATTGTGTTGTAGGTAAAATTTTGTAGGCAAATGAACTGTAGGTAATTATACCTAGAGATTTTATTTCGTAAGCAAATTAATTCTGTATGCAAGTTGTTTCTAGGTTGAGAAATGTAGAAACTTTCATAATTAGAAAATTCTGTAGGCAAATTGTAGACAATTTTTACTATAAACTTTTTTGTTGAAAAAAATTTGTAGGCGATTCTAATTTTGTAGGTAATTTTTTATTTTCTGGTAGTGAATTACTAACGAACTCAGCTCAAGAGAGGATGCTCAACAAATAGACAACTTAAAATGAATGAAATTGTTTTCAATGAAATGTGAACACATGATAGACAATTTAAAATGAATGAAATTGCTTTCAATGAAAAACTTATTGGATTAAAAACTAAGTTACAAATTTTTTGAAAACTCGGATATGCATGAGTAGTTCTAGGGTGCATCCAAGTGCATACTATGCACTTGGATTTTTCACTCAATTTAAAATCAATTTTGACCAAGTAAAAATTCGCGGGTCAGCCCAACCCGACCAAAACTCGCGGGTCAGACTAACCCGCATCTCTCTCCTCCTCCCTTCCGCTTTCTCCTCTGAATCCGACGGCCAGGAAACCTTCATCGCCCACGTTTCCAAATCTCAGAAGCCTCTCGCCAGTTTACTTGACAGTTTTTGTGATGAACCAAATTGACCTCCGTTCCTGGTGCTCGTCGGTAGAAATCAAAACAGACATAACTTTTGGAGTCAGACTCAGAATTTTTATTGTGATTCCTTTTTTAAAGCGGATCGACGATTCGAGTTGAACTCACTGCGCAACGCGCGGTGATTGGACCTACTTTTTCTGTTTGAGACTTATTACAACTTGGGGTATTGGTGATTATAACTTCGGGTATTGGTGATCAAATCTTGGGATATTGGTGATTACAATTTGGGGTATTGTTGATTATATCTTGGGGTATTGGTGATTATATCTTGGGGTATTGGTTATTATATCTTGGGGAATTGATTATTACAACTTGGGGTATTGGTGATTATAACTTCGGGTATTGGTGATCAAATCTTGGGGTATTGGTGATTATAACTTCGGGTATTGGTGATCAAATCTTGGGGTATTGGTGATTATATCTTGGGGTATTGGTTATTATAACTTGGTGTATTGGTTATTACAACTTGGAGTATTGGTTATTATAACTTCGGGTATTGGTGATCAAATCTTGGGGTATTGGTGATTATATCTTGGGGTATTGGTGATTATAACTTCGGGTATTGGTGATCAAATCTTGGGGTATTGGTGATTATAACTTCGGGTATTGGTGATCAAATCTTGGGGTATTGGTGATTATATCTTGGGGTATTGGTTATTATAACTTGGGGTATTGGTTATTACAACTTGGGGTATTGGTTATTATAACTTCGGGTATTGGTGGATCAAATCTTGGGGTATTGTTGATTAAAACTTGGGGTATTCGTAATTAACTCTTGGGGTAATCCTGAATAATTATTTGATACATTATTATTGAGTAATTCTTAGGGTATTGGTGATTATAACTTCGGGTATTGGTGATCAAATCTTGGGGTATTGGTGATTATATCTTGGGGTATTGGTTATTATAACTTGGGGTATTGGTTATTACATCTTGGGGTATTGGTTATTATAACTTCGGGTATTGGTGGATCAAATCTTGGGGTATTGTTGATTATAACTTGGGGTATTGGTAATTAACTCTTGGGGTAATCCTGAATAATTATTTGATACATTATTATTGAGTAATTCTTAGGGTATTGGTGATTATAACTTAGGGTATTGGAGAATATAACTTATAGTATTGGTGATTATAACTTGGGGTATTGGTGATTAAGTCTCGAGATATTGGTAAATAATTTTTTAGGGATATAACTTGAGGTATTAGTGATTATAACTTGGGGTATTGGTTATTATAACTTAGGGTATTGGTAATTATAATTTGGGGTATTGGTGATATAACTTCGGGTATTGGTGATTATAACTTCGGGTATTGGTGATTATAACTTCGGGTATTGGTGATTATAACTTCGGGTATTGGTGATATAACTTCGGGTATTGGTGATATAACTTCGGGTATTGGTGATTATAACTTCGGGTAATGGTGATTATAACTTCGGGTATTGGTGATATAACTTCGGGTATTGGTACGAAGCGCGCGCGACCCTTTTTCAACTCCGATTGTTGTCAGACCCGCGAATTTTGGTCGGGCTGTGCCTGACCCGCGAATTTTTTGTTGGATCCCACAAACCGACCCGCAACCGACCCGCGAATTTAGTCAAAATTGATTTTAAAATCAATTTCAAATTGGGTGCAAAATCCAAGTGCATACTATGCACTTGGATGCACCCTAGAATTTGTCGGTATGCAAATATGAATTTTTTAAAAGAATATCATAATCAAAAAATAAAATTTTCAAATAAAATATACTTATTGATGGAACATTTTAAAAAAATCATCGAATGCGAATATTTATTTGTTAATTTATAAATTATAATAAAAAGTAGTGGGCAGTTATGGTAATTTTCCCTAAAAATAATAACCAGTATAATAAGAATTCTCAATTTTGATATATATATATATATATATATATATATATATATATTCCATAATTTTTTAGTGATTTGATTATACAATTAATTTTACTTTTACTAATTAATTGGACATTTGTTGTTAATCTAAAACATAATATAGTAGATGAAACATGAATGTGAAAAAGGGAATCCGAGCCTCAACATAAAGAGTCTCATTAGCGTGTTTATCTCTCTGGCGTGGTTTAATTTTCACTTATTACGACGTGAAGATGAGATTTTATATGTACATAATTTTGAATAACCGTTGCGATATATGGTAAATTTTAGGTTTTAGTTCTTTAAATCTAGATCAGGTTCTTACATGGACTTTTAATTACGTGCACAACTTAAAAATGGCACATGATCTTTAAATTTTTTATTATAATCAATTTCGTTGTAAATCTTCTTATCCATAGTGTCACATAATCAATGTTGTTGAATATGTTTTTATCCATCACTGTCACATATATTGAGTTGTCAATTTAAGCTCAGTCGATGGACAATTACATCCAACTCATAGTTAAGGTTGAGTTGGTTGGACATAAAAAATAGATGTACAAAATAATCGGGGATACAGCTATATACACCTCCAAAATTAATACATACACTCATTTTCACAGTAAACTATGTTGTGACCATTTAAATATGAGGTCGGCACCGACCTCCCCAAAGAAGACCTCGTATTTACGCCCGATCGGGGGGCTTTAGAGAGGGACTTTAGGGTTCGCCGACCAGGAGCGAACCCGACCTCCAGATGACCTTTTCCGACCTCCCCAAACCCCGGCTCTGGACAGCTGATTCCGAATATCACCGACCTCCCCAGGAGGACGGGAACGCTACTTCCGACTCTGTCCGGGCCCAAAGTCCCCGCCACGGAGATCCAGACCCACGATACTCCCATCCGATCTCCGACCTTACGTCAGGTCGCCGAGACCGGACGCCTACCGACCTCCGACCTTTCTATGTAGGAAGGTCCTGAGAACACGTGACAGAATCAGGCAGAATCGTCCTAAATGAGTGAAAGAGCCGCCTCCGTACAAAGTGACAGAAGGAATATTTACTCCAAATGAGGAAATTGATCAGAGAATCGCCCTTTTGGGACACGTGGCGATACACTAGTGGCCGACCTCCTGCAAGCAAGGACGATCGGGCGCCCACGCGCCTCCAGGGACTGAAGCCATTTAATGCGGCTGTCCTCCATGGGGGTCGAAAATGATGCAAATACCCTTGTAAAAGAAACCTATAAATAGTTGCACTCTTGTACAAGGAAACACACAGTGCATTAATACTAAAAAGCTTTACAAACATTCAAGTCCAGGGATCCAAAACCCCTGACAATTCTTGGAGTTCTTGCATTCATATCTTCGTCATCATCACTCATTAATTCTTGCATTTATGGAGCATTCAATCCATCTTATCTTTGATGTTTTTATCTAACCTCATTAATAGCCATCAAATCTCAGCATACATTTTTAGATAAACAACAAACTACCAATTATAACCCTAGTAAATCCTTGGTATTTTTTTTTCCTCCTATCACTCTGTACTCTCTCCTCACAGAACCTGCGCCTCCGCCGCTGCCCTGACGCCTCCGCCACAAGGCTGCTCGATTGTGAGTTTGATTTTTCTGTGTTGAAATTTGTAGTGTGAAGCCTATTATTTGGGAAAAAAATACACCGTTGTTTTCAACTCCTTCTCCCTTAAAAAAATTTCTGGTTTTTTTCTTCTGTTGGTGTCCTCAATCTGCAAGATTGAATATTAGAAAGCAAAATATTTGCGATTGAGTTTGATTTGTTTCCAATCCATAGATTTCATTTTTGTTGAATTAATTAATTACAAAATTATTTTGAAAGAATTGAAATTTAGAAAATAGAACTATTTGCTGGTAAAATATGGGTAGAAAATCGAGAGAATAAGGCGGCGTGGTGCAGGGTGGCGGCGCCGATGGCTCAGGGTGGCGGCATTGGAAGAAGGACCGATGGATATTTTAGTCTCTTTTTGCTGATAATAAAATTTTAGGAGGTACATCTATAAAAGATGGAGGAGTATTAACCGGGCCAAAAAAATCGGGTTATTTTGGCCTAGTCAAGACGGCCCAATAGGCTTGATGGGCTGGGGCAGAATCATGGGCAGCCCATTTAGCCCTATCAATTTTTTTACAATTAAAATTTAAAATTAAATCATATATTATCTAAGTCAAAATACGCCTAGAGCTTCACCTTTTTACACCTGTGTTTAGCCTCACACAATACTTCTTTCAACTTTTGAATTTGTAGTTTTCACTGGAATTTTCATATTTCAATAGAGAACCAAAAATAAATAAGGAAAAGATATAATACATATAATGCAATATAATTATTAGATATGTTCGTTCATAAAAAATTTGGACTTATATAGGTTTGGCAGCGGGGCAGGGAATCCCATGTCCCCGCGGGGATCTGCTCGGAACGGGGCGGGGAATCCCCGAACTAAATGGGAATGGGGACGGGGATTTAGCCTGGTTTGTCTCTCATTTTCGGTCTCCCTCTCGCTCATCTCACGATCTCTCTCTCTCTCCATCTTTCAGCCCGCCGGTCTATCGCTCATCGCCGTCGTCGATCTGTTAGATTTTCTCTTCCCTCCCCTCTCCTCCCTCCGCTCATCTGTAAGGTGTCATAATCTCATCGGTAATGTTTGAAATTTGAAGTCGATGCATCACTAATTTTTGGCAGGTCCAAGAAATATGAGGAACTATAATTTTTCGTGATTTTTTTTTAGAATTTTTGGAATTAAAAAAGAAAAGGGCAGCGGAGAACGGGGAATCTCCGCTGGGACGGATTTCCCGACGGGGCGGGGAATGGGGATAAAATTTTCCCCATGAAGTTCGTGGGGACGGGAACGGGGATTCCTAGCGACCGCGAGGATGGGGATGGGATTAGCGCCCCGCCCCGCCCCATTGCCAAGCCTAGACTTATAGTTTATGTATTCATAGGATAATTTTTTTTTTTTTTTTATGTTCATTCTTAGAAAAGAATATGTTATGGGACAGATTGGTCCATTAGCCCGCAACTTAGGATTGGATTGAGGTCTTTTTTGGTAAGGGTTAGGCTATATACCCCTCCAACATTTGGAAATACACCTACATATAATATGGATTACATATTTTATCATTTTTATAAAAAATTATTAACCGTAACAGACCCTCTACATGCATATGAGTGATCCCCTCCCACCCTTTTTCCTCATTTTCATTTCTTCCCCCTGCACCCCCCCCCCCCCTTCATTTCCCCACCCCAAGCCCTTCTTTCTCTCCTGCCATCCGGTTTCCATGTCCCCCACCCCACCATCCCTCAATTAACTCATCCCTCACTCTACTCTTATTTCTCAACTTTCTCAATCCCGTTTTTCCCCACTTTTCTTCCCTTTTTCAATTTTCCGATCCCTCAAGCGCCTCGACCATTCCCCATACCCTACCGATAAATTTCACAACCCCACAACAATTTCACTGCATTTCAACAACATGTAATTAATGGTGAGCATGCTTTGTTATTCTTTTTTTTTTTTTATGTTGGATCAACCATGATTAAAAAATGAATGAGTATTCTGTCATCTTAATCGTTATTTTACCACTGAAAATCTGTAATTGAAGGTTCAACAATTTTTGAATCTGATATCTACAAAAATGGTTTATATAAGTTTTCAAAAAAAAAAAATTTGGAATCTTTTGTTGTTTAAGTAGATTTGCTTATTTCTTATTTGAATTTTGATTTTAGATTCTTGGTTGTAGAGGCACTAGAGGCACCGAGTTCGACTTCGTGCCATTGTTGAAGGCAGCGGCATGTTTGAAAAAATTGGTGTTGTACAATTGTTTAGTGTGGAGGGGTGCATTAAAAATGTTTTTTTTTTGTATAAAAGGGGTAAAATAGGTAGTTTGCAATGTATGGAGGTGTATCTCCATTAGTTGGAGGGGTATTTAGTCTGGGCCTTTTTGTAAACCCGATTAAAAAGTAGGTCGGTCCGATCCAACCCATAAATATAATTTGGCCCGATGAACTAGACTAGACTGACCATATTTCCTGTTTTTCTCACCCTTTTTAATTTATACGCTTTCTTATTCATCTCTTTTTTAACACGACGTTAACGTCCCTGAAATCAAGTCCATAACTATGCATCTCTTTCCATTTTATTCAAATATGTTGAAGTGTTTGCTTTCTCACTGCAACAACAACAAAAAATTGCCTTCAAAATTTTTCAATACAGTTACAAAATTTCAAATAAAAAATTCGTTTACGAATTGTCTACAAATACTTTTATTATATAAACATCTTTCTTCCCCGCTTGTAAATAATTTGCTTACAAAAATTATATAGGCAAATTGTGTTGTAGGTAAATTTTTATAAGCAAATGACCTGAATGTAATTATTTTCCTAAAAAATTTATTTCTTAGATAAATTGTTTCTAAATTGAGAAATAAGATGCTTACATGATTTAAAAAAATCGCAGGCAAAGTTAGTAGATAATTATTACTACGTTTTTTTTAAAGTGTCGTCTTGCCGAATTGAACAAAATCCAAGATTTCCTTTTCTCTATTTAGTTTTTGCAATTTTTTTTGTTCGCGGCCATTTTCAGCCACTCAGCAATAATGTCCACCTGTCCCAAGCCATCTTATCAAATATTAATAAACTAGATAAGATCTCGCAAATTTCGCGAGATGAAAAAGAATTGTATGTATAAAAAATGATGATTTAAATATATTTTTGTATTTTTTTTTTTAAATTATGAAAATATATATATAATACATGATAAAATTAAAATATTATTTGATACTCTTTCCATTACAATTTTAGATTATTCAAAACTTTGGAAAAATAGATTTACTCTCTTAAATTTCCAAACATCACTTATTTATCCCTCACTGAACTAATTTTTTCATTATATAGTTTAGCAATCTTTGAACTAAACTCCCTTCAATAAAGTAAAACTAACTAATATATCTTCAACGTTTGATATTGGTCCCTTGATATTTTTTTATAACAATTCGAAAAGTTACAGGACAAAATTATAACATGCATAATATTTATAATGAATATCGTTAAATTGCATCACACCGTGAACATATAACTGGAAGTCCATATTGAGTTTGTTTTATATTGGTCCCTCGATATTTTTTTCTAGCAATTCGAAAAGTTACAACACAAAACTATAATATGCATAATATTTTTAATGGATATCGTTAAATTACACTATACATAGATCCAATTAGAAATTTACAGGCAATAGTGATTTTTTTCCTGCTTATGCATATATTTTTTTAATTTTTGTCAATTTAAGGTCCATAAGATAAATTAGATACAATCAATAAAGAGCCTTAAAGATACAAATATATCAATGAGAATAAGAAAGACATAAATTGACTAAGAAATCACACATTTTAAAACACTATATATCTACATCAACTGGAAGTCCATCTTCAAAATATTTGATACTGGTCCTTCAACATTTTTTATTAGCAATTCTAAAAGTTACAGGACCAAACCACAACATGCATAATATTTTCAATGTGGAAAATTTTCAATTTCCCCACCCCAAGCCCGTCTTTCTCTCCTGCCATCCGGTTTCCATGTCCCCCACCCCACCATCCCTCAATTAACTCATCCCTCACTCTACTCTTATTTCTCAACTTTCTCAATCCCGTTTTTCCCCGCTTTTCTTCCCTTTTTCAATTTTCCGATCCCTCAAGCGCCTCGACCATTCCCCATACCCTACCGATAAATTTCACAACCCCACAACAATTTCACTGCATTTCAACAACATGTAATTAATGGTGAGCATGCTTTGTTATTCTTTTTTTTTTTTTTATGTTGGATCAACCATGATTAAAAAATGAATGAGTATTCTGTCATCTTAATCGTTATTTTACCACTGAAAATCTGTAATTGAAGGTTCAACAATTTTTGAATCTGATATCTACAAAAATGGTTTATATTAGTTTTCAAAAAAAAAAAAATTTGGAATCTTTTGTTGTTTAAGTAGATTTGCTTATTTCTTATTTGGATTTTGATTTTAGATTCTTGGTTGTAGAGGCACTAGAGGCACCGAGTTCGACTTCGTGCCATTGTTGAAGGCAGCGGCATGTTTGGAAAAATTGGTGTTGTACAATTGTTTAGTGTGGAGGGGTGCATTAAAAATGTTTTTTTTTTGTATAAAAGGGGTAAAATAGGTAGTTTGCAATGTATGGAGGTGTATCTCCATTAGTTGGAGGGGTATTTAGTCTGGGCCTTTTTGTAAACCCGATTAAAAAGTAGGTCGGTCCGATCCAACCCATAAATATAATTTGGCCCGATGAACTAGACTAGACTGACCATATTTCCTGTTTTTCTCACCCTTTTTAATTTATACGCTTTCTTATTCATCTCTTTTTTAACACGACGTTAACGTCCCTGAAATCAAGTCCATAACTATGCATCTCTTTCCATTTTATTCAAATATGTTGAAGTGTTTGCTTTCTCACTGCAACAACAACAAAAAATTGCCTTCAAAATTTTTCAATACAGTTACAAAATTTCAAATAAAAAATTCGTTTACGAATTGTCTACAAATACTTTTATTATATAAACATCTTTCTTCCCCGCTTGTAAATAATTTGCCTACAAAAATTATATAGGCAAATTGTGTTGTAGGTAAATTTTTATAAGCAAATGGCCTGAATGTAATTATTTTCCTAAAAAAATTATTTCTTAGATAAATTGTTTCTAAATTGAGAAATAAGATGCTTACATGATTTAAAAAAATCGCAGGCAAAGTTAGTAGATAATTATTACTACATTTTTTTTTAAAGTGTCGTCTTGCCGAATTGAACAAAATCCAAGATTTCCTTTTCTCTATTTAGTTTTTGCAATTTTTTTTGTTCGCGGCCATTTTCAGCCACTCAGCAATAATGTCCACCTGTCCCAAGCCATCTTATCAAATATTAATAAACTAGATAAGATCTCGCAAATTTCGCGAGATGAAAAAGAATTGTATGTATAAAAAATGATGATTTAAATATATTTTTGTATTTTTTTTTTAAATTATGAAAAAATATATATAATACATGATAAAATTAAAATATTATTTGATACTCTTTCCATTACAATTTTAGATTATTCAAAACTTTGAAAAAATAGATTTACTCTCTTAAATTTCCAAACATCACTTATTTATCCCTCACTGAACTAATTTTTTCAATATATAGTTTAGCAATCTTTGAACTAAACTCCCTTCAATAAAGTAAAACTAACTAATATATCCTCAACGTTTGATATTGGTCCCTTGATATTTTTTTATAACAATTCAAAAAGTTACAGGACAAAATTATAACATGCATAATGTTTATAATGAATATCGTTAAATTGCATCACACCGTGAACATATAACTGGAAGTCCATATTGAGTTTGTTTTATATTGGTCCCTCGATATTTTTTTCTAGCAATTCGAAAAGTTACAACACAAAACTATAATATTCATAATATTTTTAATGGATATCGTTAAATTACACTATACATAGATCCAATTAGAAATTTACAGGCAATAGTGATTTTTTTCCTGCTTATGCATATATTTTTTTAATTTTTGTCAATTTAAGGTCCATAAGATAAATTAGATACAATCAATAAAGAGCCTTAAAGATACAAATATATCAATGAGAATAAGAAAGACATAAATTGACTAAGAAATCACACATTTAGAACACTATATATCTACATCAACTGGAAGTCCATCTTCAAAATATTTGATACTGGTCCTTCAACATTTTTTATTAGCAATTCTAAAAGTTACAGGACCAAACCACAACATGCATAATATTTTCAATGTGGAAAATTTTCAATTTCCCCACTCCAAGCCCGTCTTTCTCTCCTGCCATCCGGTTTCCATGTCCCCCACCCCACCATCCCTCAATTAACTCATCCCTCACTCTACTCTTATTTCTCAATCCCTTTTTTCCCCGCTTTTCTTCCCTTTTTCAATTTTCCGATCCCTCAAGCGCCTCGACCATTCCCCATACCCTACCGATAAATTTCACAACCCCACAACAATTTCACTGCATTTCAACAACATGTAATTAATGGTGAGCATGCTTTGTTATTCTTTTTTTTTTTTTATGTTGGATCAACCATGATTAAAAAATGAATGAGTATTCTGTCATCTTAATCGTTATTTTACCACTGAAAATCTGTAATTGAAGGTTCAACAATTTTTGAATCTGATATCTACAAAAATGGTTTATATTAGTTTTCAAAAAAAAAAATTGGAATCTTTTGTTGTTTAAGTAGATTTGCTTATTTCTTATTTGGATTTTGATTTTAGATTCTTGGTTGTAGAGGCACTAGAGGCACCGAGTTCGACTTCGTGCCATTGTTGAAGGCAGCGGCATGTTTGAAAAAATTGGTGTTGTACAATTGTTTAGTGTGGAGGGGTGCATTAAAAATGTTTTTTTTTTGTATAAAAGGGGTAAAATAGGTAGTTTGCAATGTATGGAGGTGTATCTCCATTAGTTGGAGGGGTATTTAGTCTGGGCCTTTTTGTAAACCCGATTAAAAAGTAGGTCGGTCCGATCCAACCCATAAATATAATTTGGCCCGATGAACTAGACTAGACTGACCATATTTCCTGTTTTTCTCACCCTTTTTAATTTATACGCTTTCTTATTCATCTCTTTTTTAACACGACGTTAACGTCCCTGAAATCAAGTCCATAACTATGCATCTCTTTCCATTTTATTCAAATATGTTGAAGTGTTTGCTTTCTCACTACAACAACAACAAAAAATTGCCATCAAAATTTTTCAATACAGTTACAAAATTTCAAATAAAAAATTCGTTTGCGAATTGTCTACAAATACTTTTATTATATAAACATCTTTCTTCCCCGCTTGTAAATAATTTGCTTACAAAAATTATATAGGCAAATTGTGTTGTAGGTAAATTTTTATAAGCAAATGACCTGAATGTAATTATTTTCTTAAAAAATTTATTTCTTAGATAAATTGTTTCTAAATTGAGAAATAAGATGCTTACATGATTTAAAAAAATCGCAGGCAAAGTTAGTAGATAATTATTACTACGTTTTTTTAAAGTGTCGTCTTGCCGAATTGAACAAAATCCAAGATTTCCTTTTCTCTATTTAGTTTTTGCAATTTTTTGTGTTCGCGGCCATTTTCAGCCACTCAGCAATAATGTCCACCTGTCCCAAGCCATCTTATCAAATATTAATAAACTAGATAAGATCTCGCAAATTTCGCGAGATGAAAAAGAATTGTATGTATAAAAAATGATGATTTAAATATATTTTTGTATTTTTTTTTTTTAAATTATGAAAATATATATATAATACATGATAAAATTAAAATATTATTTGATACTCTTTCCATTACAATTTTAGATTATTCAAAACTTTGGAAAAATAGATTTACTCTCTTAAATTTCCAAACATCACTTATTTATCCCTCACTGAACTAATTTTTTCAATATATAGTTTTGCAATCTTTGAACTAAACTCCCTTCAATAAAGTAAAACTAACTAATATGTCCTCAACGTTTGATATTGGTCCCTTGATATTTTTTTATAACAATTCGAAAAGTTACAGGACAAAATTATAACATGCATAATGTTTATAATGAATATCGTTAAATTGCATCACACCGTGAACATATAACTGGAAGTCCATATTGAGTTTGTTTTATATTGGTCCCTCGATATTTTTTTCTAGCAATTCGAAAAGTTACAACACAAAACTATAATATGCATAATATTTTTAATGGATATCGTTAAATTACACTATACATAGATCCAATTAGAAATTTACAGGCAATAGTGATTTTTTTCCTGCTTATGCATATATTTTTTTAATTTTTGTCAATTTAAGGTCCATAAGATAAATTAGATACAATCAATAAAGAGCCTTAAAGATACAAATATATCAATGAGAATAAGAAAGACATAAATTGACTAAGAAATCACACATTTTAAAACACTATATATCTACATCAACTGGAAGTCCATCTTCAAAATATTTGATACTGGTCCTTCAACATTTTTTATTAGCAATTCTAAAAGTTACAGGACCAAACCACAACATGCATAATATTTTCAATGTGGAAAATTTTCAATTTCCCCACCCCAAGCCCGTCTTTCTCTCCTGCCATCCGGTTTCCATGTCCCCCACCCCACCATCCCTCAATTAACTCATCCCTCACTCTACTCTTATTTCTCAACTTTCTCAATCCCGTTTTTCCCCGCTTTTCTTCCCTTTTTCAATTTTCCGATCCCTCAAGCGCCTCGACCATTCCCCATACCCTACCGATCAATTTCACAACCCCACAACAATTTCACTGCATTTCAACAACATGTAATTAATGGTGAGCATGCTTTGTTATTCTTTTTTTTTTATGTTGGATCAACCATGATTAAAAAATGAATGAGTATTCTGTCATCTTAATCGTTATTTTACCGCTGGAAATCTGTAATTGAAGGTTCAACAATTTTTGAATCTGATATATACAAAAATGGTTTATATTAGTTTTCAAAAAAAAAAAAATTGGAATCTTTTGTTGTTTAAATAGATTTGCTTATTTCTTATTTGGATTTTGATTTTAGATTCTTGGTTGTAGAGGCACTAGAGGCACCGAGTTCGACTTCGTGCCATTGTTGAAGGCAGCGGCATGTTTGGAAAAATTGGTGTTGTACAATTGTTTAATTTGGAGGAGTGTATTAAAAATGTTTTTTTTTTTTTTTGTATAAAAGGGGTAAAATAGGTAGTTTGCAATGTATGGCGGTGTATCTCCATTAGTTGGAGGGGTATTTAGTCTGGGCCTTTTTGTAAACCCGATTAAAAGTAGTAGGTTGGTCCGATCCAACCCATGAATATAATTTGGCACGATGAACTAGACTAGACTTACCATATTTCCCGTTTTTCTCACCCTTTTTAATTTATACGCTTTCTTATGCATCTCTTTTTTAACACGACGTTAACGTCCCTGAAATCAAGTCCATAACTATGCATCTCTTTCCATTTTATTCAAATATGTTGAAGTGTTTGCTTTCTCAATGCAACAACAACAAAAAATTGCCTACAAATTTTATTAATACAGTTACAAAATTTCAAAAAAAAAATTCATTTACGAATTGTCTACAAATACTTTTATTATATAAACATCTTTCTTCCCCGCTTGTAAATAATTTGCCTACAAAAATTATGTAGGCAAATTGTGTTGTAGGTAAATTTTTATAAGCAAATGACCTGAATGTAATTATTTTCCTAAAAAATTTATTTCTTAGATAAATTGTTTCTAAATTGAGAAATAAGATGCTTACATGATTTAAAAAAATCGCAGGCAAAGTTAGTAGATAATTTTTACTACATTTTTTTAAAGTGTCGTCTTGCCGAATTGAACAAAATCCAAGATTTCCTTTTCTCTATTTAGTTTTTGCGATTTTTTTTGTTCGCGGCCATTTTCAGCCACTCAGCAATAATGTCCACCTGTCCCTAGCCATCTTATCAAATATTAATAAACTAGATAAGATCTCGCAAATTTCGCGAGATGAAAAAGAAATGTATGTATAAAAAATGATGATTTAAATATATTTTTGTATTTTTAAAAAAAAATTACGAAAATATATATATAATACATGATAAAATTAAAATATTATTTGATACTCTTTCCATTACAATTTTAGATTATTCAAAACTTTGGAAAAATAGTCTTACTCTCTTAAATTTCCAAACATCACTTATTTATCCCTCACTGGACTAATTTTTTCAATATATAGTTTATCAATCTTTGAACTAAACTCCCTTCAATAAATTAAAACTAACTAATATATCCTCAACGTTTGATATTGGTCCCTTGATATTTTTTTATAACAATTCGAAAAGTTACAGGACAAAATTATAACATGCATAATGTTTATAATGAATATCGCTAAATTGCATCACACCGTGAACATATAACTGGAAGTCCATATTGAATTTGTTTTATATTGGTCCCTCGATATTTTTTTCTAGCAATTCGAAAAGTTACAACACAAAACTATAATATGCATAATATTTTTAATGGATATCGTTAAATTACACTATACATAGATCCAATTAGAAATTTACTGGCAATAGTGATTTTTTTCCTGCTTATGCATATATTTTTTTAATTTTTGTCAATTTAAGGTCCATAAGATAAATTAGATACAATCAATAAAGAGCCTTAAAGATACAAATATATCAATGAGAATAAGAAAGACATAAATTGACTAAGAAATCACACATTTTAAAACACTATATATCTACATCAACTGGAAGTCCATCGTCAAAATGTTTGATACTGGTCCTTCAACATTTTTTATTAGCAATTCTAAAAGTTACAGGACCAAACCACAACATGCATAATATTTTCAATGTGGAAAATTTTCAATTTCCCCACCCCAAGCCCGTCTTTCTCTCCTGCCATCCGGTTTCCATGTCCCCCACCCCACCATCCCTCAATTAACTCATCCCTCACTCTACTCTTATTTCTCAACTTTCTCAATCCCGTTTTTCCCCGCTTTTCTTCCCTTTTTCAATTTTCCGATCCCTCAAGCGCCTCGACCATTCCCCATACCTTACCGATCAATTTCACAACCCCACAACAATTTCACTGCATTTCAACAACATGTAATTAATGGTGAGCATGCTTTGTTATTCTTTTTTTTTTATGTTGGATCAACCATGATTAAAAAATGAATGAGTATTCTGTCATCTTAATCGTTATTTTACCGCTGGAAATCTGTAATTGAAGGTTCAACAATTTTTGAATCTGATATCTACAAAAATGGTTTATATTAGTTTTCAAAAAAAAAAAAAAATTGGAATCTATTGTTGTTTAAATAGATTTGCTTATTTCTTATTTGGATTTTGATTTTAGATTCTTGGTTGTAGAGGCACTAGAGGCACCGAGTTCGACTTCGTGCCATTGTTGAAGGCAGCGGCATGTTTGGAAAAATTGGTGTTGTACAATTGTTTACTTTGGAGGGGTGTATTAAAAATGTTTTTTTTTTTTTTTTGTATAAAAGGGGTAAAATAGGTAGTTTGCAATGTATGGCGGTGTATCTCCATTAGTTGGAGGGGTATTTAGTCTGGGCCTTTTTTAAAACCCGATTAAAAGTAGTAGGTTGGTCCGATCCAACCCATGAATATAATTTGGCCCGATGAACTAGACTAGACTGACCATATTTCCCGTTTTTCTCACCCTTTTTAATTTATACGCTTTCTTATGCATCTCTTTTTTAACACGACGTTAACGTCCCTTAAATCAAGACCATAACTATGCATCTCTTTCCATTTTATTCAAATATGTTGAAGTGTTTGCTTTCTCACTGCAACAACAAAAAATTGCCTACAAATTTTTTTAATACAGTTACAAAATTTCAAAAAAAAAATTCATTTACGAATTGTCTACAAATACTTTTATTATATAAACATCTTTCTTCCCCGCTTGTAAATAATTTGCCTACAAAAATTATGTAGGCAAATTGTGTTGTAGGTAAATTTTTATAAGCAAATGACCTGAATGTAATTATTTTCCTAAAAAATTTATTTCTTAGATAAATTGTTTCTAAATTGAGAAATAAGATGCTTACATGATTTAAAAAAATCGCAGGCAAAGTTAGTAGATAATTATTACTACATTTTTTTTAAAGTGTCGTCTTGCCGAATTGAACAAAATCCAAGATTTCCTTTTCTCTATTTAGTTTTTGCGATTTTTTTTGTTCGCGGCCATTTTCAGCCACTCAGCAATAATGTCCACCTATCCCTAGCCATCTTATCAAATATTAATAAACTAGATAAGATCTCGCAAATTTCGCGAGATGAAAAAGAATTGAATGTATAAAAAATGATGATTTAAATATATTTTTGTATTTTAAAAAAAAAAATTACGAAAATATATATATAATACATGATAAAATTAAAATATTATTTGATACTCTTTCCATTACAATTTTAGATTATTCAAAACTTTGGAAAAATAGTTTTACTCTCTTATATTTCCAAACATCCCTTATTTATCCCTCACTGAACTAATTTTTTCAATATATAGTTTAGCAATCTTTGAACTAAACTCCCTTCAATAAATTAAAACTAACTAATATATCCTCAACGTTTGATATTGGTCCCTTGATATTTTTTTATAACAATTCGAAAAGTTACAGGACAAAATTATAACATGCATAATGTTTATAATGAATATCGCTAAATTGCATCACACCGTGAACATATAACTGGAAGTCCATATTGAATTTGTTTTATATTGGTCCCTCGATATTTTTTTCTAGCAATTCGAAAAGTTACAACACAAAACTATAATATGCATAATATTTTTAATGGATATCGTTAAATTACACTATGCATAGATCCAATTAGAAATTTACAGGCAATAGTGATTTTTTTCCTGCTTATGCATATATTTTTTTAATTTTTGTCAATTTAAGGTCCATAAGATAAATTAGATACAATCAATAAAGAGCCTTAAAGATACAAATATATCAATGAGAATAAGAAAGACATAAATTGACTAAGAAATCACTCATTTTAAAACACTATATATCTACATCAACTGGAAGTCCATCGTCAAAATGTTTGATACTGGTCCTTCAACATTTTTTATTAGCAATTCTAAAAGTTACAGGACCAAACCACAACATGCATAATATTTTCAATGTGGAAAATTTTCAATTTCCCCACCCCAAGCCCGTCTTTCTCTCCTGCCATCCGGTTTCCATGTCCCCCACCCCACCATCCCTCAATTAACTCATCCATCACTCTACTCTTATTTCTCAACTTTCTCAATCCCGTTTTTCCCCGCTTTTCTTCCCTTTTTCAATTTTCCGATCCCTCAAGCGCCTCGACCATTCCCCATACCCTACCGATCAATTTCACAACCCCACAACAATTTCACTGCATTTCAACAACATGTAATTAATGGTGAGCATGCTTTGTTATTCTTTTTTTTTTTTTTATGTTGGATCAACCATGATTAAAAAATGAATGAGTATTCTGTCATCTTAATCGTTATTTTACCGCTGGAAATCTGTAATTGAAGGTTCAACAATTTTTGAATCTGATATCTACAAAAATGGTTTATATTAGTTTTCAAAAAAAAAAAAAATTGGAATCTTTTGTTGTTTAAATAGATTTGCTTATTTCTTATTTGGATTTTGATTTTAGATTCTTGGTTGTAGAGGCACTAGAGGCACCGAGTTCGACTTCGTGCCATTGTTGAAGGCAGCTGCATGTTTGGAAAAATTGGTGTTGTACAATTGTTTAGTTTGGAGGGGTGTATTAAAAATGTTTTTTTTTTTTTTTGTATAAAATGGGTAAAATAGGTAGTTTGCAATGTATGGCGGTGTATCTCCATTAGTTGGAGGGGTATTTAGTCTGGGCCTTTTTGTAAACCCGATTAAAAGTAGTAGGGTTGTCCGATCCAACCCATGAATATAATTTGGCCCGATGAACTAGACTAGACTGACCATATTTCCCGTTTTTCTCACCCTTTTTAATTTATACGCTTTCTTATGCATCTCTTTTTTAACACGACGTTAACGTCCCTGAAATCAAGTCCATAACTATGCATCTCTTTCCATTTTATTCAAATATGTTGAAGTGTTTGCTTTCTCACTGCAACAACAACAAAAAATTGCCTACAAATTTTTTTAATACAGTTACAAAATTTCAAAAAAAAAAATTCATTTACGAATTGTCTACAAATACTTTTATTATATAAACATCTTTCTTCCCCGCTTGTAAATAATTTGCCTACAAAAATTATGTAGGCAAATTGTGTTGTAGGTAAATTTTTATAAGCAAATGACCTGAATGTAATTATTTTCCTAAAAAATTTATTTCTTAGATAAATTGTTTCTAAATTGAGAAATAAGATGGTTACATGATTTAAAATAATCGCAGGCAAAGTTAGTAGATAATTATTACTACATTTTTTTTAAAGTGTCGTCTTGCCGAATTGAACAAAATCCAAGATTTCCTTTTCTCTATTTAGTTTTTGCGATTTTTTTTGTTCGCGGCCATTTTCAGCCACTCAGCAATAATGTCCACCTGTCCCTAGCCATCTTATCAAATATTAATAAACTAGATAAGATCTCGCAAATTTCGCGAGATGAAAAAGAATTGTATGTATAAAAAATGATGATTTAAATATATTTTTGTATTTTTTTTTTTAAATTATGAAAATATATATATAATACATGATAAAATTAAAATATTATTTGATACTCTTTCCATTACAATTTTAGATTATTCAAAACTTTGGAAAAATAGTTTTACTCTCTTAAATTTCCAAACATCCCTTATTTATCCCTCACTGAACTAATTTTTTCAATATATAGTTTAGCAATCTTTGAACTAAACTCCCTTCAATAAATTAAAACTAACTAATATATCCTCAACGTTTGATATTGGTCCCTTTATATTTTTTTATAACAATTCGAAAAGTTACAGGACAAAATTATAACATGCATAATGTTTATAATGAATATCGCTAAATTGCATCACACCGTGAACATATAACTGGAAGTCCATATTGAATTTGTTTTATATTGGTCCCTCGATATTTTTTTCTAGCAATTCGAAAAGTTACAACACAAAACTATAATATGCATAATATTTTTAATGGATATCGTTAAATTACACTATACATAGATCCAATTAGAAATTTACAGGCAATAGTGATTTTTTTCCTGCTTATGCATATTTTTTTTTAATTTTTGTCAATTTAAGGTCCATAAGATAAATTAGATACAATCAATAAAGAGCCTTAAAGATACAAATATATCAATGAGAATAAGAAAGACATAAATTGACTAAGAAATCACACATTTTAAAACACTATATATCTACATCAACTGGAAGTCCATCGTCAAAATGTTTGATACTGGTCCTTCAACATTTTTTATTAGCAATTCTAAAAGTTACAGGACCAAACCACAACATGCATAATATTTTCAATGTGGAAAATTTTCAATTTCCCCACCCCAAGCCCGTCTTTCTCTCCTGCCATCCGGTTTCCATGTCCCCCACCCCACCATCCCTCAATTAACTCATCCCTCACTCTACTCTTATTTCTCAACTTTCTCAATCCCGTTTTTCCCCGCTTTTCTTCCCTTTTTCAATTTTCCGATCCCTCAAGCGCCTCGACCATTCCCCATACCCTACCGATCAATTTCACAACCCCACAACAATTTCACTGCATTTCAACAACATGTAATTAATGGTGAGCATGCTTTGTTATTCTTTTTTTTTTATGTTGGATCAACCATGATTAAAAAATGAATGAGTATTCTGTCATCTTAATCGTTATTTTACCGCTGGAAATCTGTAATTGAAGGTTCAACAATTTTTGAATCTGATATCTACAAAAATGGTTTATATTAGTTTTCAAAAAAAAAAAAATTGGAATCTTTTGTTGTTTAAATAGATTTGCTTATTTCTTATTTGGATTTTGATTTTAGATTCTTGGTTGTAGAGGCACTAGAGGCACCGAGTTCGACTTCGTGCCATTGTTGAAGGCAGCGGCATGTTTGGAAAAATTGGTGTTGTACAATTGTTTAGTTTGGAGGGGTGTATTAAAAATTTTTTTTTTTTTTTTTTTATAAAAGGGGTAAAATAGGTAGTTTGCAATGTATGGCGGTGTATCTCCATTAGTTGGAGGGGTATTTAGTCTGGGCCTTTTTGTAAACCCGATTAAAAGTAGTAGGTTGGTCCGATCCAACCCATGAATATAATTTGGCCCGATGAACTAGACTAGACTGACCATATTTCCCGTTTTTCTCACCCTTTTTAATTTATACGCTTTCATATGCATCTCTTTTTTAACACGACGTTAACGTCCCTGAAATCAAGTCCATAACTATGCATCTCTTTCCATTTTATTCAAATATGTTGAAGTGTTTACTTTCTCACTGCAACAACAACAAAAAATTGCCTACAAATTTTTTTAATACAGTTACAAAATTTCAAAAAAAAAATTCATTTACGAATTGTCTACATATACTTTTATTATATAAACATCTTTCTTCCCCGCTTGTAAATAATTTGCCTACAAAAATTATGTAGGCAAATTGTGTTGTAGGTAAATTTTTATAAGCAAATGACCTGAATGTAATTATTTTCCTAAAGAATTTATTTCTTAGATAAATTGTTTCTAAATTGAGAAATAAGATGGTTACATGATTTAAAAAAATCGCAGGCAAAGTTAGTAGATAATTATTACTACATTTTTTTTAAAGTGTCGTCTTGCCGAATTGAACAAAATCCAAGATTTCCTTTTCTCTATTTAGTTTTTGCGATTTTTTTTGTTCGCGGCCATTTTCAGCCACTCAGCAATAATGTCCACCTGTCCCTAGCCATCTTATCAAATATTAATAAACTAGATAAGATCTCGCAAATTTCGCGAGATGAAAAAGAATTGTATGTATAAAAAATGATGATTTAAATATATTTTTGTATTTTAAAAAAAAATATTACAAAAATATATATATATAATACATGATAAAATTAAAATATTATTTGATACTCTTTCCATTACAATTTTAGATTATTCAAAACTTTGGAAAAATAGTTTTACTCTCTTAAATTTCCAAACATCCCTTATTTATCCCTCACTGAACTAATTTTTTCAATATATAGTTTAGCAATCTTTGAACTAAACTCCCTTCAATAAATTAAAACTAACTAATATATCCTCAACGTTTGATATTGGTCCCTTTATATTTTTTTATAACAATTCGAAAAGTTACAGGACAAAATTATAACATGCATAATGTTTATAATGAATATCGCTAAATTGCATCACACCGTAAACATATAACTGGAAGTCCATATTGAATTTGTTTTATATTGGTCCCTCGATATTTTTTTCTAGCAATTCGAAAAGTTACAACACAAAACTATAATATGCATAATATTTTTAATGGATATCGTTAAATTACACTATACATAGATCCAATTAGAAATTTACAGGCAATAGTGATTTTTTTCCTGCTTATGCATATATTTTTTTAATTTTTGTCAATTTAAGGTCCATAAGATAAATTAGATACAATCAATAAAGAGCCTTAAAGATACAAATATATCAATGAGAATAAGAAAGACATAAATTGACTAAGAAATCACACATTTTAAAACACTATATATCTACATCAACTGGAAGTCCATCGTCAAAATGTTTGATACTGGTCCTTCAACATTTTTTATTAGCAATTCTAAAAGTTACAGGACCAAACCACAACATGCATAATATTTTCAATGTGGAAAATTTTCAATTTCCCCACCCCAAGCCCGTCTTTCTCTCCTGCCATCCGGTTTCCATGTCCCCCACCCCACCATCCCTCAATTAACTCATCCCTCACTCTACTCTTATTTCTCAACTTTCTCAATCCCGTTTTTCCCCGCTTTTCTTCCCTTTTTCAATTTTCCGATCCCTCAAGCGCCTCGACCATTCCCCATACCCTACCGATCAATTTCACAACCCCACAACAATTTCACTGCATTTCAACAACATGTAATTAATGGTGAGCATGCTTTGTTATTCTTTTTTTTTTTTATGTTGGATCAACCATGATTAAAAAATGAATGAGTATTCTGTCATCTTAATCGTTATTTTACCGCTGGAAATCTGTAATTGAAGGTTCAACAATTTTTGAATCTGATATCTACAAAAATGGTTTATATTAGTTTTCAAAAAAAAAAAAAATTGGAATCTTTTGTTGTTTAAATAGATTTGCTTATTTCTTATTTGGATTTTGATTTTAGATTCTTGGTTGTAGAGGCACTAGAGGCACCGAGTTCGACTTCGTGCCATTGTTGAAGGCAGCGGCATGTTTGGAAAAATTGGTGTTGTACAATTGTTTAGTTTGGAGGGGTGTATTAAAAATGTTTTTTTTTTTTTGTATAAAAGGGGTAAAATAGGTAGTTTGCAATGTATGGCGGTGTATCTCCATTAGTTGGATGCGTATTTAGTCTGGGCCTTTTTGTAAACCCGATTAAAAGTAGTAGGTTGGTCCGATCCAACCCATGAATATAATTTGGCCCGATGAACTAGACTAGACTGACCATATTTCCCGTTTTTCTCACCCTTTTTAATTTATACGCTTTCTTATGCATCTCTTTTTTAACACGACGTTAACGTCCCTGAAATCAAGTCCATAACTATGCATCTCTTTCCATTTTATTCAAATATGTTGAAGTGTTTGCTTTCTCACTGCAACAACAACAAAAAATTGCCTACAAATTTTTTTAATACAGTTACAAAATTTCAAAAAAAAAAATTCATTTACGAATTGTCTACAAATACTTTTATTATATAAACATCTTTCTTCCCCGCTTGTAAATAATTTGCCTACAAAAATTATGTAGGCAAATTGTGTTGTAGGTAAATTTTTATAAGCAAATGACCTGAATGTAATTATTTTCCTAAAAAAATTATTTCTTAGATAAATTGTTTCTAAATTGAGAAATAAGATGCTTACATGATTTTAAAAAATCGCAGGCAAAGTTAGTAGATAATTATTACTACATTTTTTTTAAAGTGTCGTCTTGCCGAATTGAACAAAATCCAAGATTTCCTTTTCTCTATTTAGTTTTTGCGATTTTTTTTTGTTCGCGGCCATTTTCAGCCACTCAGCAATAATGTCCACCTGTCCCTAGCCATCTTATCAAATATTAATAAACTAGATAAGATCTCGCAAATTTCGAGAGATGAAAAAGAATTGTATGTATAAAAAATGATGATTTAAATATATTTTTGTATTTTAAAAAAATAAATTACGAAAATATATATATAATACATGATAAAATTAAAATATTATTTGATACTCTTTCCATTACAATTTTAGATTATTCAAAACTTTGGAAAAATAGTTTTACTCTCTTAAATTTCCAAACATCACTTATTTAACCCTCACTGAACTAATTTTTTCAATATATAGTTTAGCAATCTTTGAACTAAACTCCCTTCAATAAATTAAAACTAACTAATATATCCTCAACGTTTGATATTGGTCACTTGATATTTTTTTATAACAATTCGAAAAGTTACAGGACAAAATTATAACATGCATAATGTTTATAATGAATATCGCTAAATTGCATCACACCGTGAACATATAACTGGAAGTCCATATTGAATTTGTTTTATATTGGTCCCTCGATATTTTTTTCTAGCAATTCGAAAAGTTACAACACAAAACTATAATATGCATAATATTTTTAATGGATATCGTTAAATTACACTATGCATAGATCCAATTAGAAATTTACAGGCAATAGTGATTTTTTTCCTGCTTATGCATATATTTTTTTAATTTTTGTCAATTTAAGGTCCATAAGATAAATTAGATACAATCAATAAAGAGCCTTAAAGATACAAATATATCAATGAGAATAAGAAAGACATAAATTGACTAAGAAATCACTCATTTTAAAACACTATATATCTACATCAACTGGAAGTCCATCGTCAAAATGTTTGATACTGGTCCTTCAACATTTTTTATTAGCAATTCTAAAAGTTACAGGACCAAACCACAACATGCATAATATTTTCAATGTGGAAAATTTTCAATTTCCCCACCCCAAGCCCGTCTTTCTCTCCTGCCATCCGGTTTCCATGTCCCCCACCCCACCATCCCTCAATTAACTCATCCCTCACTCTACTCTTATTTCTCAACTTTCTCAATCCCGTTTTTCCCCGCTTTTCTTCCCTTTTTCAATTTTCCGATCCCTCAAGCGCCTCGACCATTCCCCATACCCTACCGATCAATTTCACAACCCCACAACAATTTCACTGCATTTCAACAACATGTAATTAATGGTGAGCATGCTTTGTTATTCTTTTTTTTTTTTATGTTGGATCAACCATGATTAAAAAATGAATGAGTATTCTGTCATCTTAATCGTTATTTTACCGCTGGAAATCTGTAATTGAAGGTTCAACAATTTTTGAATCTGATATCTACAAAAATGGTTTATATTAGTTTTCAAAAAAAAAAAAAAAAATTGGAATCTTTTGTTGTTTAAATAGATTTGCTTATTTCTTATTTGGATTTTGATTTTAGATTCTTGGTTGTAGAGGCACTAGAGGCACCGAGTTCGACTTCGTGCCATTGTTGAAGGCAGCGGCATGTTTGGAAAAATTGGTGTTGTACAATTGTTTAGTTTGGAGGGGTGTATTAAAAATGTTTTTTTTTTTTGTATAAAAGGGGTAAAATAGGTAGTTTGCAATGTATGGCGGTGTATCTCTATTAGTTGGAGAGGTATTTAGTCTGGGCCTTTTTGTAAACCCGATTAAAAGTAGTAGGGTTGTCCGATCCAACCCATGAATATAATTTGGCCCGATGAACTAGACTAGACTGACCATATTTCCCCTTTTTCTCACCCTTTTTAATTTATACGCTTTCTTATGCATCTCTTTTTTAACACGACGTTAACGTCCCTGAAATCAAGTCCATAACTATGCATCTCTTTCCATTTTATTCAAATATGTTGAAGTGTTTGCTTTCTCACTGCAACAACAACAAAAAATTGCCTACAAATTTTTTTAATACAGTTACAAAATTTCAAAAAAAAAAATTCATTTACGAATTGTCTACAAATACTTTTATTATATAAACATCTTTCTTCCCCGCTTGTAAATAATTTGCCTACAAAAATTATGTAGGCAAATTGTGTTGTAGGTAAATTTTTATAAGCAAATGACCTGAATGGAATTATTTTCCTAAAAAATTTATTTCTTAGATAAATTGTTTCTAAATTGAGAAATAAGATGCTTACATGATTTAAAAAAATCGCAGGCAAAGTTAGTAGATAATTATTACTACATTTTTTTTAAAGTGTCGTCTTGCCGAATTGAACAAAATCCAAGATTTCCTTTTCTCTATTTAGTTTTTGCGATTTTTTTTGTTCGCGGCCATTTTCAGCCACTCAGCAATAATGTCCACCTGTCCCTAGCCATCTTATCAAATATTAATAAACTAGATAAGATCTCGCAAATTTCGCGAGATGAAAAAGAATTGTATGTATAAAAAATGATGATTTAAATATATTTTTGTATTTTAAAAAAAAATATTACAAAAATATATATATATAATACATGATAAAATTAAAATATTATTTGATACTCTTTCCATTACAATTTTAGATTATTCAAAACTTTGGAAAAATAGTTTTACTCTCTTAAATTTCCAAACATCCCTTATTTATCCCTCACTGAACTAATTTTTTCAATATATAGTTTAGCAATCTTTGAACTAAACTCCCTTCAATAAATTAAAACTAACTAATATATCCTCAACGTTTGATATTGGTCCCTTTATATTTTTTTATAACAATTCGAAAAGTTACAGGACAAAATTATAACATGCATAATGTTTATAATGAATATCGCTAAATTGCATCACACCGTGAACATATAACTGGAAGTCCATATTGAATTTGTTTTATATTGGTCCCTCGATATTTTTTTCTAGCAATTCGAAAAGTTACAACACAAAACTATAATATGCATAATATTTTTAATGGATATCGTTAAATTACACTATACATAGATCCAATTAGAAATTTACAGGCAATAGTGATTTTTTTCCTGCTTATGCATATTTTTTTTTAATTTTTGTCAATTTAAGGTCCATAAGATAAATTAGATACAATCAATAAAGAGCCTTAAAGATACAAATATATCAATGAGAATAAGAAAGACATAAATTGACTAAGAAATCACACATTTTAAAACACTATATATCTACATCAACTGGAAGTCCATCGTCAAAATGTTTGATACTGGTCCTTCAACATTTTTTATTAGCAATTCTAAAAGTTACAGGACCAAACCACAACATGCATAATATTTTCAAAGTGGAAAATTTTCAATTTCCCCACCCCAAGCCCGTCTTTCTCTCCTGCCATCCGGTTTCCATGTCCCCCACCCCACCATCCCTCAATTAACTCATCCCTCACTCTACTCTTATTTCTCAACTTTCTCAATCCCGTTTTTCCCCGCTTTTCTTCCCTTTTTCAATTTTCCGATCCCTCAAGCGCCTCGACCATTCCCCATACCCTACCGATCAATTTCACAACCCCACAACAATTTCACTGCATTTCAACAACATGTAATTAATGGTGAGCATGCTTTGTTATTCTTTTTTTTTTTTTATGTTGGATCAACCATGATTAAAAAATGAATGAGTATTCTGTCATCTTAATCGTTATTTTACCGCTGGAAATCTGTAATTGAAGGTTCAACAATTTTTGAATCTGATATCTACAAAAATGGTTTATATTAGTTTTCAAAAAAAAAAAAAAAAAATTGGAATCTTTTGTTGTTTAAATAGATTTGCTTATTTCTTATTTGGATTTTGATTTTAGATTCTTGGTTGTAGAGGCACTAGAGGCACCGAATTCGACTTCGTGCCATTGTTGAAGGCAGCGGCATGTTTGGAAAAATTGGTGTTGTACAATTGTTTAGTTTGGAGGGGTGTATTAAAAATGTTTTTTTTTTTTTGTATAAAAGGGGTAAAATAGGTAGTTTGCAATGTATGGCGGTGTATCTCCATTAGTTGGAGGCGTATTTAGTCTGGGCCTTTTTGTAAACCCGATTAAAAGTAGTAGGTTGGTCCGATCCAACCCATGAATATAATTTGGCCCGATGAACTAGACTAGACTGACCATATTTCCCGTTTTTCTCACCCTTTTTAATTTATACGCTTTCTTATGCATCTCTTTTTTAACACGACGTTAACGTCCCTGAAATCAAGTCCATAACTATGCATCTCTTTCCATTTTATTCAAATATGTTGAAGTGTTTGCTTTCTCACTGCAACAACAACAAAAAATTGCCTACAAATTTTTTTAATACAGTTACAAAATTTCAAAAAAAAAAATTCATTTACGAATTGTCTACAAATACTTTTATTATATAAACATCTTTCTTCCCCGCTTGTAAATAATTTGCCTACAAAAATTATGTAGGCAAATTGTGTTGTAGGTAAATTTTTATAAGCAAATGACCTGAATGTAATTATTTTCCTAAAAAATTTATTTCTTAGATAAATTGTTTCTAAATTGAGAAATAAGATGCTTACATGATTTAAAAAAATCGCAGGCAAAGTTAGTAGATAATTATTACTACATTTTTTTTAAAGTGTCGTCTTGCCGAATTGAACAAAATCCAAGATTTCCTTTTCTCTATTTAGTTTTTGCGATTTTTTTTGTTCGCGGCCATTTTCAGCCACTCAGCAATAATGTCCACCTGTCCCTAGCCATCTTATCAAATATTAATAAACTAGATAAGATCTCGCAAATTTCGAGAGATGAAAAAGAATTGTATGTATAAAAAATGATGATTTAAATATATTTTTGTATTTTAAAAAAATAAATTACGAAAATATATATATAATACATGATAAAATTAAAATATTATTTGATACTCTTTCCATTACAATTTTAGATTATTCAAAACTTTGGAAAAATAGTTTTACTCTCTTAAATTTCCAAACATCACTTATTTATCCCTCACTTCAATATATAGTTTAGCAATCTTTGAACTAAACTCCCTTCAATAAATTAAAACTAACTAATATATCCTCAACGTTTGATATTGGTCCCTTGATATTTTTTTATAACAATTCGAAAAGTTACAGGACAAAATTATAACATGCATAATGTTTATAATGAATATCGCTAAATTGCATCACACCGTGAACATATAACTGGAAGTCCATATTGAATTTGTTTTATATTGGTCCCTCGATATTTTTTTCTAGCAATTCGAAAAGTTACAACACAAAACTATAATATGCATAATATTTTTAATGGATATCGTTAAATTACACTATGCATAGATCCAATTAGAAATTTACAGGCAATAGTGATTTTTTTCCTGCTTATGCATATATTTTTTTAATTTTTGTCAATTTAAGGTCCATAAGATAAATTAGATACAATCAATAAAGAGCCTTAAAGATACAAATATATCAATGAGAATAAGAAAGACATAAATTGACTAAGAAATCACTCATTTTAAAACACTATATATCTACATCAACTGGAAGTCCATCGTCAAAATGTTTGATACTGGTCCTTCAACATTTTTTATTAGCAATTCTAAAAGTTACAGGACCAAACCACAACATGCATAATATTTTCAATGTGGAAAATTTTCAATTTCCCCACCCCAAGCCCGTCTTTCTCTCCTGCCATCCGGTTTCCATGTCCCCCACCCCACCATCCCTCAATTAACTCATCCATCACTCTACTCTTATTTCTCAACTTTCTCAATCCCGTTTTTCCCCGCTTTTCTTCCCTTTTTCAATTTTCCGATCCCTCAAGCGCCTCGACCATTCCCCATACCCTACCGATCAATTTCACAACCCCACAACAATTTCACTGCATTTCAACATGTAATTAATGGTGAGCATGCTTTGTTATTCTTTTTTTTTTTTTATGTTGGATCAACCATGATTAAAAAATGAATGAGTATTCTGTCATCTTAATCGTTATTTTACCGCTGGAAATCTGTAATTGTAGGTTCAACAATTTTTGAATCTGATATCTACAAAAATGGTTTATATTAGTTTTCAAAAAAAAAAAAATTGGAATATTTTGTTGTTTAAATAGATTTGCTTATTTCTTATTTGGATTTTGATTTTAGATTCTTGGTTGTAGAGGCACTAGAGGCACCGAGTTCGACTTCGTGCCATTGTTGAAGGCAGCGGCATGTTTGGAAAAATTGGTGTTGTACAATTGTTTAGTTTGGAGGGGTGTATTAAAAATGTTTTTTTTTTTTGTATAAAAGGGGTAAAATAGGTAGTTTGCAATGTATGGCGGTGTATCTCTATTAGTTGGAGAGGTATTTAGTCTGGGCCTTTTTGTAAACCCGATTAAAAGTAGTAGGGTTGTCCGATCCAACCCATGAATATAATTTGGCCCGATGAACTAGACTAGACTGACCATATTTCCCGTTTTTCTCACCCTTTTTAATTTATACGCTTTCTTATGCATCTCTTTTTTAACACGACGTTAACGTCCCTGAAATCAAGTCCATAACTATGCATCTCTTTCCATTTTATTCAAATATGTTGAAGTGTTTGCTTTCTCACTGCAACAACAACAAAAAATTGCCTACAAATTTTTTTAATACAGTTACAAAATTTCAAAAAAAAAAATTCATTTACGAATTGTCTACAAATACTTTTATTATATAAACATCTTTCTTCCCCGCTTGTAAATAATTTGCCTACAAAAATTATGTAGGCAAATTGTGTTGTAGGTAAATTTTTATAAGCAAATGACCTGAATGTAATTATTTTCCTAAAAAATTTATTTCTTAGATAAATTGTTTCTAAATTGAGAAATAAGATGCTTACATGATTTAAAAAAATCGCAGGCAAAGTTAGTAGATAATTATTACTACATTTTTTTTAAAGTGTCGTCTTGCCGAATTGAACAAAATCCAAGATTTCCTTTTCTCTATTTAGTTTTTGCGATTTTTTTTGTTCGCGGCCATTTTCAGCCACTCAGCAATAATGTCCACCTGTCCCTAGCCATCTTATCAAATATTAATAAACTAGATAAGATCTCGCAAATTTCGAGAGATGAAAAAGTATTGTATGTATAAAAAATGATGATTTAAATATATTTTTGTATTTTAAAAAAATAAATTACGAAAATATTTATATAATACATGATAAAATTAAAATATTATTTGATACTCTTTCCATTACAATTTTAGATTATTCAAAACTTTGGAAAAATAGTTTTACTCTCTTAAATTTCCAAACATCACTTATTTATCCCTCACTGAACTAATTTTTTCAATATATAGTTTAGCAATCTTTGAACTAAACTCCCTTCAATAAATTAAAACTAACTAATATATCCTCAACGTTTGATATTGGTCCCTTGATATTTTTTTATAACAATTCGAAAAGTTACAGGATAAAATTATAACATGCATAATGTTTATAATGAATATCGCTAAATTGCATCACACCGTGAACATATAACTGGAAGTCCATATTGAATTTGTTTTATATTGGTCCCTCGATATTTTTTTCTAGCAATTCGAAAAGTTACAACACAAAACTATAATATGCATAATATTTTTAATGGATATCGTTAAATTACACTATACATAGATCCAATTAGAAATTTACAGGCAATAGTGATTTTTTTCCTGCTTATGCATATATTTTTTTAATTTTTGTCAATTTAAGGTCCATAAGATAAATTAGATACAATCAATAAAGAGCCTTAAAGATACAAATATATCAATGAGAATAAGAAAGACATAAATTGACTAAGAAATCACACATTTTAAAACACTATATATCTACATCAACTGGAAGTCCATCGTCAAAATGTTTGATACTGGTCCTTCAACATTTTTTATTAGCAATTCTAAAAGTTACAGGACCAAACCACAACATGCATAATATTTTCAATGTGGAAAATTTTCAATTTCCCCACCCCAAGCCCGTCTTTCTCTCCTGCCATCCGGTTTCCATGTCCCCCACCCCACCATCCCTCAATTAACTCATCCCTCACCCTACTCTTATTTCTCAACTTTCTCAATCCCGTTTTTCCCCGATTTTCTTCCCTTTTTCAATTTTCCGATCCCTCAAGCGCCTCGACCATTCCCCATACCCTACCGATCAATTTCACAACCCCACAACAATTTCACTGCATTTCAACAACATGTAATTAATGGTGAGCATGCTTTGTTATTCTTTTTTTTTTTTATGTTGGATCAACCATGATTAAAAAATGAATGAGTATTCTGTCATCTTAATCGTTATTTTACCGCTGGAAATCTGTAATTGAAGGTTCAACAATTTTTGAATCTGATATCTACAAAAATGGTTTATATTAGTTTTCAAAAAAAAAAAAAAAATTGGAATCTTTTGTTGTTTAAATAGATTTGCTTATTTCTTATTTGGATTTTGATTTTAGATTCTTGGTTGTAGAGGCACTAGAGGCACCGAGTTCGACTTCGTGCCATTGTTGAAGGCAGCGGCATGTTTGGAAAAATTGGTGTTGTACAATTGTTTAGTTTGGAGGGGTGTATTAAAAATGTTTTTTTTTTTTTTTTTTTATAAAAGGGGTAAAATAGGTAGTTTGCAATGTATGGCGGTGTATCTCCATTAGTTGGAGGGGTATTTAGTCTGGGCCTTTTTGTAAACCCGATTAAAAGTAGTAGGTTGGTCCGATCCAACCCATGAATATAATTTGGCCCGATGAACTAGACTAGACTGACCATATTTCCCGTTTTTCTCACCCTTTTTAATTTATACGCTTTCTTATGCATCTCTTTTTTAACACGACGTTAACGTCCCTGAAATTAAGTCCATAACTATGCATCTCTTTCCATTTTATTCAAATATGTTGAAGTGTTTGCTTTCTCACTGCAACAACAACAAAAAATTGCCTACAAATTTTTTTAATACAGTTACAAAATTTCAAAAAAAAAAATCATTTACGAATTGTCTACAAATACTTTTATTATATAAACATCTTTCTTCCCCGCTTGTAAATAATTTGCCTACAAAAATTATGTAGGCAAATTGTGTTGTAGGTAAATTTTTATAAGCAAATGACCTGAATGTAATTATTTTCCTAAAAAATTTATTTCTTAGATAAATTGTTTCTAAATTGAGAAATAAGATGCTTACATGATTTAAAAAAATCGCAGGCAAAGTTAGTAGATAATTATTACTACATTTTTTTTAAAGTGTCGTCTTGCCGAATTGAACAAAATCCAAGATTTCCTTTTCTCTATTTAGTTTTTGCGATTTTTTTTGTTCGCGGCCATTTTCAGCCACTCAGCAATAATGTCCACCTGTCCCTAGCCATCTTATCAAATATTAATAAACTAGATAAGATCTCGCAAATTTCGCGAGATGAAAAAGAATTGTATGTATAAAAAATGATGATTTAAATATATTTTTGTATTTTAAAAAAAAATATTACAAAAATATATATATATAATACATGATAAAATTAAAATATTATTTGATACTCTTTCCATTACAATTTTAGATTATTCAAAACTTTGGAAAAATAGTTTTACTCTCTTAAATTTCCAAACATCCCTTATTTATCCCTCACTGAACTAATTTTTTCAATATATAGTTTAGCAATCTTTGAACTAAACTCCCTTCAATAAATTAAAACTAACTAATATATCCTCAACGTTTGATATTGGTCCCTTTATATTTTTTTATAACAATTCGAAAAGTTACAGGACAAAATTATAACATGCATAATGTTTATAATGAATATCGCTAAATTGCATCACACCGTGAACATATAACTGGAAGTCCATATTGAATTTGTTTTATATTGGTCCCTCGATATTTTTTTCTAGCAATTCGAAAAGTTACAACACAAAACTATAATATGCATAATATTTTTAATGGATATCGTTAAATTACACTATACATAGATCCAATTAGAAATTTACAGGCAATAGTGATTTTTTTCCTGCTTATGCATATATTTTTTTAATTTTTGTCAATTTAAGGTCCATAAGATAAATTAGATACAATCAATAAAGAGCCTTAAAGATACAAATATATCAATGAGAATAAGAAAGACATAAATTGACTAAGAAATCACACATTTTAAAACACTATATATCTACATCAACTGGAAGTCCATCGTCAATATGTTTGATACTGGTCCTTCAACATTTTTTATTAGCAATTCTAAAAGTTACAGGACCAAACCACAACATGCATAATATTTTCAATGTGGAAAATTTTCAAGTATATTTTTAGGTAAAGTTTATCAAAAAAAAAAAACTGAATGGAAGAATTTAAAGATATGCAACAAATTCAAACATAACATTTTGCATAGAATTGAGATAAGATACTGTAACAAATCAACTGGTTGTTTAGAATGAGAATTTAATATTAATAACCTATATTCGATAATGTAAACTTAAACAATCATTATTCCATGCAACCAAATAAAATAATACAAAAAAAGTCATTTTGATATGAAATAAAGGTATTGTAACATACATGTAGAACTTGAAAAACATATAAGAGTCAAACCCTGGAAAGCTCAAGGTTTTCTACAATGGAGGAAAAAACAGAAAAAAGATCATAAATGGTCATGTAACTTTGCCCGAGTCCAATTCGATCATTTATCTTCTTAATTTCTCAATTATGATCATTTTGGTATAAAAAAAAAGATCATTTTCGATGGAAATTTTAAAATATCGCCCATAATTTATATGTGCTCCAGTAGTACTGCTTATGTGGTGTTCCAAGTCAATAAATTAGATCCACGTCGCACTTCATTTGAATTAGATTAGGTTCATGTTAATAGGAAGAAATCCTGTTTCCAGCTTATTTATACAAATGGAAAGTGAAGTGGATCTTATTTATTGACTTAGAGCATCACGCGGGAACAAAAGACATAACACGTGAAAATTTCAGGTGGAATAATTATAATAACACACACACTTATCACATTTAGTTTAAGAAAACATTCATGCAGAACAATTTTAATATTTTTCTCAAAAGAAACAGGTGGAGTTATTCGTACAGCCATTTTATTTTAAGAGATATGGTTTTTATTAATATAAGTACATTATAATTTGAAATACGTAAAATATAAAGATAACATACCTCTTCATCTATAATAATTAATTCAAAAAATATTTTTTCCTATTTGAATCTTTAGAGAGTACTAACCGACATCTTGCAATTTTTACTTTAATTTTTTTATTCTAAGTATCAGAAATAATTTCTAACATAGATGAGTATGTATCCTACAAAATATTTAAATATGACCAATTATCAAATAGAAATATATGCTTTTGATTAACATTAATACATTAAATATTCAAATAATAAAATACAAATATGGTTCATATATTCTACACATGCAAAATTAGTTTAAAAATGAAAATTTTATCAGAATATAGATTTAATAATTTTTTTCATTTATTCTTAAGAAACTAAAAATCATCACAACCAAATGACAACTAAATTGAAGAAATCAAAATTGAAGAAGAAAAATCATAGTTAATAAATTGAACTAATTTGTAAGTTGTGGTTTCTTTAAAAGCTGAGGTAATGTGTTGGGAGTATAAAGTATATTTCTAACTATCTTATAGATACAATACGTGAGTAAAATTAGTTCTTTGACTGCAATATAATATGTTAACAGTAAAAATAATTATATTGAATTAAAGAAAAATTTAATTACATTAACATAAATCACTATCATTACGATTATCAATAGCAAATGTTTAGAAACATTTAATTTGCAGGTACAATTAATATTTTGACTAATTTAATGTTTGTCAATAATAAATTTATTTGCTTAAATTAGGGAAATATTGATTACATTTAAATCAATATTATTAGGATTAACAATTATTACTCAACATTAATTTTAGGTGCTTAATTTAAGTGATCTTAAAGTTGGAAAAATCCACTTTTAAGTTCGTCTACCTAGGATTAGGAGGTATTGAGTAGGCCCTCGCCCGATTGAGTTTATGGTCCGGTGCTCTAATACTGAGCACCGTATAAGAAAAGAAGAGCTTTTAAGCTCTCTTTTCAGTCCTTGTAATAAGATCTATAATAAGGTCCTAAAAAGTAGCCTTTTTAGGCTCTATTATGATCTTAATATTGCTTAGCTACTGTTTATGGTGCTCCTTATCCTATTCCTTTCGGGAATAGTAGGAGCATTAACAAGGGATATGGTAGCTCCTTATCCAATTCCTTTTAGGAATTGTCGGAGCATGTATGAGAGTCAATTTTTTTAAATAGCTTTAAATAAAATTTATTATCATTAATAAGTTATATATCAAATTAGGGTGAATTAATTTATACCCTATTTGCTAATGAATACAAACATGATCAAGCAAATTAATACACACAGACCAAGTGTTAACAGTGAATCTAAATTTAGGAATATTCAACTAATATAATATTTTTTATTATTTTTTAAAATAATTATAATTATCTTTAATATTATGACATTATCTTTAAGTGATTATTATAATGTTCATATGATTTGTTAAACATTCTGAATTTGATATTAGTAAATTAAAATAATTCGAATGAATGTACTATGACAATAGTTTGAAAATAAACTTAGATACGTACATGAAACACTCATTTATACGGAAAAGTATGTGATAAGTTAGTCATTTAAATCCATAAAAGATTCATAACACAAACATAGTCTAGATAAAAATTGTGGGAAATTAAAATATATTTCAACCATGAGATATAATACATTTACTGCATTTATGATATTTTCTTTAATGACACAAATTTTGCAACTAATTTAGGGATAACTTTTTGCATCTAAGACAATGTAAAATTCCATAAAAAAAAATCATTTCAAAGATAGTAACGAGATGTCATTTCTTTAAACTAAATTAGTAATTGCTTAAGATCATAAAAGAATGGTGTAAGGTAGATTAATTAGTAATAGAATACATTGAAACATCATCATATTAATTGAAATTTTATATTAAAGAATAATACATAATCGATTAAGATTAACACCGTTAAATATAAAATTACACGATAGACAATATAACAATGAGATTACAATTTCATATCCGGAATTTGACTATTTTCCGACCATTAATATTATTGCAACCTAGAGTCAAAGTCACGGACCATACATGAGGGAGAAGATGATAACTTGAGGTCGACATGATTAAGGTACAATATTCGTCAAAAATTCATGGCAATCAAGAACGAATTCTCTGAGATTTAAAAAGCTTGACAATGGAGACCAAAAAACCCTAAAAATATCTGCATCAGAAAAAGTATAAGCACAAGGAGAATATGAAGTCTATGAAATTTAGTACACTTGATGATCTGCACGTAGAGTTGCACGATCCGGAGCCTACGAATTTCATAAATCTAGTTAATCTGCATCAAAACATAAAGAATATATTAGAACAAAAGAGAAAATTTGAGAAAGATGATGGTTAAAATTTAGCAAACTTACACAGGGCAAAACAACAAAATGGACAACTAAGATGAATGGAGAGGGAATATTAAATCTAAGATATTCACAAAAATTGAAAAAATGCACGATGACTTACATGATCCGAAACATGAGAGATTCACACATCTTGTTAATATGTAGTAGAGAAATTGAGAAAGATGATGAAAAATGTGTAGGAGGATAATGCAATTTATAGGGGAAAAAAATAAAATGGACGGCTAAGATTGATGAAGAGAATGTACGGTCAAGATGAAAAATAAAAATATGAGGTAATGAGAAGAAAGAGTTTTTGAAATGTACATATGAGAGACATGCCACATAGGTATGAGATGCTTTAGCTATATAGGAGTATAGATGATATTTTAGACATTTACATGGGAAGATGATTGTAGTGGTAGTGGGGGAGAAGATAGGTTTAATTAGTTTGGTTTTGAATCATTCACTATTATACTATCCAGAGTTTAATAAGTTGATGCATGGTTTTGATATTTATTTGGACGATGTATCGTATTTTTAAAAAGTTTTAATTGAATTTTCTTTTGTAATAACATAGATTTGAACGTGCACCTTTTATATATCTAAAATTTTATGTTATTTAGCAACTAAATCAATTTATTAATTTTTTCATATTTTGAACAATTATTTAATTTAGAATAGGCTTTATATGAAAATGATTCATGATAAGTTTATCATGAAACTGTTTTAAAGTATAAAATATTTGATCAGGAGTATTACAAAGTTCTTTAAGAGTATCATTAACCTGAGTTCGAGAAAAATTACAACAATTAAAATATAATACCACCACTAACCCAGATTAATGATATTCCTGATGAGATTATTGATATTTTAAAACTGTTTCATGATAAACTTATCGGGAACTATTTTTATATAGTATTTTGTTTATAAATCTATCAACTTATGTGTATCAAATTTGTGACCATTTCAAATAAAAGAATTAAATATAATTATTATATTGATGAATTGATTACTTAAATAGTAACAATTCTAATTATGTGAATTTAATATTTAATTCATATTATATTAAAAGCAAAATCAATACATTTTTTCCACCTTTAAAATTATATTATCAAGTGAAAACACCTAATCGAATAAAAAATGGAAAATTTCTTAGCATACTTACATGTTTTTTTATAAGCATTAATTCAAACATAGGTGATACCAAGATGACAATACACTCACGAATAGGGTTGTAATCGAATCGAATCGAAGCGAATATCACTGTATTCGATTCGTATTCGTTTAACTATTCGAGTATTCATATTCGTATTCGACTATTATTCGAATATTAAAACTGATTCGTATTCGATTCGAAATAGATATTCGAACTATTCGAGTATTCGATTCGATTCTTTTTTTTTTTTTTTTGAAAAAATATTTCATATAATACTATTCGAGTATTCGATTCGAAATTGATTCGTATTCGATATTGTTTAGGTATTCGATTCGATATATCCGATTCGAAAAATTTATGGGAAAAATTATACAACAATAATCTAAATAATGTATTATGTAATATCGAAAATTATACTAAATCATTAGAACTTTTCTGGAAAAAAGAAGGCAACCGAAAAAGACGAACACATTACATTCACATCTTTCAATTATGGTTGGAGAAAAAGTATAGATGGTATACTTTTGTGTGAAAATCCTAAAAAAGCAAACCATCTATGGAAATAAATTTCGGATATATCATTTGTATTGATGGGAACATAGAGCATTGACGACAAACATGAAAATTCAATATTCATATATCCAAAATAAATCTGGACAAATTTCATACACAATAGCAAAAAAAAATTAAATTGTAACTATGAGCACTCTAAACCAACAGTTTAAAGCCGTTCATCCAAAAACTTAAAGTAAAACAAAAAATTACAGGGAGAAAGAATATTGGAAGGACGCAGATCTAGCAGAATCCTTAATCCAAAGGAAGTGGATGAAGGATATTAGTACCAATCGAGCACCCACAGATCACCAAAGTTGAGAAAAACGCCGATGAGCAGAAGAGGTGAGGAAAGAATCACCGTGAAATGGTGAGACGTGAGGACCGATGAGGCGAGAGCGAGCCGCGGCTGCGAGTGAGCAATTTTTGTGCTAAGGTTTCGATTTCAAGCTTAAAAGTCTTTAAATTGAAATCTGATGGGCTTGGACGTTTGGTAGAAGAGAACCAATATGGACTTGATAAATGGGCCAGAATACATATGAATAATGGCTTAATAAAGGGCCTTAACATTTTCCTTTTATTAGAATAAAAGACCTTAACTGATAATTCCTAAGCTTTTTATTCTTTTTCTTATTATTATTAATATTTATATCATTATTATTTTATATATATATATATATATATATATATATTTATTCGAATACTTACGAATATCGAATCGAATATTACAATTTTGTATTCGTATTTGAATACTAATCGAATCGAATATTAATATTCGAATTCGAATCACAAAATTTCGAATACGAATATCAATATTCGAATACGAATACCGAATCGAATCAAAATTATTTGATTCGTTTACAACCCTACTCACAAACTATACCAATTCAAAACTAACTCAAAAGAGATAAATGGAGAAAGAGTGCATGTAATTTACCTTTGCACTGGAAAAGTTGAATTGTCACTCGATGAGATCGTCATCTTGCAATAACTCAACTGTCATTTTACAAAAAGACTTGACATTATCCTTTTATAAGTCTAACATATTTCTTTCCTCTTTATTTTTTATATGAACCCTCGAAACTAAAATACCAAATAATTATCAAATTAATTAGTTTGGCAAGCATAATATTAACAGGATTAATATTAGAATATTAATTTTAATTAGAGTGTTGCTCGATTGCTTATCAATGTCGTTCGTCGGATATCCCACCAGCTCCATATATTATTGTCACAAAGAAAATTAAGGGTCCGCTTGGTTGGGGATGATGATTATAGGGTAATGGGAATTAAAGTGATTCAAGAGTCATTCAAGTAGAGAGTAATGAATGAGGAGTCAGTTGATAGGTAAATTATAACTCATTTTCAATCTTATTACAATGTATTGATAATACCAAACACTACTAAGGGAATCATTTTCATTACCCTATAACCATCACCCCCAACCAAGCGGACCTTAAATAACATAAGAGGAAAAGAAAAAATAACATTGATCCACACCTAAAATTACCAAAAGGAACATTTAGACTCAGAATTCATTGCACCTGAATCTGAAATACAAAAATCGGATCTGAAAATTCTGGAGTAGGGAGTTCCTAATTTTAAATATAAGATTTGTTATTAGACTGACCAAAATTGTTTTTAGGCTTCACTTATGATGGGGTCTTCAAACTATTTATTGGGGTGGGCTTGGATTATAGATATTCATATACAGTCGATGATGGGCTATCTCATGTTCTTAGTTCCTGAATTGTTTTTTCTTTCGATTTAAAAATGGCAAATGTTATATATAATTCTATGTTTGTAAATACACTCCACCCAAAAAGTGTTCTAAAAAAATTCAAAAAATATAACAACTTTCGGAAAATGTAAATGTTTAGTGATTTTTAATTTTTTGCGTTTTCGGAAAAAATAATTCCAAAAATTATCGAGTTTTTTGGATTTTTTGGAATACTATTCTGGCTGGAGTGTATTAACAAAATTTAAAGTGTATTTAACCTCATCCTTTAAAAATTCATGCTAAGGATTTTCCTTTTTAGTATATATATTGAACAATGTCAGGTTATTTACACTAGCCTCTATGTTAAAGACACTAACCGGATGAATACACAATTTTTTGCTCGAAATATTTTTTTCGAATTTTTTTCATTTTTTAGAACATTTTTCCGAACATAATGAAATACACAATATTTTGAAAAAAAAATCGAAATTTTTGTTTATTTTCAAAAAAAATTTCCGAAAATGTTGCAAATTTTTAGAAAAATAAATAGTGTATTTAACACAGAGGCTAGTGCAAATAACCGTGGTCTTATTTATCTTATACATAAATAATATCGTGCATGCTGGGCTATTCCTCCTAATTGGATAAGCCCATTTTGTCCATAGGTCATTTTTTGGGGAAGTCTATTTTTAGAAGGCACATGTTATTTGCCCTACCCTCTTTGGTAAAAGACACTACCCGGATGAATATACTACTTGTTGTTTGGAAAAAAATTCTGAAATTGTTTCAGTTTTTCGAACAATTTTTTATGGAATGTACAATATTTCGAATTTTATGTTTATTTTTTAAATTTACTTTCAAAAATATTTTAATTAAAAAAAATATGTATTCATTCAAATAGTATTTTATCGTGCAAATAACCGTGGCCTTTTCAGAATGATCTCAAAAACATTCTTGAACAATGTGAAATTTGTCTTGAATAAAGTGAAATTTGTCTTGGAGGTGCTTTACATTGAGACAAGGCATGTGGGAATAACTATTACTCCATCCGCCCAAAACTCAACTTCTCATTTACTGTTTGCACGGTTATTAAGAAAAGAGTTATTTATAGTATTTAAAGTGATAAAGTGATAAAATGATAAAAATAGATGTTTATTAGTGTATGAAGAATATAATATTAAAAAGTATTGTTGTTTTTTTGCCAAAAGTAGATGTAGCAAACGAGTATGGGACATACCTTTTTAGCAATGTAGCAAATGAGTTTGGGACGGAAGGAGTATTATTAAAAAAAATTGAAATTTATTAATTGTTTTATTAAATGGTAGTAATTTTAACACTAAAAGTATTAATTTCAAAGGCTAAATATTTTCATTAAAAAATATTAGTCGAAAAATATAACTTGTCTCATTAAATTAGTTATTTTATTATAAAATATTAGTGAATTAACATTCACAATAATTGATTCACTAAATAAATTAGAGAATATTAAAAAAAATAACATAATATCTTCTCTTGCATTGAAATATAGAGTATACTAGAAATATCTTTTTAATGGTAAATGTATGAAATGTATGCGGTAGACATCTTGCATTGTCTAATATAAATAAAGATGTTTGAGAAAATTTGAGAGTGCACCTCTAAGTCTGTTAAAAAAAATTGTGATTCACCACATAAACCAGAGAATTTCACTTTTAAATTGTTATTGAGAGCTGTTCTTTATTTTTATATTAAGAAAGTTACAATAATAATATGTTCATTCTCATTTTCAATCTTTTACTAATTAATAATCTTTTTTAAGTGATGTTCTTTTTGGATTTTAATTTTAAAATTTAAAATTTATTCTAATTTAAGTTTTAAAATTTAATTTTTAAAAACTAAATACTACCTCCGTCCCAGTTTTGTTTTCTCATTTGCCAAAAATGTCTGTCTCAATTTTGTTGTCTTATTCTCAAAATAGAAATAAAGTGATTCACCTTTTTAAACCCAAACCCCACAATTCAATACTTTATTCATTTAAATATTACTTTATTCACCATTCATCAATCTCAAAACTACCTTGTTTATTTAAATACTACACTTCAACTCTCGCATTAAACTCCGTGTAAAGTCAAACAAAAAAAACAAAATTGGGACGGGGAAGTACTACATTTCTATAAACAACCTATAATATCTATCAATTATAATATAATAATACAATTCTTACATCATAGAGTTAAAATCTATTCTACTCAAAATTCAAAAGAAATTTTTAAAAAATTAATAATTTTTAAAAATCATTTAAAAAAAACATAGTTTTAGTGTTATTTAAATATTATTTTAGTTAAAAAGGACACCTGAATTGAATAAATGTGGCAGATTTTTGGGAACCCAAACCCACCACATCCTTCTAGCATGGTTGATTGAATAGTCACCATCACAAATCGAGGTGGGTTCTTTTATTAATTTAGTTTCACATATAACCACGTCAGGAAGTTTAGACTATTTAGCATATCTATAATCAATTTAATATTCCATGGAGACAACATGAAATTTAAAATTAAAGAGGGAGTTTGCATACAACAAATATGTTTATAAATCTAGTTACAACATTTCCATTTTTTAAACGTAGACACAATTTGCATTACATTTGATGGGTTTCACTAATACATCATAATGCATTTATACCCAGAAACAAAAAATATACCTGAGCATTAGTGTATAACTAATACAAAAACTTAAATGAAATGGTCTTACAACAAAATTGTTCACAAAGTAGCATAAATTAGCATATGTCTCTTTTAAAGTGTTAATGTATCATGCCCAACTTATATCTTACAATAAAACGGTTCACAAAGTAGCATAAATTAGCATATGTCTCTTTTAAAGTGTTAATGTATCATGCCCAACTTATATCTCATCTCACCGTAAAACGATCTTACGCAAAACCTATAATAACTTCTTGTATAACTCGATGCAATTTGGATTTCATTTTTATACACAGACTGATAAGTACAGGAGGAAAGATTAAATCTAGAATGCACATTGCAGCCTGACCCTATTACATTTTCTTCATATTTGCATGTATAACCATTTTTTTTACAACAAAAAGCATCAAATAAAGACAACAACAGCTATCTAAATTCATCTGAAAACTGGGAACCAACACTTGACAAAATATTGAAGACTTGCCACCGTTACACTTCTCTTTCCAGCCACAAATCTGCACCGCAAATAGGTCAAAATCAGAAAAATAGAAGTCGAATATATCAATTAACACAAGCAAAGCATTTTTCTTTCCTCATTAAATATGTAGTAGTTTCTTCAAGATTCAATGAAGATGACATAAAAGATAAGTTTTGATTTTAAGAATATGATTATCATTCAAACCTGCACCTAACAATTGGGAGCCTGAAAACAGTAGATTAAAGAAAATCTCATAAACTTCTCCATATTGAATGTGACACTACAATTATAGAGCATCGGAGATTTTTCTATTTAAGTATTATGATATACGACAACAAATTGATGATGTTTGCATAATTTTCCCTCCCTCAAAATGGATAGTGAAATAGCATGATTTACAAATCTTGACCTGATACGGTAACGGTCATACATGTACAATGTGCAACAAACAAATTTGAATTTGATCTTATAATACGAAGCATGATACAAGTTGACAGTACAACTATAGAGCATTGGAGGTTTTCCTATTTAAGTATCATTATATACGACAACAAATTGATGATATCCGCATAATTTTCCCTCTCTCAAAATGGATAGTGAAATAGCATGATTTACAAATCTTGACCCGATACAGTAACGGTCATACATGTACAATGTGCAACAAACAAATATGAGTTTGATCTTCTCATACGAAGCAAGCATACAAGTTAAGCAAGGATCCATAAAGTATACGGCATTAGAAAGGAACTAGTTTTTTCGATGTTTCCCATTTTATTCTCTTCTCATCACTAGTCAAACCTATATCCGAAAACAGCATTGTGATTTCTTATTGAAAACTGATCATTATAACACATGTTATAAATTAGAAGGTTGAATATCTAAGAAGAGTTTGCTGCTGGAACTTTTACGTTTCATATTGGAGACAATTAAGCGCTGCTACTGGCAAATAGTCATCAAATGTGCTTACGTCGTTGCTATACATAACTGGAACATTCTTTAGGATAGTTACTATGCCATCTAAAGCCAAGTGTATCCTCCAATTATCTTGAATGGAAGTAATTTTACAATGACAGGATTTTTTATTAAACTAGTAACAATCCAGCTACGAAGAAATTGCATACAATCACATTATTGTTATTTAGATAAAAATGTAAGAATTTGACTCGTGTCTTCGAAGTTTAGACGTGTTTCATCTTGGGTAAAGCGGAAAACTAGAATATCTTGCCTAGAATGAACTAATCATATTTACGCCTACAAAACGATCAAACGTCATACCACTTTAAAAAATGGTGACAAAAAGTGACGAAACAAGGATTGAATAGCTCCGTAATAAAGAAATCGTTTGCATAACCATACTCTTTTGGCATTTGCCTTTGTTACTTTCATGCAAGGAAAAAGTGTATTCATACCAGAATTACAGCTTTTTTCTATTAATTAATAACTTCCTACTCAAAGCAACTCATTCTTGACAAAGGGAGAAGCCAAAAAACACCAAAAGCATACATGTAAACCAAATGAGATTAAAACTGAACGAAAACTGAAATCTGAAACTGATAAATACTTCAATATACCTCAGGACATGATGTCGCACAGAAGGTAAACAGCATCTTCAAGATTGGGAAACTCCGAGCTAGTTACAAATAGCAAGTTTTGTCGCCGTTTCATCAGCCTCAGCCAAACCCACACCATAGTCGAGACTAAGCTCTCTCATGGGAGGGATATTCTCCATAGCAAACAGCATCAGATGAGGAAAGCTAACATTATTGTGATCATACAACACAAGTTGCACGAAAACATTAGGGCATGTACTATGGCTAAAGTAACAAGCTACATTCCTCATTCTCGATACATCCATTGCAAAATCCAACGGAGGACCTGATGGATATGTTGGGGGAACATAATCAGAGAAGATTTGAGATAAATCACCCCATTCCTTCCATCTTTCACCAAACCGACCAGGGTAAATTAAGCGATCACCATTCATTGTGAATAACTGGGCTTGTTCGCGAGTAAGAACAACGCCAGTATACTCACAAATAAACGAGCCAGCTTGAATCAAGTCCAATGACCTCACCCCCCACCCAGTCTCCATCGACCTAAAGACTTCAAACCGATGCCTAATCCCTTTTTGTGAAACACGATTAGGACAAGTGGGAGGGCAACGACAATGGGGACCACACTCAAAAACTAACGGCTTCCCCCTCACGAGTGTGCCATGCATGTCGTATGCGAATTCCCCCCCATTTTTCCTCGCACAAAGGCAATCGTCTACACACCCCTCGACACATTCACACCCAGTGTTGGCCCCAGCATTGTACACAAATGGTGGGAAAATGGTTGTAACAAGATAATCATAACGCATTGGATCATGATCTTCATCTATATCATTGAAGAAGAACACCGGAAAGTTCTCCTTCTTTCTAGACACATCTAGTGAAACATAACCCTTAGGCCGTGCTTCTAATGGGTGAGTCCTTAACCTCTCAGCAAACTTCATCACAACACTCCCCATTTCTCTCTGATTTTCAATCCTAACAAGCCTAAACTTATAAACCCCAAACCCAGACTTCCCTATATCAAACCAAGTATCAATTATCTTATACAATCCATCATAAACATAAATTTTACCAACAGAACTACCACCAAATCTTACACCACGAATTACCCTTACCTCCACTCCGTAATTCATGCTCCTTTCCAGCGCCAAATTCCCACATTCCAATTTCTGGTGCACAGCCTGCCTATTGTGTTTATCCTGTCCACCATGGCCGGTATAAACTATCTCCTCACCCGAATCCTCATCGTCCTCATAACCCCCAGAAACTATAATGCTAGTAGCAATCGGCTCGCCGTTGGAGCTCTGGCTGGCCGGAACATAGTCAATTCCGGCCTGCGGATGCCCATGCAATCCGACCATACACAGCTCCATCCTCGTAAAGAACACATCACCGATTGAAATACCGGGAATTTCGCCCACAATTCTCTTGTCCCGGTTCAGCCACAAACCGCTTTGCCTCATCAATCCCGTCGCCTTCAAATCCCCTCTCGGTTTCCTCCACGGACCCGGCATCGCCCTCTGCATCTTCTCCTCCTCCGCAATGGCGAAGACGCGGAGCGAGTCGAACAATATCCGGGTTTTCCGAATTGTTTCGCGGAAATAGCCGTGGTCCTCCGGTTTGAGATCCAGGACCCGGACCAGCTCGGATGAGCGGGATTGGTATCTACGGGAGGAAGACGGTTGGGCCGGGGCAGCAACCTGGGTTTCCGGTTCGGGTACCGCGACTAAAGCGAGCGAATCTGGACCTAGATCGAACGGGATTGCGGCATCCCCTTCTCTCTGGGCGAAGGCGGTGCGGAACAGCTCGGAAATGCGACTGAATTCCGAGAAGACCTCGACGGCGTCGAGGGCATGGGCTGTGGGCGAAAGAGTTGGGAAATTGATGGACGGGGCGGGCTCGTCTACGGGTTCGGGTTTGGGTATGATGAGGGTGGAATTGGTCGAACCTCCCAAAGATAGGTTAAGGTCGAAAGCTGAATTGGAATTCATATCTCCAATTTCTGCTCAGCTCCCCGCAACAGAATGAAAATCGAAAGGGCTTCAGTGCAGAAATGAAGATAGAAGGAGGCGATTAGCGAGTGAAATTGGTGCAGAAATGGATAATGAAAGAAGAGATTAAAGATAGAAGCTGTTGCGGCTTGGAACTGATTCTGACTGAGTGCAGTTCAAGGCCCGATTTGCCGGAGAAGAATGGACTTTGCTAACTCTTTTTGCCTTAAAATAAAATTTTAGATTTATATTTATGCTTTTGTTACATCAAATGACATAATATAATGTTAGGGTGGCTCTTGGTTTCTCCGCTAGTGCGGTTGGTGGAGCGGGCGAACAATTTATGAATCGGGTGATTAAAAGGTTTCGAGTTTTGTCGATTTGTTTTGAAATAGTATGTAATGTGTACTTATGCACCGAACATTTTAAAATAATATTTCTTTCGTCCTAATTCTGTTTTATTATTTGACTTTTAAATTTTTTTAATATAAGACTTAATTTATAGAATTTAAATTGATAAAATAGTTTTGATGATGATGTATTGTTTAATTTTAAAGAATGAAACAAAATGAAGATATTTTTTTTATATTGTTAGTTTGTTACTAGTGGAATGAAATGTAATTTAAAAGTTTTTTAAGAGTGGTGAATAATGAAATGAGAAAGCAAAACTTGGATGGAAGATCGAAAGGTTTCTCCTTTGTGGTTGGTGGAGCGGGTGAACAATTTATGAGTTGGTGATTAAAAGGTTCTGAGTTTTGTCGATTTGTTTTGAAATAGTAGGTAATGTGTACTTTATGCACCGAACGCTATAAAATAACATTTCTTTCGTCCTAATTTTATTTTATTATTTGACTTTTCTTAATTTTTAATGCAAGATTTGATTTGTAGTATTTAAATGAATAAAATAGTCTTTTTGAAGGTGACGTATTGTTTAATTTAAAAGAATGAAACAAATGAAGATGTTTTTCAATATAGTTACTAGTAGAATGAGATGTAATTTAGAAGTTTTTTAAGAGTGGTGAATAATAGAATGAGAAAGCAAAAATTGGACAAAGGAAGTACTTAATTTCAGTTTTTTTTTTTTTTTTCAATTTGTTCCTCAATAAGTTTCAAACCAAAACTCTCCATAAACTCTCAGGCTGTGTTTGTTTTCGTCTTGAGACGGATGGGAAAAATGCGGATGAGGAAATCCCGTGAGTAGTAATTCTTCTTTGTTTTGGGTTGGATGGGGTTTTATGTCAATAATGATGATGTATTATTATATTATTATTTATAAAAGAGGTAATAATTGAATGATGGTGTTGAATTGTAATATAAAATAATTAATATTATTATATATAATTGTTTAATTATATATGATATTATTTTAATTGAATTAAAACACAAAACAATTGGATTAATAAAATGATATTAACTTGGATAAAATTACAAGAAACTATCTGACACAAAAATGCAAGTGAAATAAATGGAGGAAGAGTCCTATTAAATATTTGACCAACTGACATATCTATATCTATATTAAATGTTGTTATATATCTTGTTGTATATATATATATATATATATATATATATATATATATATATATATATATTTCTATTTAAATAAATTTTCTGTGTACTTTATTAATTAACAAAATGGTGGATATATATGTATACATATTGATAGTGACATTACTGGTGGCGTGGACATGGTTGTGCACTTATTTAAAGGAATTTTAAATTAATTTAAAGTAAATTTTAATATTATATACTCATGTTTTGCCTTTTGCTAAGTCAAGAAAAAATGTTCTCAATTTATTTATATGGTAGGCATAATTAATGAAGATTGCAATTAATTTCACAGATATTTAATATTAATATGTTTTCATTAAATTTTTTGTAAACAATTTAAAGTAAATATTATACTAATTTAATTGATGGTGTATTATAAAGTAGAAGGTAGAGATTAATACAATATATATTTAATGTGAAAAGATAGAGTTGATATGATAGACGTTGAGTTATGTGAAAATAGGAGTGTAAATGTATAATAGAGATGAATGTGTATTTGGATGGAGGATGGAATGTGCAAATCCAAAAAGTGGTCGAGACGGGGGAGACTCATCCCCCATCTGGACTTTGTAAGTCAAAACAAACAAAGCCTCAATATTTCCAAATTTTGCATAAAGTGACATTGCTTTTGGATCTGCACGTATACACAATTCAATTCATTTTTTTATTTACATATAAAAATTTACAAAATTACCTCGTAAATTTATACTCATTCCTCCACTTTCTCAATATGTGTATCCAATGTATTAATTCTAGTAAACAATGTAGTATTTTTTTTCATTACAAATAATAGTATTTTTTACAATAATTCATTAATTCTCATAAATTATAATATTAGTCATGTATAATGCACAGAGTGCATATAATAATTTTCATTTTTAAGGCTATTTTCTAAAAGTTCTCATATAATAACATATTAAAAAATAAATCTAAATGAAATATAATAGAAATTTAAATATATATGTTGAAAAATTAAATATTTTTTATATTTTTATGAATATTATATTAATAATTTTTTTTATCTATTTTCGGTAAAAACTCATTATTGGGCAGTAATGAGTTTCTCCCCAAATATTTATGATTTTTACAATATTTGTTGTTCGAATGTGTATACAACAAATAAAACTTTCTTTTTTCCAAATGTTTCAAATATCAAGAAATAGACAAAAGTTTGTATGAGACCATCTCGAGACAACAAAAGTTAACGTTCATTACTATCAAAGTGTAAATGAATCAATGATCTAATTATATTTATTTTCATTGTTTCATGTCATGAGACAGTCTCATACAAGACCTACTCCAAGAAATATGATGAATATAGAAAAAATGTATTACAAATATCAAGAAAATATCGATAAGTATCTTGCTAAATAAAATAAGTGGAAGTCTTGCGTGTAATCGTTTTACTGTATGAATGGCATCACTTATATTATTGCAAATATTGTTATATTAAGTTATTCCCAACACTCCTTTACTTAGACCTCTAAAACTCCAAAAAATTCATATTTCATTAGAGTAAAAATTGTATGTATCAGTTGCATAGAACGGTTGGTGCACAATTAATATTATTTAATGTAAATAATTATTTATTATTTAGTGAAAACAATTAATATTGACTGACTAATAAGTAATTTTTATGATAACGACTATATTGTTAAATGAAAACTAGTTAATATTAGTGGAAACAACTAATATTATTCATTGCAAATAATTAATACTATTCAGTAAAACAAATTAATATTATTTAAAAGTACATGCACATCACTTGTATGCTCAACTAGTTTATACAAAAATTTACCTTTATTTTAAGTTTTTTTCTGAGTGAATACCTCTTACTTTACTTTTTTGTTTTCCCTTTCTTCTTTATCTTTCTTTTCTTGCATATTATCTTTATCACACATGTTATATTTTTAGAGCAAATTTTATATGAGATCATCTTAGCATGAGGTTGGTATTGTATTTTTAATATAAGTAATATCTTTCTTAAAATAAATTGAATTATTTTTCAAAAAATATATGTAAATTGTCTCGTTATAAAACAAGAATATATAAAGTTATACACTTGACACTAAATATTTGTCGTTTAATGAAAATTTGAAAAGTAATACTTTTTACATTAAAAGGTGTTTTTTTAAGTGATAATGATATCACAATAACACAGTCTCACACCATTTTTTTGTCGTATTTTAAGAAAAGATTAGGTTTTAATTTTTTAACTATTTAACTGAATCATATGATATCAATTCTAAAAATAATCTTATGCGCAACTCAAATATTCATTACCATTACCAACCCTTTATCTATGAATTTTTTTAAATGATTTTATATAAGACATATCACATCTACTGTATTATATGATTTGTTGACTTATAAAGCTCTCTCCGAATCATGTTTTAAATAGAAGTATGACCAAAATATTAAAGTAGGGTTTCATTTCATGAGATTGTCTTGCACAGTACCCTCTCAGATTCTATATTTATTTATAAACAATTATCTTTAGTTTTCCACTCGTTTTTATTATTTGGATTTCTTTGCTGTTATATTAATTGTCAAATCCAATAATTTGTCCCTTAAAAAAATATTGGAAATTCTTCTTTATCTTTCTAATGAATTCAGATCCTCTACAGGGCTATTAGCCCAACGCCCACATGCAGGGTCCTAGTACGATACCGTTTTAGTCTTTTTATAGATGTTAATCTGATCGTCTCTTTTCCTAGTTCCTAATTTTTGTTATTTGTATTATTTTATTCTATTCCTAATTCTTTTTTTTACACGGATTCTATTCCTAATTCTTATTAAAAAAATTATATTATTTCGATAAACTGTTGTAAAATTTAACAAGTGCCCGTTTTGATATTTCTTCAATTTTTTTGCTTTTTTCACTCATTATTCTGTAATAAATTTTTTTGCATAAAATTTTGTCAAATTAAATTTACATATTGCACTCTAATATGATAATAAAAAATACAATTATGTAAATAATAAAAGAGAATATATAGAGTGAAATCAACTAATACACTTTAATTAAACATCTAATACTTTTAAGTGAACACAATTAATAGCCACCAAAATCGATACCCTTTAGTGACAACTGTTGGTGAACGAATCTAATCGGGAGGATTAGTGGCTGTTTTAATCCGTTTTTACGTCACCAATCAATAACGTGTGATTGATTACCACCGTAAATGGTAAAACGAGTCTTGGGTTAACGAATTCGGGTAAAACGAAGATCGGAATTTAAATTATTTCGTATATGTGTAAGTTTGGGTGTATTTGTGTGTATTTTTAGTCTGAAATTCGAAAAATTACATGGATAAGCTGGAGAGCAACTATTTATAGAGACTAGCAAGCATGAGGTGTCTAAGACTCTTGGTCTCCCTAGTCTGCATGCTTGACATGTGTCTCTTTGATCTTATCTAAGCTGAACCTTAGTTACAAAGTTTTCTTTGGTCTTATCTCGGACTCATTGTTGTTCGCCTAGGTCGGCTTAATTGATCTTATTGATTCTCCAACTGAAAGTTGTTCGCCTCTTGAGGTTGTACTTTGGAAGTTGCTCGCCTTATGGCTTTGTTCAGCTTGGCTTTGGGATCTTTGTCCTTTGTTCACTTGTACACACCTCCTTGGCTATTTATTGTATTATATTTTGACCAAGTTGTTCGTCATGGATGACTTCACAGTTGGCTCATTCTTGGTCCCGGGCCTTAATACCTGTTCGCCCATTAGTTGTTCGTCGGGAGAGTTGTTCGTCACTTCATACACCTCCCAGGTTGGTTAATGCGCCCAAATAGTGATTTTCTTTGTTTTAGACTTCAATAATTGTTCGCTCCATATTTAGATGATGTTCGCCTATCAACAATTGCCCCCTATCCTGACTAGATGTTGCATCAGACGAATAATTTTGTGGCGAGCAACTGTAGTTAGGATATCGTCTTGGCCAAGATTTGGACGAACAGCATCTCTGTGACGAGCAATGTTGGAATAACCGTTTCGTCTTCCCATGATCTGGGGAGATCACGAAGATGACGCCAGCGCAATGATTGCGCGCCGCACACGCGCGAGCAGCCCCCAAGGCCACGCGCCCCTATAATTGTTTATAGGTCCTTCATCTTCTAGCTTAGCTCGGAATTTACCCCGCCTTCTTCCAGTTGAGCCCCAGAACTTTCGGAAAATTATGCCCTGGACCCCGTTTTTGTTTGGGGTATAAATAGTGGGAAAACTGAAATTTTTCCCACTTTTCCCCCTCTTGCAACAGTGCTCCGGCGAATCCTTCCTTCCTCCGGCGATTCCAAGCTTCTCCGGCATCTATTCTTCCAGTGTTTGGCTTCCCATCCTCGAAACAAGGTAGTTATCCTCTTATTTCTTTTCTTTTCTTTACTTTTTCTCTCGAAAACGCCATCGCCGCCGTGTGGGTTCGAGCGCCATCGTCTCCTCCGGGATAGCGCCGCCGTCTGCAACTCTTTCTACCGCCGCCTGGATTTTTCTTCCTCTTCTATGTCTTCGCACTCGAGCAACAAGACTGAGGAGACTTTAGACCCACTCTTTCCAGTCGCGATCCCCGTCGACCAACCTCCCTTCGAGATTTCCTCGGCGTCGGATCTTCACGTGGATTCAGTGGTTCGCTCTGTGGAGGACACCGGTGTGGGCCCATCTGGGAGAGAATTAACAGTTGTGGCGAACAACAATCGGGACGAAGGTTCTTCGTCTTCCGCCGAATCTGAAGATCCAGATCTTAACGAGCTCACTCACGAGTTTCTGGAGGGTATCAATTTTCCATCCCCAAGGATGCGGGAAAGTGAGATCCCGGCTGGGGTTGCTCGCCTATTCGAATGGCGAGCATATGCTGAAAGGTATGCGAACAGCTTTCCTCGTCCACAAAGACAAATAATGGACAAGGTGAAGACTGATTACCAGGCGAGCAAGATCAAGAGTGTTGTTCGCGAAGATGAACTGGATACTATCCGGAAGGACTATAAGATCCCATATGATATTCATATGTGGGCACCTCAGAGGAAGGAAAGAGCTGATCGCCCACCTCCAGGGTGCACGGCGATCAACATCCACACCTTGATTGCTGGGCTGAAGTTACCTCTTCCACCTGTTGTTGGTCGATTCCTAGAGGCGACCAACTTGGCTATCACTCAAATTACCCCAATTGGGTGGATGAACCTTTTAGGCTCTATGTGCCTGTTCGCTTTGGAGGGGTACGTTGATCGGATCACTGCGGAAGAGATCAACTACCTGATGACAATCACAAGTTGCCCCCGAGGAGAAGATGGCTATCACTACCTCAAGGCCAGGACTGGGTTGAAAATGGTGGAAGAGGTGCCGAACAAGATTCGTGATTGGAAACAGCACTTCTTCTGGATTGGGGGTGATTGGCGAGCATCTTCTGGTCCACACGGCGGCCCTGGACGAATAAATTCTCCAGCAGCCTATGGAAAACTGAAACGTAAGTTCAATTCTTGCTCGCCTTTGGACAGTTGTTCTAATTTAACTTTTTTTGTTTGTTCGCAGGCCCTCGTCTACCCAAGTGGAATTCGGAAGAAGAGTTGAGCTCCGAGTTTCTGTTTACATCGTGCCTGGTCGGCCTCCGTAATCGAGCAGATAGAACTATTGACTATCTTTGCCGATCAAGGTGTCAAAAAGCTGCTCGCCTCTTGACCTATCCTCACCACCTGGAGGCTCAAGCTGAGGTGCCCCCAGGTATGAAAATTTCTAACTTCCGGTTTAAATGTTTTGTTCGTCAATGTTTTGTTTAACTTGCTCGCCTAATATTTTTTTTTTTTTTTTTTTTTAGCCGAGCAAGTAACAGTTGCCGTCCCTCCAAGCTACGCCCTTCTCGAGCAAAGGGTCCTTGAAATGGGGCCACCAAGAGGGAAGAAAAGAAGAGGTGATCCTCCCCAAGCTGTGCTCGCCATGTCGAACAAGCCTGAGGGGGCCAAAGTTCCAAGACCGGCTGCCCCCCCAGTTCAAATTCGGTCTCCTCCCGTCTCCCCACCTCGTGGTGGGAAGCGCCTTAAGAAGGCAGATGGGACCCCACTGGCCGGAGATGTCCCCGGTAAGGGGAAAGAAAAGGTGGGCGAAAGTTATGCTCGCCACGAGGAGGATGTTATAAGGCGTTCTTCTGGGGAGCCCACGGAAAAGTCGGGAAAAGCGAGCAAAGATGTAGGCTCACTCCGTGGCCCAGAAGATCTTACATTCCTAGGATGGGATGATCGGAAGTTTGCCGAGTAAGTATCTATCCTCTCTTGCCGAACAATTTTCATCCATTTTTGTATTTTTCTAAGTATCAATTGCTTTTTTGTTTGCAGATACCGTGCCGATGATTATCCCGGCCGAGCAAGTGTTGTACACCAGTATGCTTGCTCGAAGACTCCCGTAAACATAAGGGAGATTCCTGGCGAACATGTTCGCAAGGCGACGGAGTTGGTCGCCCGGGCCTGGACGCGTCCTCTGGACAAGGCCATCCTTCAGCAGGGGCAAATGGACAATCTCCATCTCTCGATGATGCTCGTCGCCAACGGCCTTGTTACTGCTCAGAGGGCAATCACCCAAGTTGCCGAGCAAGAAAAGTCTGCTCGCCAATATGCGAATACTGCTCGGCAGCTTACTGAAGAAAAGGATGGCCTGGTGAGCCAATACGAGGCCAAGATTGCTCGCCTTAACAACCAGATCAATGTTTACATTGATGCTGAGCACAAGCGCCTTGAAGAGATTCAGGCCATGTCCAAAGAGCTAAAGGGTAAAGAGGCCCTGCTTGGGGACAAGGAGGCTTTGCTTGGTGAGGGGGAGAAGAAATTGACGGCGGCCGAACAAAGAATTGTTGAGCTTGAGGCGGAGAATGCTCGTCTCCGGGAGGCAGAAGCCAACCTCTTCACCCGCGAGCAACTTGAAGAGGAGGTTCAAGCTCGTACCGGCCCCATCTCCAACCTTGGATACATTTGTGCCTACGCGGACAGCATCCGTACGGCCGATGCCTATGATTACAAAGAGATGGTGGAGGAGATGAGCAAGGATTTGAACGAGTTCCTTGAGAACTATCCTCCGCCGAACAACGTTACAATCCAGTTGGCGGATCTGGCTGTGCTTGGGGTTAAACTGGATAAACTCGACCCCAGTATCACCATCACTCATCCTCCACCAATTGTTGATGATGGCGAGCAAGGAGATGAGCCGGCTGCCGCGGACGAGCAAATTGCTAAAGAGGCGGAGGATAAGGCAGCTGAAGACCTTGCTCGAGACATGATTGTCGACCCTCCTGCCGAGCAACCTCAAGATCTTCCTCCCGCCGAACAGCAGTAGTCTTAGGACTTAGCTTTTTTCTTTTCTTCTTTGTAATAGTTGTTCGCTCTTTTTTGTAGTACTTGTAATGGCTGCTTCCAGCTTGTACTATTTTTGAGGCTTAATGCCTTTGATTAATGGAACGTCTTTCTTATATTCGCTCATTTTCTTATATATGTTAATTGCCTTTACATTTCTGTCAATGCCTTTACAATTATAACATATAGTGTTGGGCTTTTGTTCGAATTGAACTTTGCCTTTAGTGGAATCAGGGTTTAGCCTTAGGTTCTGTTCATTTTAAAAAACGAACAACCTTTAAGTGGCTTTGGTCCTTAGGTTCTGTTCATTTGTAAAACGAACAACCTTTGAATGGACTTGTACCTCGAGCTTTTAGACTTTTCCTCTTTTGACGAACAACTATTATATTTACATCGCAAAATAATTACAAGTGTTGTAAGACTGCCCATCACTATTATATACAATCTGACGAACAGCTTTAAACACAAACTAAAACTTGCTCGCTTATAATGTTTTTGCCGAGCAACTCTATCTATAAAATCAAAAGAACTAACACCAGACTATACAATGTGCCGAGCAACTTTTGAATCCATTCCTAGGAAAATTTAAAAAATTTGGCAAGTTTTTAGCCTTCCTTAGCCTTCCTTCAGCTCATACGCATCCCTTGCCCCCCAAGACATTTGTTCGCTCAACTTTATTGATAGTACTTCTTTAGATGTACAGCATTCCAGGAGTATTGGGCCGGCTTGCCTTCCAGGTCCTCAATATCGTATACGCCATTGACGTATTTTTCTGTAATTCGATATGGGCCCTCCCAAGTTGGTCCCAATACACCTGGAGGTTGGGCGAGCAACTTTCTTAGAACCAAATCTCCAACTCTGAATTCCCTAACTTTTACATGGGAATTATAGTAACGTTCTGCTCGCTGCTTGTATGTGGCATTTTTTAGCTCGGCATTCAACCTTTTTTCTTCGAGCAAATCCAATTCAGCATTTAGAGCAGAGTTGTTCGCCTGTTCATTAAAGTTGGTCGTCCTAAATGTAGTGGCCTTTAACTCAATTGGTATTACAGCCTCTGTCCCGAAAGCCATTGCAAAGGGTGTTTCTCCGGTGCTTGACCTGGGAGAAACTCTGTATGCCCATAAGACTTCCGGAAGTTCTGTAGACCAACTGCTTTTACTCTCCGCCAGTCGCACTTTTAATGTATGCTTTATGATTTTATTTACAGCTTCAACTTGTCCATTCGACTGGGGGTGATAAGGTGTGGAGTAATGTTTCTTGATTCCCCACTTCGTACAGAATTCTCTTAACTCTTGTCCATCAAATTGTGGACCATTGTCTGTCACGATTGCTTGTGGAACTCCAAAACGACAGACAATGTTCTTCCAAATAAAGTTGATCATCTTCTGCTGTGTTATATTCATCATGGCCTCTGCTTCCGCCCATTTTGTGTAATAATCGACTGCCACGACGGCGAATCGAACATTTCCAACTCCAGCCGGGAAAGGACCAATGATGTCCATCCCCCATCTTGCAAAAGGCCATGGGCTGTATACTGACACAAGTTCCTGAGCCGGGGTGTGGATGCCTGGGGCAAAAATCTGACATTGATGGCAAGTTTTGGCTTTTTTGATTGCATCTTGACGTAAGGTCGGCCAATAATAGCCTTGTCTGATTGTCTTGTATGCCAAAGCTTGCCCCCCAGTATGATTTCCACATACTCCAGCATGTATCTCTTCAAGTACTGCTTGCCCTTGCCCCCTAGGCAAACACTTGAGAAGTGGGATTGATATTCCCCTTTTGAAGAGCTGTTCGCCCACCAGAGTATATCTGGCGGCTCGCTTTATTAGCTTGGCAGCTTCAAAAGGGTTGTTTGGTTTTTCCCCATTTTTCAAGTATTTGACTATACTTGTTCTCCAATCTTCTTCTTCACTGGTTTGACCGTCGAGTTGATTGACTTTATAACTTACTGTTGATGGATCTTTCATCTTTGTAACTATAATATCTGCCAACTCTACGGGGCCTTCACTTGTTGCTAGTCGGGCAAGCGCGTCTGCTTGAGTGTTGCTCGTCCTTGGAATTTGCTGTATGAAAACTTGCTGCAACATGGACATCAGGTGAGCAACAATCCGTTGATATTCGATCATGTGATCATCTTTTGCTTCGTATTCACCTCGGACTTGGCTTACGATTAATTGTGAGTCGCTGAATATTTGCAAGTGTCTGACACCAATATTGGTGAACGAATCTAATCGGGAGGATTAGTGGCTGTTTTAATCCGTTTTTACATCACCAATCAATAACGTGTGATTGATTACCACCGTAAATGGTAAAACGAGTCTTGGGTTAACGAATTCGGGTAAAACGAAGATCGGAATTTAAATTATTTCGTATATGTGTAAGTTTGGGTGTATTTGTGTGTATTTTTAGTCTGAAATTCGAAAAATTACATGGATAAGCTGGAGAGCAACTATTTATAGAGACTAGCAAGCATGAGGTGTCTAAGACTCTTGGTCTCCCTAGTCTGCATGCTTGACATGTGTCCCTTTGATCTTATCTAAGCTGAACCTTAGTTACAAAGTTTTCTTTGGTCTTATCTCGGACTCATTGTTGTTCGCCTAGGTCGGCTTAATTGATCTTATTGATTCTCCAACTGAAAGTTGTTCGCCTCTTGAGGTTGTACTTTGGAAGTTGCTCGCCTTATGGCTTTGTTCAGCTTGGCTTTGGGATCTTTGTCCTTTGTTCACTTGTACACACCTCCTTGGCTATTTATTGTATTATATTTTGACCAAGTTGTTCGTCATGGATGACTTCACAGTTGGCTCATTCTTGGTCCCGGGCCTTAATACCTGTTCGCCCATTAGTTGTTCGTCGGGAGAGTTGTTCGTCACTTCATACACCTCCCAGGTTGGTTAATGCGCCCAAATAGTGATTTTCTTTGTTTTAGACTTCAATAATTGTTCGCTCCATATTTAGATGATGTTCGCCTATCAACAACAACAACTAATACAATTTAGTGTAAACAACTAATACCTTTCAAATAGTTAATGTATGTATAATTTTTACTCTATACTTTACCAAATTATATTTATACACGTGAATTGAAAATCAACAACTCAAAACAATTATGCGAATCATATTACACTACAAAAAAGACACGGATTAGCGATCGATTTTTTGTCACAAAACACGATTAGCGACCGATTTATGGCCGATTGAAGTCGATCGCTAAAACGCGGGTAGCTAATATTAGCAATCACCTTACGCAATCGGTCGCAGATCAGACCGTCTTGGCGGTCTCTAAGAATTAGAGACTGCCACCGGTCAGTCGCTGATTCGATCGGGTCTGATCCACTTACCCATTAGCTCATATTAGGCGAGTCATATAGTATATAAGCCTTTGTAAGGCTTGTAGAAATAAATGGGCATATATGCGCCCAATGGAAATCGAATCACCGACCTCCAGGTAACCCGGAGGAGGTGTGGACCACTTGTACACTTGCTATTATTGTTCATTTTCTTGCATTTAATTGTATATACGTTCAAATTGACTCCCATTTTTTTTAAATTCATCAAATTTATTTCTTTTTTTTTCTAATTCATATATATATATATATATATATATATATATATAGATATCAATATTTTTTTATTTTGTAAATTAAATATTTTAGACTAATATAAATTATTAATTCATTCGTTTTTCATGCATTTAATTGTATATAACTCCAAATTGAGCCTCGTTTTATTTAAATTCATCAATTTTTTTTTCTAGTTCATTTATATAGATTCATACAATATATGCAAATCTATAATATTCAACAAAAAATATAAAATATTCACCAATAAATTTTAAATATTCAATTTTTTTTATAAATTGTTTTTTACTTCCTCTCTCTCTCTCTCTCTCTCTCTCTCCACCTACTCCTCATCATAGAGGAAGAAGTTTACCTCCGGCTCGTTCTCCTCGTCATTCTCGCCACCTGCGCCACCTGACCCACAGGCTGCACTCCCTCAGTGCTCGCTCCCCCCGACACCAAGTCCTGGTGGAGGTCGAGGTGGAGGGTTGAGTCGCATCTGCTGAGAAACAGTGGAGCACCAGTGAAGAAGAGTCTCGTTGTAGTTCGTCAGGAGCTCCATCTTCTTCTAGACTTACGTCAGCTGACGTTCCATCTGAGAGGGAACAAAGTCAATCGAGGAGGACGATCCACTAGTCTAGCGGTGGAATTGCAGGATGACCTTACTGTGACCACCCTGCCCAACGACCTTCCTCTTCTTGACTCCAGTCACATCTAAATAAATGCGGTCCTCGTCAATCGGGGGAGAGGGGGGTGGGGGTGGGATTCTCCCCGCTGTCGTCGGTGGGAGCCACCTGCTGTGAGGCCTGGGCCAGACGATCCTTGAACCGGTTCTAAAATTATAAAATAAAATACAATTATAATAAAAATACAATTATAATTAAAATTGAAAAAATACTTACGTTGATCTCGGTGGTGCGGGCGTAGGTAGACGTCCCAGTTTCCTGGTTCACAAGGTGGGAGATCTTCATCTGCTCATAGAGAGAGGGCTTTCACCCGTGCTCCTTCTCCTATTACGAACCAAATTCAATAGATATTTAAATATTAAACATTTAAAAAATTTATTAATATTCAAATGTAAATAAAAATTATAATACTTACAAAGGCGAAAGAGTGCTCCTAGATGGATTGGGATCCAGCCCGATGTCTGGCGACATCGTGCCAGGTGGGGTCCTTCAACCGGTTCTCCCTGATCTTCGGCTTTGAATGCATCACTATTCCAGTGAGCAACCAAAGCATCCTAGGCGGAACGTCCGTTTGGCCCTCGGCCCAACTCCAGCTGTTTCCCCTTGTCCCACTGCTTCTTCAGATTGTAGATACTATTTTTGTATCGCTCCTGCACTTTCGCGCAGAACAAGCCGTACATAACACTATCGTGAGCAGGGTCTCAGACGCACATCTTCTGCAATTAAATTAAAAATTAAGTATTAACAAATAAATTCAAAATCAAATATTAAAAATTAAATTCATAATAAATAAATATTTTATACCTTGAACTCCTCAAAGTAGTTCATCCTCTTTCGCTCGAACACCATGGACCACTAGGAGGCACCAACCTCGAACGATATCTTCTTAATGACCTTTGAGACGCGAGAGCCAGTCTCATGGCCTGGAAGCATACTGTGACATCAAAATAAAAATTCAAGTTAATATTAATGAATATAATTAAAATTATTTAATTCATTAAAGAATACTTACAGATAGTCGCGAGGGACAACAGTGAGACAGCTATCCACCAGAGGATGCTGCCATGAAGCCGAAGATCTGACTACTGAAGAAGAACCGGCAACAACACTAGACTGTTGTGAAGAGGATGATGTCATCTCCGGGGCCCGTTTAACCTCCGGGATTCTCGGGTCTCAACGACCCCGACCTCCTCTTACCCCTCCCTCGACCTTGACCCCCACTCTGATCACAGGGATCTTGAGAGCTTATCTGTAATAATTATAAATTCAACAGGTCAACATACCATATTATATTTATACACATTCAACTAAATTCATACCTACGTATATTAATCAACTAAATTTATATATACATACGTATATCAATCAACTAAATTCATACATATGTATACCAATCAACTAAATTCATACATACGTATACCAATCAACTAAATTCATACATACGCATACCAATCAACTAAATTCATGCCTAAGAATATCAGTCAACTAAATTCACACCTACGTATATCAATCAACTAAATTCATACCTAAGAATACCAATCAACTAAATTCATACCTACGTATATCTATCAACTAAATTTATACCTACGTATACCAATCAACTAAATATATAACAAAGTAACTAACATACCAATCAACATGTAAAGATGTATATTTCTAACAACATATATAATTTCATATATAAAACATGCATGTATATCAATTCCAACAAACACATAAAAATGCATATAACTATCCTATAAACAAACACATAAAAAATGCATATAACATATAAAAATGCATATAACTATCAATTCCTAACAATGTATATAATTTCGTATATATAACTATCCTATAAACACACACACACACACACACACACACACACATATATATAAATACTTATAAAAATGCATATAACTATCCTGTAATTCATAATACATGGTTTAAAAATAATTTAAACGGTTAAAATTTAAAAAAACTTACAGTTATTGTGTAGATGGGGATGCAACGAGTGGTTTGACCGGAACGGATTGCTCAACGGAGGCGGCAGCAGTGGAAATGAAGATGTGAGGGAGAAAATGGCTTACGGATTCGAACCTAAAAAGGGTAAAAAAAAAAAATTAGTGACCGCCTATAACGGTCGCTAATCACAGATTTTACTGGTCCCTATTGACCAATTTTAAGATTAGCAAAGTTACCAGTATTAATAACCATCAACCGTTTCCAAGAACGGGTCAAACTTACCGATCTGCGACCGTCCATAGGCGGTCGCTGAATACAAATTGAAATCAGGCGGTCGCTGATTTCGAGGTTAAACTTATTGATCAATTTTGACCGGCCTTTAGGTTTAGCGACTGCCTTAACGGTTGTTAATTGTGTTGAATTAATGATCGACAGTCCACTGAGGTCGCTAATCGTTCGATTTAGAGACCGATTTTAGAGGCGATCATAATTTTTTTTTACTTTGAGACCACTGGTCTATTTCAGTCGTTGATCGGTTGCTAATACATGATTTAGAGACCAACATTTTGACGGTCGCTAAAATCGATCGCAAAAATGTGAGTTTTTGTAGTGTTAACATGTGTGAATTATTATTATATACTCCATCTGTTTCAAAATAATTATCTCATTTTATCCTTTTACACAAACCAATGTTCTCATTTATTAGGTAATAAAAGACATTTATATCCTTATTAAATTTATATAGATATACAATAATTACAAGGCAAGAAGTATACTTATTAGGGGTATTGTTGGAAACAGAAAGATAAAATTACACCAGTTTTGACGTAGTGACAGATAAAATGAAACAGGATTTTGGATAAAATGGGATAGTTATTTTGAAACAGAGGGAGTATGTATTAAGGTAATTACGTTAATTTTATTTGAAAACAAAGAAAAAAAGATCCGCCTTGAATTAAGAAATGACAAAATTCAATTAAATTGTTTTGATATTTGCTCCTTTTTAATGTTCTTTTATTTATTATTATTAATGATTTTCCATATTTTTCATTATTATTTTTTTCTTTTACAATTTCTTGATTCAAGGCTAATCCATTTTTCTTTGTTTTCAAATAAAACTAACATAATTATCTTAATACATACTCCCTCCATTTCAAAATAATAATTCACACATGTTAATATGATTCACATAATTGTTTTGTGTTGTTGATTTTCAATTCACGTACATAAAAGGTATTAGTTGATTTCACTCAATATATTCTCTTTTATTGTTTACATAATTGTGTTCTTTTTTTTTTTTTTTCTAATATCATATTAGAGTGCAATATGTAAATTTAATTTGACAAAATTTTTTGCAAAAATATTCATTACAGAATAATGAGTAAAAAAAGCAAAAAAATTGAAGAAATATCAAAACGGACACGTGTTAAATTTTACAACAATTTATCAAAATAATATAATTTTGTTTGGTAAGAATTAGGAATAGAATCCGTGAAAAAAAAATTAAGAATAGAATAAAATAATAAAAATTAGAAACTAGGAAAATAGACGATATAAATTCTATAAAAAGATTAAAACAATACCGTACTAGAAACCCTACATGTGGTTCTGGGGTAATAGCCTTGCAGAGGATCTGGATCCCTTTCTAATATACTAATAATCCCTTCGTCCCAAACTCGTTTGCTACATTGCCAAAAATGTCCTTCTCATACTCGTTTGCTATATCTACTTTTGACAAAAAAATAACAATATTTTTTAATATTATATTCTCCATACACCAATAACCAAAATAATCTACTTTATTACTTTATCACTCTATCACTTTAAATATTATAAACAACTATTTTCTTAAAACTCATACAAACAGTAAATGAGAACTTGAGTTTGAGACGGAGGGATACTGCTTAGTTTGGATTGAGATTGTTCTTGTGTCTCCATCTTCATTATTGATGACATATCAATTGCAGGTTCAACCATATCCTATGCGTCATGTACAAATTGTATTGATCATTTTTATGTTGTGATATGTCAGTATAATATTGATTTTTTTATGTTGCATGTTACATTAAATTAATTGTGTGATTTATGTGGCAATTCTATATTGATTTTTTTTTATTAGAAATGAAAAGAATACAATGTTAGTTAAATTAATTATATGATCTCTTATTCATGACCTAAAAAATTTAAACTAGCTCCTAATAATTTTTTTTTTTTTAAATATGATCATTTATTTCTTGTTGATCAAAATTTGGTTTATTCCAACATTTTTATTTTTCATTTCTCTGACATTCATTCCTCGTTTGAAAAGTTCTTCGTTCATTGTGTTTTTTCTTTCATGATATATATTTTTGAAGTATCATAACTTTTAATAACATTAATAGGACGGAGAAATTAAAAAGTTACTGCAAAAATTTGTGTAATACCATTTTATTACACGAGATAACATAAATTAACATTCATTCATATTAAATTGTTATATTTTATCACCCCGTCTCATTGTATGAGACAGTCTCATACAAAACTAATTCAAAAAGAATTATCAAATAAGAGTGATTCTTTTGTGCACTCATTTGCATAACATTCACTTGCATTTTGAGTTCAATTTCAAATTAATTTTGACTTTATAAAACTCAATTTACTTAATAAATTTTGAAAAGTCAAATTAGTTTAAAACTAAACTCAAAATTCAAGTGCATTCTATACATTTGGATACATACAAAAATTTGTGATCAATTAAAGGTCCTCCCCCCACCATATGACATTATGCAATTAATTTTCATGTTATAGCTAGAGCATCTCCTTCCATATTATATTATGTGAATTTAAATACTTTCTATTAATTTAATTTAAAATATACTACTTCCACCATCCCACTATAAGTTTCCTATTCCATAAAAAACAAAAACAACTCTCCATATATTAATAAATAAATAATTTTTTAAACAACTTCTCATTACTTTACACAAAAGTCAACATATGACCCACCATATATTAATAAACAATACGCTTTATTAAACAAAACAACAAAAGAAACAAGAAACTTATATCGGGACCGAGGGAGTGGGAGTATTAATCTATCTTATGATGTTTAATATAATTTTTTATAATTAATGTCAATTAGATACACAAAATCTCAATAATATATTAAGACTGATTTAAGTTTGAGTAGGTCTAGTATGAGACTGTCTCATGTCATAAAACAATGAGTATAATTAGGACATTGATTCATTAACACTTTGATATGGATGAGTGTTAATTTTTATTATCTCATGTCAAGAGACGGTCTCATAAAAGTTTTTGTCTTTTAAGTTCTATACATATTTAATTTAATGTAATGCTACAATATATTCTCAATTCTCTCGTTACTATTATTATAATCCATAAATTCATTTTTATGTATGAAATTAGTTGATATTTATTTTCAATCTAGGTAACTCTTCATTAGAGTGAAATAATTTTAAACTTAAATAATATAGTGAAATGGAACTGTTGTAGATAAACTAGGTGTGATGTTGCCGCATAAATTATAAAACAATTATATTTATAATATATAAAAATAATGATTAATAATATATATAATCAAAGTATAGAGTGATATAGTTGTTTTCACACAAAATATTAGTTATTTTCACTATTTTTTAATAAAAATAATTAATATTTTTTTAGTGAAAACAACTAATATCATTAATCAACTTTACTCTATATATTCTTAGATATAATATTAATTTTGAAATGACAAAAACTTGTGTGAGACCGTCTCATAATATGAGACCGATTAAATTAAAAAAAGTGATAGGATTATCATAAAATGTGATAATATTTTTCAAGAAAAGTGATAAGTCACTTTTAATAAAAAATATTATCACTTTTTGTTTAAACCTTATCACTTTTTAAAAGTGACAACTTTTTAATTAACAAGTGACACATTTTAAATTAAAAGTGGATCAAATACTATGAGACGGTCTCATACAAGAATTACTCTTTTGAAATTCATTATTTAGAGGAGATTGTTGAAACATTTTCACAGGCGAATATTTTTATGAAAATTTGTACATTTTATAATTCGTGCAATCATCAAATCTCTGTACACATCTTATCCAAATCAGTCAAGATTTACTTTAAATTTCGCGGATCCCCAAATCTTACTTGCCCGAATTGAATGTTTTGACTCGAAATTGTTAATCGCCCGCAAAAATTAGAAATGAAAATCTATTTTAGGTGTATGTTCTCGTAATAAAATTAAACGTAGGCATTTTTTTTATTTTAATAGTGACTTTATAGCTAGTGTCATACTCCAATTTTAAATTAAAAGAATAGAACAGTGATTGAGGAAAATAGTTGTAGGAAGAAAATAATGTAATTAAAATTGAGTATTGATTACCTTATTTAGAAAGAGTGGTAGTGATTTTGTTGTCATTAACCATCATAACTACACTAATTTTTAATCTTATTCTTTTTATATTGAAGAATTGTTAATTAAACGTCCCCTTAATCTATCCATTTTTTTTTTTAAAGATTCTCAACCTATTTTTTCTGCATTATGAGTTTATGACCCATTTCTAAATGAGATTGATCCCTAAAATATTTTATTTCCAATTTTAGATGATTTGTATAATGCAGATTTTCACAAGGGACTAATTCATTTTCTAAAAGATGCTTTTCCATTAAAAAAATCATGTTTCAAATTAGATAAGATCTGTATTATTAAATTATCTCAAATGTATTTAAATAATACTCCCTCCATTCCGAAACACATTGCACCACTTTCTTGGGTACACAGTTTAAGAAACTTTGCCTTTTTACTTTATGAGTAGTGGGGTTCCTTTTTTATTTTTTTTTTTTGTATTTTGAGTGTGCCATGGAGAATGAGTGTGTTGGGGAATATCTATTTTAAGGAGTATAAATTTTTCGTGGGACAAACTAAAATGAAAAATATGCAATTTATTTCGGGACGAAGGGAGTAATATAAATATTTATATAAAAAAAAGTCTTGGTAAGAAATTTTTCTCAAGTGCTAATATTTAGAGGATGAAATAATATTGATGGTAAAATGTTTTTAGATAATATAAGCATTTATTATCCATCAGAATTTGCAAGATAAAATTACCCGCACAAACTCTTTTTTAAAACTTGATCATAATATGAATTTATATTATTATATTTATTTAGTGATAATATTATTTATTTAGTGATACCATTTCACTTATAACTAATATCATAATGTAAAATTCTATTGACTTAGGTAATTTCGACCTTTACTTTACTATGCAATCTTCCATTTTGATAAACACTCACTTCGTCCAATTTTACTAGGTTTATTTGATTTTGCACGAGTTTTTAGAACGTGAATATATTGTGTGTAAAGTTAAAGTGAGTTGTAAGTTAAAAGTGTAAAATATTTTCCTTTTAGAAAATAGACCTAGTAAAGTTGGACAAAAAAAATAAAAAAATTAATAGGTCTAATAAAAATTGGATAGAGGGAGTAGAATTTAATGGTTACTTATCAATCTCACATTTTATGTAAGTTTGACCAATTATTCATTATTGAAGATTCGAAGTTAAACTATATTATGATTTTGAATTCAATATTGGAGTTAAAGTTACATTGTGATTTTGAACTATTCAATATTATTATTATTATTATTATTATTTTTTTTTTTTTAAATTTAACCAACCATATGTTATATAATCACAAGTCAGTAATTTTGGCCAATCACAATATAAGATAACATTGAGGTATCAAATTGGAATATGAACATTGGAGTACATAACATGTATAGTTAGTTTGGTGTGAGATCATCCCACGAATCTCATTTAATGAGGTGAATACATATTCATAAAAGATCAAAATCAATCCAACCCATTTTTTTTCCATAACCATATTGATTATGTAAAGTTTCATCTAACGTGTAAATAGTTTCACACACATTTTTGTCTTGCATATTTTTAAGAATATTAACAAATAAAATAGTTATTGCATAACATGTGTTGATGACCTTTCTCAATCAAAGATGATTAGTGGCTGTTTTTCCTCATTAAGATCATCAAACAAGATCTTAGATTATGGAATTTGGTTAAATATAATGCAAGGAATAAATTGGCAAGAGCTTGAGCTACTTTTCTTATTATGGGAAAAATCCTCCCTCTTTCATGCAAATGAAGGGGTATTTATAGGCATACAAAGAGGCTAGGTGTCACCATCTTGATGACTTAGCCATTAGGATTTTGCCAAGTGTTATGACATTTGTACAACATCTAAACTATTGTCCTATGGATGAGTGTCAAGTGTTAAGACACATTGACTATTTCTAAAGTTGGTGACTCTTGGAGTTCCCAATGTTGTACTTGGTCTTTGGAACCACTCAGCTGCTTTCCTTGGTGACTAGCTACTCGTCTGTATGTCTTCGTTGGGTGTTGGAAACTTTTATAACCCAAGTTGCTCGCCTGCTCGCCTCTTGTTGAGACTTTGAGTCTTCTTGTTCTTGTTGTTCGTTACCTCGTAATGGCCTTTATGACCGGTTGCTCGCCGCCTTCATATGGGTATTTGTCCCTGTTGCTCGCCTCCTTCATTAGGACCTTAGTCCCTGTTGCTCGCCTCCTACATTAGGACCTTAGTACCTGTTGCTCGCCTCCTATGTCATACAGTCCCTGTTGCTCGTCCTCTTCCATATTATTGCTTTTGATGATTTCTCAAAATTATTAGACTAATAATTTTGTTCCCAATATTGTTGGCCGGTTGTTCGCCTATCAACAATGCCCCCTAGTTTGGCATATAAGGATATATTTTATCCTTTTTGTCAAACTACAGGATAGGCTGTGTTATCCAATAGGAGGCGAGCAACGGGGAAAGTGAATTCCTTCTTTATAGGGAGCGAGCAGCAGGTTTTCAAATATTTAGGCGGGAACTCTGGGAGGCGACCAGCGAGGAATGACCCTTGGCCTTGCGTCGTTTCGCTTCCCGAGGCACGGAATACTAAGCGACGCGGTCTGCTCACGCGTGCGCCCCTATAATTGCATCTAGGGGCCTCAATTTTTCACTTCTTTTAATTTCGCCCCCGGGTCCATATCTATAAATAGCCCTTTTCTTCATCTTTTTTCCTCTTTTACGAATTCATAAGCAAAATCACCATTGACGAACTTCAAGCTTTTCCACTTGTTATCTTCTTCGATTTTACAACTGATTTCATCCAGATTGAAGGTGAATTCTTAGTTTTTTATTGCTTTCTTTCTTTGTTTCCCTGCATTTTCCTTTCGATTTTCTTTTCCTTTGGCGATTTTCGCCAGTTTTTCATATCGCCGCCGTATAGTCGCCGTGCCGCCGTCCTATCGCCGCCGTTTCGTCGCCGTATCATCGTCGTGTCGCCGTCGTAGTTTCCCGTTTCGTCCAATCTCATTATTTGATCTGTACGAAGGGTTTTTCAAAGATTTCTTAAAATGGCGTCGCCCTCCTCGAGTAATACACCATCCGTTGAGTTTGTTGGGTGAAATCTGGGGAAGAGGCCCATGGAAGACGAACCGTCAGTCCCTGTTCCTCGCCGCACGCTCCGGCGAGCAACTGGGCAAAATCCTAGGACTCTGCTCGTTGACGAAGAGACGGGCTCTGAGGCGAGCTCTGTTGCTCGCTCTATTGGCTCTTTCTATGCTGTGGAAAGTTCAGGCGAGCAGGACGTCCAAGGCCCTGTTGCTCGCTCCTCGGCTCGAGAGGGGACTAACTCGGATTTGGGTGAAGATTCTTCCGAGGTTGCTGCTGAAATAGAAGGGATGAGTCTTCCTGAAGAAACGGGAGCGAGCAGCGAGCACCAGGCAAGGAGCGAGCAGCGAGCAACTGGATCAGGGGGCGAGCAAATGGGAGTTACATGGGAATTTCTCCGAGAGATAAATTTTCCCGTTTCAAGGCCAATGCCCGAGTCTCTTATTTCTAAAGCTGTAGTCCGAAGGCAGGATTGGGTTGACTACGCCAACAAGTACCATAAGACTTTCCCCACTCCCGCTCGACCTATTATGGAAACTCGTCCATCGCCATACACAGCGAGTAAGGTAGCCAGCGCGGTTCTAGAAGAGGATTTAGTTCGGATACGGTCTCGCTACCGTATTCCGTACGATATTCATTTGTATGCCCCTCAACCAGGAGAGAGAGCTGACGATCCACCTCCAGGCTGTACTGCCATCAACCTTGACATACTCAATACGGGGTTCCCTCTCCCTTTACATCCAGTGATCGGGCGATTCTTGAAGGACATAAACCTGGCAATCACCCAGATTACTCCGAACGGTTGGAGTAGTTTGTTGGCTTTTATGACCCTTTTCGGGTTGGAGGGATATCGGAATAAGATCAGCACGGCGGAGATACACTACGCCCTGACCATCTCTTCGGCCGTTAATGAAGATGGGCTGGGTTGGTATTACATCAAAGACCGTAGCGGCGTTAAGCTAATTGAAGGGGTGCCTAATAAAGTCAAAGGTTGGCATAGGAAATTTCTTTATATCGGCGGCGATTGGCGGGCGTCCTCCGATTTTTCGGGAGGACCGGGACGTATAGACTCTCCTACGCATTTCAGCGAAATTCGGCGTAGGTCTTGATTCTTAGTTCATCAAACTTTTAGGTGAACTAATTTTAATCTTTTTTCTTGTTTTTTGCAGGTCCGCGTATCTTGAGGTGGGGGCATCCGGATTTGAGCGAAGAATTTTTATACGTCCTTGCATTGATCTCTCTGCGGGACGTTAAAGATCGGAGTGTTGAGCATCTCTCTCAAGCACACTGCCGCAAGCACGCTCAGCTCATCACCAGTGCTCATCACTTGGAAGCACAGGCGGAGATCCCTGAAGGTGACTTCACACAATCCTTAATTTTCTCTCTGTTTCTTGATTTGTACCTGTTGCTCGCCCCCACCCCTGTTGCTAGCCTGAGCCCGGCTGCTCGCCGTTATCATGCATGTTTTAACTTTTTGTGTTTTTGTTTTGTTTTAGCTCAAAGGGTAACGGTTGTTGTTCCCCCTATTCCCGAAAGTTACCACCTGCTCGTACGCCGGGTTAAACAAATGGCAGCTAATCAACCATCAAGGAAGAAGAAGTTTGATCCTTGCACTTCCTTGATCAGACTTAGAGCTGAAGCAGACGAGGATGAAGAAGAAGCTCCTCAGGACCCTCTCCCTGTTCCTCAAGCTCCTACTCCCGTTCCCCGCCCTCCTGCTCGCTCCTCGCCATCTCCCCAAGACACGAGGGGCAAGAAAAGACTTGCCAAGGAAACTGCCCCTCGCAAGGGAGATGACCGTTCTAAACGGACAAGAGGACAAGGTTCTTCTCATGTGGGTAAGTCTATTGCTCGCTCCTCGGCTCTCAAGGAGGTGACTGAACAACAGGTTGTTGGTGCTATGATTACCGGTCAGGGCAGGAGCTCATCCCCTGACAACTCGTACCTGGGCTATGACCCCGTAAAAATGAGGGAGTGAGTATCTTCCTATTCAATTTGATAACTTATTCCTTTGACTTAGTTTTCTAACAGCTTTTTCTTCGAACAGGTACCGGAAAAACGACTATCCTGGTCGCTCAAAGGTACTCCACCAGTTTAGCTGTGTGAAGTCTCCTCCGGCACCCCAAGAGATTAAGGACTCCCATGTCCGCAGAGCCATGGAGTATGTCCCCCGCTCGTGGACCAAGACCTGTGAGGAAATCATCCAGAGCCAGAGCCTTAGTGACAACGCTCGTTTATTGAGCTATAATGCAAGCCATCAATCAATCTCAGCTCAACGAGTCTTAGATCAAGCCATCGAGTTAGAGCGAACAAATCGCGGACTAGGGCGACAGATCGAGCAAGTTGAAGCAGATCGTGATGCTCAACTTGCCCAATTGAAGAAAAAAGATGATGAGCTGAAGAAGAAAGATGAAGAGTTGGCTAAGATGAAGGCTGACTTTGAGAGAGCCAAGCTCACATGGACGCGGGAGGTAAAGGCCGCTGAGGACCGGGAGATGATAGCGTCTAATGCTTCCGAGAAGCTTAGACTGGATTTGGGTGTCACTACTGATCGTGTGCAAGTCTTGGAGACCGAGCGGGTGGGTCTGGTGGAAAGAGTGGAGTGTTTGAAGGTCCACGTCGACCAGCTGGAAAAGAAGAACAAGCGTGCCATTTCTTACACCACTTATGTGCAGGACGTTACCGATAATACCAATCTTGGGTATATCTGTGCGTATGCTGATAGTGTAAGAAACGCGAAGTACGCTTTGGATAACGGTCTAGACGTGATGACTTCGACCATCAAAGACTTCACGGACTACGTCACCGAAAACCCTCCGGCTCCCGGGCTGATTTGGGAGAGATGGGGGTTAATCTGAGTGTTTTCAAAGATGACGTCCGTGTTGTGGCCCCCAGGGAAAAAGTGGAGGCGGATAGGGACATGACTATTTTTTAGGCTCTGGGCCCCCTTCTCCCGAATCCTCTTGGTGAAGCAAGCTCCTCTGCTGCAGTAGGCGAGCAGCAGGCCTCTGGGGTCGATGTGCAAGATGTTCAACCTCCTCCTTCTTCCCAAGATCCTTCGGTGCCACCTGCTCCGCCAGCTCCCGAAACTTAGGCTTTGTTTCTTTTTTGTTTAGTTGATGTAGTAGGATGATGGTTGTACGCTCATCTTCTGTAATTTTTTGGTGCTAATGAATGAGGATTGCACTTTTATTTTATTGTTCGCCTCTTATTTGCCCTTTATTTAATTTTTGCTTAAGTATTTCTTTCTTAGGTTGAAAGTAAAATACTTTTCTTTGCAAATGTATGTATATTGAGTATGTGCCATTTGGTTCTTCTGGGGAACTTGGCTTTTGTCATACTTCTCTTTATGCCCTGTTGCTCGCCCCTTGCTATGTTTGTGCATAAGTGCATTTAGCTTCGGAACGAGCAACTATGTATTAGCATGTGCCCTGTTGCTCGCCTCCACTATACTTGTGCTTTATGCATTTAGTATCTTGGGCGAGCAACTCCGTGTGATGGGGCGATCAGGTGGGCTCCTGAGTCTCATGGACCCTGCTGCTCGCCTCCTTTTGGACTTGTGCTTTCAACACCTGCTTGTCCTCCGGCGAGCAGTTTTTCTTCTTAGCGAACAATTGAGCTTTGATGCCTCTTTGATTTTTTACGTGCATAATTCACTGAACAATCATTTATCTACTTACAAATTTTGCCCAAAAAAGTGTGAAGATTTCATCGATTTTACACTTTACAAAAATATAAACGACACGATAGTCTATGAAAAACTTTACATTAGTTTCCTAATTATTGATAATATTTCTTCAACAATGCCGCGTTCCAGGTGTATTGGGCCGAGTTGCCTTCCATATCTTCGAGATCGTATGTGCCGTTGTGCCATTTTTGAGTTATCTTGAATGGGTCCTCCCAAGTTGGTCCAAATACACTTGGAGGTGCTGCTAGGATTTTTCGGAGTACCAGATCCCCGACTTCAAATTCCCTAACTTTTACTTGCGAGTTGTAGTACCTTGCAATCCTTCTTTTGTATATCTCATTCTTTATTTCTGCTGAGATTCTTTTTTCGTCAATCAGATCCATTTCTGCAGCTAGTGCCTTGTTGTTCTCCTGTTCATTGAACTCGGTTACCCTTTCGGTTGGTATTTTGAGCTCTATAGGTATAACTGCTTCTGTACCGAACGCCATAGCGAACGGTGTTTCTCCAGTGCTTGTTCTATGTGATACCCTATATGCCCAAAGCACCTCGGGCAGTTCTTCCGACCACTTGCCTTTCTTATCCACCAGACGGATTTTGAGGATATGCTTGATTATCTTGTTAACTGCCTCGACTTGTCCGTTAGACTGTGGATGATATGGTGTTGAAAAAAGCTTCTTGATACCCCACTTTTTGCAGAAATCTCTTATCTTCTTCCCTTCGAATTACTTTCCATTGTCTGTCACTATTGCTTGTGGAACTCCGAACCGGCACACTATACTTTTCCAGATAAAATTGATCATTTTCTCTTGTGTTATCGTTACCAGTGCTTCAGCTTCGGCCCATTTCGTGTAATAGTCCACGGCTACCACTACAAATCTGACATTCCCTTTTCCCGTTGTGAAAGGTCCTATGATGTCTATTCCCCACTTTGCGAACGGCCATGGACTATTTACCGAAATCAGTTCCGTTGGGGGCCTATGTATGTTGGGGGCGAATAGCTGGCATCGGTGACAAGTCTTCGCAACTTTGATTGCGTCTTGTAACAGAGTTGGCCAGTAGTAACCTTGCCTTACTGTTTTATATGCCAGTGCCCGCCCCCCTGCGTGATTTCCGCATACTCCTTCGTGTATCTCTTTCAAAACTTCCTGACCTTGCCCCCTTGCTAGACATTTTAATAGGGGCAGTGAAAATCCTCTCTTGTAGAGTTGGTTATCCATGATTGTGAACCTTGCTGCTCGCTTGGCTACCTTTGCTGCTTCTTGGGAATCTTCAGGTACTGTGTTATCTTTGAGGTATCTGTATATCGGTGTCCTTCAATCATCCTCTGTCAATTCTTCTTCGATCTGATTGATTTTGTAGTCACTGGTGGACGGGTTAGAAATTTTCGTGATGATGACTTCTGAAAGTTTTGCTGGTCCTGTACTAGTAGCCAGACAAGCAAGTGCATCTGCTTGCGCATTGTTATCTCTTGGCACTTGTTCGATGTAAATTTGTTCGAAAAGTGAAGCCAGGTGAGCAACGATCTTTTGGTATAAGACCATGTTTTCATCCTTGGCTTCGTATTCCCCACGGACTTGATTGACTATCAGCTGGGAATCTCCATAAATTTGAACTCTTCGAACCCCCACAGCCAGAGCTAGTCGTAACCCGGCTATCAATGCTTCGTACTCAGCCTCGTTGTTTGTTGCCATGAACTCAAACCTTACGGCTGAGGTGAATACTTGTTCGTCTGGACTGATCAACACTATCCCGGCTCCTGCTGCTGTGTTATTTGATGATCCGTCTACATACATGTGCCATGGGTGATTATGACCTCTCGTCGGATCTTGAGGGAATGTTAATTCGACAATAAAGTCGGAAGGTAAGGAGCTCGTGTCCTGCCGTGTTGTCCACCAGCTGGTCAATATGAGGCAATGGGAAGTTATCTTTAGGGCAAGCGACATTCAAATCAGTGAAGTCGATACATAGCCTCCATGTACCATTTGATTTCTTCACTAACACCGGGTTTGCTACCCATCTAGGACATAAGGCTTCTTTGATAAGATCATTATCAAGTAACTTCTTCACTTCTATGTCCAATGCTTCATATTTATCGGGTCCAAACTTTCTTCTCTTTTTCCTCACCGGTTTCTTAGTTGGACAAATATTTAGCTTATGACAGGCATGCTCAGGGCTGATGCCTACCATATCAGCATGTGACCATGCGAATACATCGAGATTGGACTTGAGAAACTCTTCCATTCTGGATCTGTATGGCTCAGGGAGCTCAGATCCAATGAATAATTCCAAGTCTTCTCGATTCTGGTCAACTCTTATTGCCTCCAACTCCTCTACCGGGGTTGCTCTCCTTTTTTGGTCTTTCCATCGAGGATCGATAATGGGTCCTTCAAGGTTGACCTCATCCTTGATCATTGGTTCTGCCCCTAGCCTTGGCTCTAAATCTTCAACTTGATTTAGTTCGGGTACGGCCTCTCTTCCCTGTTGCTCGCCCATGCCCTCCTGCTCGTCCACGCCCTGCTGGTCGTCCACCTCCATCATTTCAGTGTCGACGGACTCCATGATTTCATCTAGGATGGGGGGGTTCACCTTCGTCCCTGCTGCTAGGCTGCTCGTCCATCACAGATATTCTGTTGTCAGTGGGTTGAAGTTGCAGGAGGCATTCTCGGGCTTTCCTTTGATCACCTTTAACCGTACCTGACCCTTTTGGAGTTGGAAATTTAAGACAGTAGTAGTACGTCGAAACGGCCGCTTTGAATTCATTTATGAAAGGTCGACCAAGAAACCCGTTGTAGGCAGACTGCTGATTTACAACTAAGAATTCTACCATTCTAGTCAGTCTCCTTTCGGGATTCTCGGTCGATACAAGTTCGACCACCAACGTAACTAATCCTAAAGGAACGGTTACAGCATCTCCGAATCCTACTATTTTATGATCACATTCTCTAATATACCCCTCACAATCATCTATCTGATCTAGTGTGCTTTTGAACAAGATGTTTGTGTAGGAGCCTGTGTCCACAAGCAAACGGTGAACTCGGGCCCCCATGATATTAGCACAGATGATTAGTGAGTCATTGTGTAGGGTAAGTATCCCGTCCAAGTCCTTCTCAGAAAACACCAACTCGCCTGTCTTTTTAGTAGCCTGGTTTACCCCAACTTCCCTGACTTGAGCTACCGCCCTCAACTCTGCTTTCTTTTTTCTTTTAGACATCAGTGGCCTACCATCAGAACAGCCCCCTACCGGTCCGGATGGTTCAAGCATTAAGATTTCTCGGACGGGTTCGGCTGGGGCTGTCATCGTTTTCTTCCTTTTTTGATCCCTCCTTCTCGGCTGTTCATCGCTCTCATCATCTTCCGAGTCGGAGGATATCGCCACCCTTGGTTTCTTGCCCGGCTGTCTCTTCACAAATTCTGATAACTTTCCTTCTTCGTAAAATCTCCATAACTGTTTCAAGAGATCTCGGCATTCACTCGTGAAGTGACCTATGGTCTGATGGTATGCACAGTATTTGTTGGGGTTCATCTTTCCTCGTTCTTGCCGTATCTTACGGGGTTCAGACAGCATATCTTTATCCTTCACGTTGTTGTACATAGCCTCAATTGATGTAGACAGGATATGGTTCAACTTCTCCTTCAATTCGGGCCCTTCATTGAAAGCCTTCATGTTCTTAGGGGCCTTGTATTCCCCTCCTGACTTCTTTCCAGATTTCTTGGTATCAGCTTTGTCTCCCAGCTCTCTTTGTAGAGTTTCTTGCATCGAAATGTATACTCCAGCCTTGTGCCTAAATTCAGAATAAGTTTTAGGGAAAGCTAGGTGCATTTCCTTCCACAGATCTGTTCCCTTCTTAAGCCCTGCCATAACCGCCACTATCTTGGTGTCTTCACTTACTGGTTCTCCCTCCAGTAGGACTTTGTCGAATCTCTCAAGAAAGGCTCTATCAGACTCCTCGTCTCCTTGCCTCAGATCTGCCAACCTATGTCTCTGCGTAAGGTAAGATCCGACCGTGGAGAAGTGCGAGAGGAATTCCTTGCTGAGTTGCATGAACGAACTGATGGAGCCCGGAGCTAGGGCGGAGAACCACCTGTGAGGACCGTCACCAAGAGTTAACGGAAAATTCCGACATTGAGTTGCATCAGACGCCTTTACCGATATCATGTAATCGGTATACTTGGATAGGTGTACTTTCGGGTCTGAATTTCCTTCGTACAAATTAATGGCCGGGAATTGCACTTTCTTTTGTACCGGCGCATTAAGGATATCCGGGGACAAGGGTGATGATGGCAACATCGTCGATCCGTTGCCTTTCTTTTCCTCCAACTGTTTTTGCATCTCTTCCACCGCTTTCTTCAAAGCTTGCCACTCATCTGGAGACGTTTTTCCACTAGAAGGCTGTTCGTCATGATTGGGTTCAATGACCTCTTCATGACGCAGTCCCTTGCTAACGGGACGTTTCTCTTGAGTGGTGTGCCTAGCGATGTTACTGGCTCCATTGGGACCTAATCGCCCAAAGGCTGATCTTCTCAGCCTTTCGTGTACTGAGCGGCGAGCAATATGGTGTGTTTGCCCCGGTGCTCGCTCCTCACCTGTCCCCGGAGTGGACTCTCCTCGACTTCCAAGTCGTTCACTTAAAGGAGCTTTCCCTTTATTCCTACGGACTTCTTTGCTGTCAACCTCGTCATTTTGTACGTCTTTTCTTTCTCCACTTCGCTGCTCGCTTGCCCTGTTGGTCGCCGCCTGCGTCCCTGATGGCCCGACCGTTTGTCGCCTTTGCAATGCTTGTAAAACATCAATCGTTTTTGCTAGCTCTTCGGGATTTTGAGCAAGAGCTTCCACTTCCGGCGGGATTGTATCAATGGTAACTTGGACGTTTCTTTGCGAAGTTGCTTTTACTGTACGTGCATGTCCTTCAGTAGATGAAACCCTAGTTTTTGACCTACGACTTGGAGACGTGCTCAAATGTCGTTCTTCTTGTGATCGAACCATTTTGGTTACCGAAGTACAAGTGGTAAGCAAATGAATGGGATGATTTTGTCTCCAACAAACACCTTTCTTAAGAGTTACTAGCCTTGTTTGTATGAATATGGTGGTTTGAAAACCCTAGTTCATACACACATGCATTCAAACTCTCAAAGTGATGTATGTATGGATGATTTTGCTTCGAATAGTGTGTATCTTTGATTTCCGATGGCTTCCTCCCGGATTCCGGCCAAATTTTACAGATTCCGGTGAAGATCTTCAACCTTTCTTCGAATTTTTTATGAAACGAAGGTTCGAACCCTTCTTCTAGCGCCAATTGTTGATGACCTTTCTCAATCAAAGATGATTAGTGGCTGTTTTTCCTCATTAAGATCATCAAACAAGATCTTAGATTATGGAATTTGGTTAAATATAATGCAAGGAATAAATTGGCAAGAGCTTGAGCTACTTTTCTTATTATGGGAAAAATCCTCCCTCTTTCATGCAAATGAAGGGGTATTTATAGGCATACAAAGAGGCTAGGTGTCACCATCTTGATGGCTTAGCCATTAGGATTTTGCCAAGTGTTATGACATTTGTACAACATCTAAACTATTGTCCTATGGATGGGTGCCAAGTGTTAAGACACATTGACTATTTCTAAAGTTGGTGACTCTTGGAGTTCCCAATGTTGTACTTGGTCTTTGGAACCACTCAGCTGCTTTCCTTGGTGACTAGCTACTCGTCTGTATGTCTTCGTTGGGTGTTGGAAACTTTTATAACCCAAGTTGCTCGCCTGCTCGCCTCTTGTTGAGACTTTGAGTCTTCTTGTTCTTGTTGTTCGTTACCTCGTAATGGCCTTTATGACCGGTTGCTCGCCGCCTTCATATGGGTATTTGTCCCTGTTGCTCGCCCCCTTCATTAGGACCTTAGTCCCTGTTGCTCGCCTCCTACATTAGGACCTTAGTCCCTGTTGCTCGCCTCCTATGTCATACAGTCCCTGTTGCTCGTCCTCTTCCATATTATTGCTTTTGATGATTTCTCAAAATTATTAGACTAATAATTTTGTTCCCAATATTGTTGGCCGGTTGTTCGCCTATCAACAACATGCATCAATTTAAAGTAAAAATAGATTTCCCTAATTTATGAATTAAAATTTAATTCAAACATCTCTTATATTATTATCATTTTGGCAATGACAAAGTAGTATTATGTATTTTACACCACTAACCGTAAATTGAAGCGCAAATGAACATATATTTTTTTTTTTTTTTTAATGTTGTGTTTGAGATTGAATATGTAATTTTAATAAAAATATAAAACCACTCGAACTCTAAATTTTAAAACCGAACTCGGAACCGAAAAAAATAAAAGATTGAATCATAATGAATATTTCGATTCAATTAGGTTATTTTGATTTTAACAGAATATTACTCACCCTAATTGAAGTCTGGGTTTAATATCAAGATCTCATGTATTCTATCCAAAGTAAATATTTTATACGCTTAAGTGATTTTTTTTTTTCCATACATGTACACCCATGCTCATTATATGAAATGAAATAAGATTAAAAAAAAAAAAATCACAAAAAAGAGAAAAATCAGAAATAAATTAGCGATTCATTTGTGGGCCGAGGAAAAATAACATTGTACTCAATGGGCTAGCCCAGGGCGTTGGCCCAATAGATCACTTCTGTGCATTCAAAATTAGATTTGGGCTCCGCTTACGTTATGTAGTCCAAAACAGTTTTGCTGCTAAAAGTAAAATACATGTAAATTAATTCGAGGTGTAGCTCAACTTCTTCTTCCAAAACATTACGCAAGCTATAATTACATCATCACTGCTATTCGAGAATGATCTATCGGATAACATTGCACACAATATTTTGATTTCTAAGGTGAAATTGGATGAATTTCATAAAATTTTGCACATTTTGTGTTTTTATTACATACAATATATAATTTTTAAAATTCATACATGAATGTTTAAATTTTAAAATCTCAGACTAATTTTCGATGTAACTGAAAATTATGGGATAGTCGGAGTCACCTTCAATGTCAAAACGTCAAAAAATTAATTAGTTTAGCACATCAAATTGAAGAAAATTCCGACCGTCAAATCATCTTTATTTACATTAAAATTTAATCTTGCGCATCAAATTATAATAAATAATCCATTTTCATAGTATTAAATTACAAAAATTAAAAAATATCTTAAAATTGTTAACACTAATTCTTTTATACAATTAATCCAAAAATTTATTCCACGTGCAATTATCACAATATATACTAGTACTCCCTCCGTTCCAGAATGTTGTTCACACTTGAGTTTGACATATTTTTTTAAGAAAAATGAGAGTATGTGAGTGTAGAGTTGAATAAAATAATAATATACTTTATTGACTTTTGTGAGAGAGTGTTATTTCTTTTTTTTGGTGTGAACAAAATTTTGGGACATCCATTTGAAACAAGTGTGAACAAAATTTGGGGCGGGCATACTTCACAACTTTTTCACCTTTTTCTTCTTCTTAAAACACCACGCCATTTGCATTAATTCTCAATACCGACGTGACATCTTAATTACATTTTCATACCCAAGCACATAATAAATTAATGTTTCGGCATGTGTGTGTATAATCCACAAAAAAAAGAACAGGATAACGATATCATGCGTGGCTATCTACAGGCACCGTCACTCCAAACGGAATAAAAGATCAATCGCATTGTTAAAAGTACAAAACCCCAGCAGAAATAGACACGTGTCTCTACACATGTTCACCGCTAAAGCTACATGCATGACACGTCTTGGTGCACCAAACCCTTTTCCCTCTCTATATATTTCCCCAAATTCTTCAGTGTAACACGATATATATAGTTACACAAATATATTTATACGAGAATATATAATAATTAATTAAGGCGTTGGAAGTTTGTGGAAATTAATTACGGAAAATGGCGAGAACTGTGGCTAGGAATTTGGCAGCCCCATTGCTGTTTTTGAATTTGGTTATGTATTTTATTGTGTTGGGGTTCGCTAGTTGGTGTCTCAATAGGTATATAAATGGCCAAACTAATCATCCAAGTAAGTTTTTGTGAGTTTAAAGCCTATTTGAAATTTTAATTTTTATGTACTAAGAGTATTTATTTTGGGGAGGCATTGGTAGCTAATTTGTGATTGTGATTTATTATATATAGGCATGGGAGGAAATGGAGCTACGGGACACTTCTTGACGTTCGCGATACTGGCGGCGGTTATCGGAATAATGTCGAAAATAGCCGGCGGCAGCCACCTTAGGTCGTGGAGGAATGACAGCCTTGCCGCCGCCGGTTCCTCTTCCATAGTCGCCTGGGCCGTCACCGCTCTCGCTTTCGGGTTCGTTTTTATAAGATCTTTAAAACCCAACTCTTGTTTTTTTATTGGCAAATTATTATACAAATAAATTTATCATAAAATTATATTAAAATATATTGAATAAAATTATATTAAAGTATTAAATATTCGATCAGAAATATCGATAATTTCACTCGGAGTATTATTAATATGGGTCGGAGGTATTATTATATTATAATTGTTGCAAATATTTTTGAACTCAGATTAATGATACTCCTAGTGATATTGATACTGGTCAAATATTTGATAATGAACCATTTTCATATAAATTTACTCTTTTTTTTTTTTTTAATGAAGAGATATGTGCATTTTTTACTTTGGGCGTGACACCTAGTTTTGTTGAAATGTTACAAATTAACATGTAACTAGATTTCATGTAAATGATACTAGTTAGAAAAATGAAGTAAAAAAAAAATTCTGTTTTTAACATTAATTTTTTTGTTCACTTAATTCTTAATTAGACAATGCAATATTCCAAGATATCCTTAATTTTATGTACTTCATCTATATTTTTTTTAAGATCTTCAAAAAATCAATGTGTATACTAGTTACAAAAATGAAATAGACAGATGGAATGCTATTTAAAAATTGAAGTAAAAAGTGGTACTAGTTGCAAAAATGAAATAAAAATTAATATTAGTTAGAAAAGTTATGAATAGGCGGATCTAAATTAATTATACATATGGAAGAAGTTAGAAATTAGAAATGGATAGTTTCTTAATATAAAAAGATGCTTTCAAATTGCTGAAATATGTTAGTGAAATTGATATGCAGTCTGGCGTGTAAGGAGATAAACATCGGTGGGTGGAGAGGATGGAGGTTGAGGGTACTTGAGGGATTCGTAATCGTGCTCGGTTTCACGCAGCTTCTGTACGTCTTGCTGATCCACGCCGGTTTTTTCAGCAGCCGATACGGACCGGGCTACAGGGACGGGGAATACGGTCTGGGTGCACCCGGGGCTGAACCGGTGCATAAAGGCGGCGTCACCACAACCGCTGGGGTTTAAGGCTGAAGAAGATAATACCACAAGTTTGCTTATTTAGTTATCACTTAGTTTGTAATTCGTGTATTTGGCGGTAAACCTTTTTGGTTTCTCGTGTAATTAGTGTTGGATGTTCAACTGCTACACCTCTTTGCTTTCTAATGTAAGGTTATGGTGATTTCAGTTGCTCTTATGGACTATTAATTATCTTAAGTAGAGTATTTACTCTTTGCTAGTTATGATCACTTCGTTCGTTCGTTCGTTTAATTCAAATATATACTTCCTCCGTTCACACAATATCCTTTCCGGGAAAGAAATAATTGTCGCTCATAAAAGTTCCTCAGTGGAAAGAAATAATTGTCGCTCATAAAAGTTCCTCAGTTTACACAATATCCTTATCCTTTCCCGGATAGAAATAATTATTACTCATAAAAGTCGATTAATTGTCTCTCATGGAAATATATAAAAGTATTATATAAAAGATAAAAGGGTTAATTGCAAATAAAATCAATTTTTTTTTTTGTAAATTGCAATTTAATCTAAACTTTTGAATCGTTGCAAACAAAACCTCAATTTATAATTTGTTAGCAATTCCAACTAAAAGATCGATTTCAATATGCTCAAACGTAATGATTAATTATGTGTTGTCATCCGAACCAATCTAAACATATTAATACGATTATTTATTCATTAAATAATTATTGCCAGGTAGGTAAAACATTAATAATTATGTGTTGTCATCCGAACCAATCTAAACATATTAATACGATTATTTATTCATTAAATAATCATTGTCAGGTAGGTGAAACATTAATTTCGGACTGTAAAAAAATTGGTTGTTGGTTCAAATTGCAACCAAATATTAAATTGGAGTTTTGTTTGCAAAGATTCAAAAGTTTAGATTAAATTGCAATTTGCGAAAAGGTTGTGATTTTATTTGCAATTAACCCAAGATAAAAGTATAAAAGTATTATTATTTTATAAAAGTATTATATAAAAGATAAAGTATAAAAGTATTATTATTTTGTTCAACTCTATGCTTATTTTTTTATTTTTTATAAATGGTGCATTTCAAAGAGTGAACATCATTAATTTTATTCAAGTGTTGTTTTGGCTGTTGAACTTTTGGGCCGAATATATTAATAGTATATGGTGCATATATTTTTATCCTCACTTTCGATTTGTTCACCATCATCAAATTTTTTTTTTTAAAATTCATCTCTTATAAAAAGACCTCAATTATTCTTGTGCAAAATTCTATTGAAGCTAAATTAATTAGTTCACCCCTAGGGATGTAAACGAGCCGAGCCAAATATTGTCGAGCTCTGTTAGTTGAGCTCGAACTCGACTCGTGTGTAAATTTTTAAGCTCGCGAATAGTTTGAGCTCGGCTTGAAAAAAGCTCGTTTTCAAATTAATCAAGCATAATTCGAGCTCGAATAACTCGGCTCGAAAGGTTCGATTCAAAAAGTTCGGGTCGAAAAGCTAATTAAAATTTTAAAAATTATATAAAAATAACACACCTAAACTATGTCTAATTAAAAACATAGCTGTCCATGATAATAAAAACATCATTCAAACAAAGACCAACAACTAATTCGGAAGCTAAATAAAGACAATTAATGGTGTAAAATAGATTTATCTCAAATAACACACAATAATACTATTGTACATGCTTATGGATTTTTTTTAAATATTTACATAAAAATAAAAAAAGTAATTAAACGAGCCTATCTGCGAGCCTGTTCGCGAGCTTTCGAGTCAAATACCATCTGGCTCGAGCTCGGCTCGATAAAATGATCGAGCTCGAGCTCGGCTCGTGAAACTTAACGAACGAACTCGAACGAATATTTTTCGAGCCGAGATCCGAATAGCTTGCGAACGGCTTGATTTGATTACATCCCTTTTCACCCCTCTAGTTTAATTATACATATAATTAAATATTTAGAGAGAGAAAAAGAACTAGACAGGTTCACCATGAAACAACAAATTCAAATAAATAACATATTTCGGATTTCTTTAAAAACCACTATAGCATTTTAAATTTTATATATCCCAAGCAGCGTCGGCGCCTCTGTTTGTCTCGCTTTTTAATTTGATCGATTTAAAATGATATTATTTTGCGATTTTTTGTTTTTATTTGTGGATTTTTGTATTTTTTTTTCCGTTTGCTATCTTGAAAGATCTGTAGTGTTTGATATATATCTAGTTTGAGTTGAGAGTCTTTTGATTCACTCTTCTGACTTAAGAGACCCTCTCTTCTGAATTGAGAGACTTTGTTTTCGATCCAACGTTTAGAGTCTTTGATCCCCTCTTCTAAGCTAAGTGTCTTTGTTTTCTATGTTGAGAGCCTTCGTTTTATTTGACTTTGATTTGTCTTGTGAAATCAAATTTCGATGTTGATAATAAAAATCGATGTTGGTTGTGTAATGAGAAAGGCGGATTACTGAGTGTTTAAATCAATAGTTTTGCAAATGGATATTTCAGTGAAAATTATTAGACACATAGGAGGGAGTTGAAGTAGTAGAGTGCTTCCTCGACAATAGCTTGTAGAACTATATATATTACAACTGCTTAGTGATTATGTATCTTATCTTATTCGTAAAAATGTCAATATTATAGCTCGTCATTTTGCTAAGGTTTTTGAGCCTACCCAAGCCCTTATTATTGGGTGGAGCCTCCAACTATTGTGCATAGTCTTGTGCATAGTCTTCTCGATAGCTCTTGTTCTTATATTACTTAAGTAGTAAAATTGATTTTGCTCTAAAATAAAAAATAAGAAATATAAAGCTGGGGCTTTACGTGGTCCTATGCAACGAGACCACATGTCCACCCGCGCGAAGAACACTCCTCGTGTGTAATTCATGTGGTTTTAATATCACCACATATGTTATGAGGTAATGAAATCGAATCATCATTAATTCATTCGATAAGAAAAATGTAATATTAAAAGGATTTGTATTTGTTATTTGATGGATATATATACACATAAAAAATCAGGTTGTAAAATATAAGAATGATTACATTAAAAAAAGACAAACAAATAATGTTCAGATTGAAAAACTCGCGGATTCTGATCGGGTCGGACTGATTTGGATGGATTTTTCCTAAAAACTCGCGCAAAGCCAAAATTCAGGGGTTCGCTTACAGTTTGTGTTACTTTACGGACAAATATGTGTTATTGTAAGGACATAATGTGTATTACTTTCAGAACAAATATCACGCAAATATTTATTTATTTTTACATAATTTTTTTTTTCATAATGTAAAATATAAAAAAATGTGTTATTATACAAATACAAATGTGTTATTAATTGGAGAAAGATGTATTGGGCAAAAAATATGAAAATTTCTTACAGATTTGTTCTCTTAGAAAAAGTAATTGATATATATTAAGGGCGATTGCCTTCGCATCCCCTTTCCATCGGCCTCTAGCCTATAGGTAACCTCCAAATGTAGTCATATTGGCTCTTTAAATCCTAGTAGTATATATAATTACGCTAGGTTCAAGTAACATATACTACACCAAGTCAGATTCATATGTTGGATCTCGAGTTTCAGTTTTTACAAGGTTAATTGAAAAAAATCACTATATTAAACTAAGCCTTTTTTTTTTCCAGTTCTCACGACTTTTTAATTTTTACAATTCATTATACAATGTCTCAATTTTTAGTTTGCAATTTTAATATGACTATTTTATGGCAAAACATGTTGACGGGGTAATGTATTAAGTTGTAATTTTTTAAAAAAGATTGTGTTAATTAAAAATAATAATAACATATCATAAATTTTTTTTTTTTCAAGAAGTTCCAACTGATATGCCAAATTGCCAACAATAAGTTGACAGAAGACCGTCATGTGGTATAATTATAAAAATTAAAAATGAATCATTTGTCAAATTATTAAAATAAAAAATTCTTGGTAGATTTTTTTTTTTTAGAACAAAAAAAAAAAATCTTGCTAGAATTGAAACACTGAGAAAATTATATATATTTTTTTCAGTTAAGCCTTTTAACAATGTACGTTTTTTTATTTTACTGAATGATTAAACGATGAATAAATCGATGGCATTATGAATAAAAAGGGAAGATGACCATTTACTATCAATTTGTAGATGTGCTTAATGTTGCACTATCTATTATGGGCTTTTTTGTTGGTTGACTCTCTGTTCTCTTTAGAGGCCCATGTCAATCTTTTTTATACAATCATTAGGAGAGAGACAAAAAGGTTTAAAGCTAAAGCGGGTGAAGATATTTATTTATATATATGTATTTTTCTAAATCTGCGTTCTTCCGTTTAATTCAACGTATAATAATGAGTGTTTACCGTCCATTTTGATTTTCATGTTTGGATATGATTCAATAATTACTTTTACAGGGAAACTTTAAATCGATCAGCAAGCTTTATGCAATAAATGCATCAATTCTAGCTATGGCTCATTTCCGTCAATGATTGTAATGTTTTCCTGCCAAATAATATTTCTTGAATTTTTTTCTTAATTTTCGCTTTAAATATTCGTTATTGTAAAACTATTGTTGATCATACACAACTCGATTAAAGAAGAAATATGTTATGGAAATAATATAGAGGAGTTGATTTCCATAGAAGTTTAGAATTTTAAATGAAATAAAATTATTTTATGGTATAAGAATCAAAATGCTTACGTCATTTTGAATTAAATTCACATCTTTTTACAATTTAAGACTTTCAAAATGAAATGTAAAACATATGGAATTTTATTATGCTATATATAATGTGTAAGGATAATAATATAAATGAAATTAATGCACTTGTATAGTTCCCTAATATTCTTCTTATGGGCTAAGTTGTCCATTGGGCTTGTAATGCCCATCATGTGGAGGAATGAGGAGGCCAACAAGTACATAATTTAATGAGAGTGAAGTTGCAGTCAATAGGATTTGAACTCATGACGTTGGCGAGCCTAAACTCTAATACCATGAAAAAGTTTCATTTCATCTGAAAGTCCGAACTGGAATAGAGAGGTGAAATTAATTCATTTGTATAATTATACATTGGAAAACTATACAAATGAATTAATTTCACAACCTTCTAAAAATTCAGACTTTTAGAAGTGGGAAAATTCCTTCATGATATTAGAGCCAAAAGGCTCACGCCCACATATCATGAGTTCGATTCCAGTTGAAAACTTCACACATATTAAATTGCTCATGAGTGAGGAGGAGTGCAAAAATAAATATATATGTACATGAATTAATTTCACACCTCTCTACATGTTCGAACTTTTAGATGGGGCGGAATTCTTTCAAATGAAAAGAAATAATTAAATTCTTTAAATTTATAAATTTTTATATGTAAAGTAAATAAATGATTTACATTGTATGTGAGCCAAAAAGTAATAATTTTTTTTTTTTTTTTTGTAAAATTGAGAATATTATGAGGGTAAAGTTTATAAAAGGTTTTTCATTTTGAAAGTGTGAAAGGTATTGTGAAGCACGAAAAAAAAAAGTAAGAAAAATATTATGGGACCGAATAAGTATAAATTTTAGCTTCAGAAAGTGAACTATCATGATAAAATGATTTTTTTAATAATATACTATATCCGTCTCAAAATTACTTTCATATGTGTAAAGATTTATAAAATAGATAAGTGGAGTAATAAGGGGAGTGAGGTCTAGATGGTGGAAAGATGTGGTGGAGGTAGGGGTGGAACAGAATGGTAATTGGTTTCTCGAGAATTTAGAGAGAGAAATTGGAGATGGAGAGAAAACTAGCTTTTGGGATGAGGTGTGGGTGGGCGGGGAGTCTCTTAGGAGTAAATTCCCTAGGTTATATAACTTGAGTGAGAGTAAAGGTTGCAGTATAAGAGATATGGGGAGTTGGGAGGGGGGGAAGTGGAAGTGGGATTGAAAGTGGCGTAGAGGGTTGTTCGATCGTGAAGTGCCTATATTTGATAATTTATTGAATATTTTGGATCAATGCAGGTTAAAGGAGAATGAGAATGATAGCTGGGCGTGGAAGCGTGATTCGAGCGGGAAATACACTGTAAAATCGGCGTACAATGTGTTGAGTATTAGGCAGGTAGAGGGCGTCTTGGACAACTCCAGAGGGAAGGAATTCAATCATGTATGGTGCAGCTTGGTACCTTTGAAAGTTGCAACTATGGCGTGGAGAACTCTCCTGGATAGGCTGCCAACTAGAGGTAACCTCGCTAGGAGAGATGCCACTGGAAGAGGGAATGATGCTTTGTGTGTAATATGTAGTTTGGATGAGGAGACTACAAATTATCTCTTTGTCAAATGTTAGGTGGCGGAGTTGTGGGGAAATTGTTTGGCATGGTTTGGCTTCCCCTCGGCTCTTCCAGGTAAAATCCTAGATCACTAATGTAGGAAAACTAATGGTGGAAATCAAAGGAGGTCTTGGAGTTGGTTTTTAGTCAAGAACGCTATTTTTTGTAATTCAAGCCTCAAAGATTGGCTTGAATCTCCTAACTTAATATTCAGCTGAAAATTTGAGTTTCTGTAACAGGAAGTGTACTGTATGTAGGGATGGCAATGGGGCGGGGCGGGGCAGGGCGGGTACCTAAGTACCCAGACCCGCCCCGCGCCTATCCCCAGTCGACCCGCCCCGCCCCGTGCCCCACTGCGGGGCGTTATTTTGTGCCCCATGCCCGCCCTGCACGGGGCAGGTTCGCCCCGCCCCATTCTTATCTCAAGAAAAATATATATATTTTAAAATATAAACACATGTATATTATAAAATTAAATTCACAATTAAATTATACAATAAACATAACCATGAAACCACAAATTCATCACAATCTCAAGTAAAAAATGACAATAAGTCTAATCAACAAATTCAAGATAATTACGAGTCCAAAATTAACAAAATATATGTGTGAATGTCATAATTAATTGTAAGCTTAGAGTTTAATATATATTAATAAAAAAATTAATTTATGGATGTGATTATGTTAATTTGAATGATAGAATTGAATCAATTGAGTCAATAATTAATATGCACGTTTGTTGATATATTTATGAGAGACCTTTATATATATATATTAAATAGATTGCGGGGCAGGGCAGGGCGGGGCGGAGCGAGGCAGGGCAATATACATACCCATACCCGATCTGCCCCACGTGCGGGGAGGGGCGGACCTGCCCCATTTTCAGGACGGGGCGGGGCGGACCTGGCCCAACCGGGGCAGGGCAGGTCGGGGCGACCTCGGGGCGGGCCGTTTTGTCATTCCTAACTGTATGGCATGTCTCATGCCAGTTTTGAACAATAAAAGTTCTTTTTCAGATTAAAAAAAAGTAGAATTTTAAGGAATAATTTCACAAACTTGTACAATAAATAAGTGAGCTGAATTGTGTGTATGTGTAGGCAAAAAAATAAAGACATTTCGTGTAAAATTGTAGATATTGTGAGGGTGAAGTTTACGAAAGATTTTCAATTTTTGGTGTGTGAGACAGTGAAAATAATCATGAGACAGTTGCAAAAAGATAAGTGTGAAAGTAATTTCGACATGGAGGGAGAAAATGATACCATTGATCGACCAACTAAACAATTAATTTTAGACAAAAACCAATATGAGATGGTCTCATACATGATGATACTTATGCACATTCTTGTAATACTTTTAAAATTTTAAATATTATAAAAACTTGAAAAACAGTCACATTTATTAATGAAAACAGTCTCATACAAGATTTGCTCTTAATTTTTACACAAATTCTTATATACATTCAAGTGCATGATTTTGAGTTCAATTTCAAATCAATTTTGACTTTTCAAAGCCCATTAAGTAAATTGGGCTTTAAAAAATCAAAATTGATTTGAAAATTGTACTCAAAATCCAAGTGCATACAAAAATCACTCAAATTTAGGTATGTATAGTGTTAAACTGGTTCATATATGAATTGTGAAGGGTATTACTTGTTTTCACTAAAGAGTATTAGTTGTTTTCACTGAAGAGTATTAATTGTTATTATTAAAGTGTCTTAGTTTATTTTCAGGAAAAAACTAATACTTTTCAGTGAAAACAATTAATGTCCTTCAGTGGAAACAACTAATACTATTTAGTGAAAACAACTAATATTTTTCAATAGTTCATATGTGAACCATTTTCACTCTATACTTTATCCTCAACTTTTTATGATTTCCTATATATTTACCATTAACCCTCACGAAATTTAAAAAACATATCTCACGATTTGGGGGACGGAGGAAGTATTGGATTCTAGGATTTGTTTGGCAATTTTTTTATAGTATGAATCTCAAATCTACAACGTTGCTGATAAATGATCAAGAATTATTTTAATAATTTCTGCATTCACATTTTGGTTTCTTAATGAAGTTTAAATCAAAGCTGAATCGATCTTCTATTTTCATTAATTGCGTTCATAATCACATTATTTTATCAATTAGTTCCCCAATCAAGATACGATAATTTACTATACATCTTAATATATTCTGATAGTTATATGCCTTTTTGTAAATATATTATAATAAAAATAGAGACCCGACTAAATTTGACTGGGTGGACCGGAATTGCTTGGGTAATACCAACATTTCTTAGTGGTTCTAAATTTGCAATTCTAAATTGTTTAATGCACGAGTTGCACTTGAGAGTAAGGGATGTCATTCTCGCTCACTCTCTCCATTTTATACCTAACTTAATGTATTAATTGAGATAAGGACTTAAATAAATCCAAGCTACGAGTTTCTTTAACTAACCATACTTAAATTATAAGATAAAAAAAAAAAAAAATCAAAGTTAAAAAGGGAACAATATTCTCTTTCCATCTTATAATAAACTTTACATTTTCTTTTTTCGTCCTTCCAGTAATACTCTTTACACCACTAAAAGAGAAATAACACTCTATTATGACACGCAATAATACCATTGTACATTAAAATAAAATTCACTTTTAAGCAACTCTTCTTAAAATGTGTATCACACTGGGTGTGAAGACTAATGTGGAATGGAGAGAGTATATTCACTGAGGAGCAAGTGAGTTTTACTAGCCACCCATGTGCCGACGGAAGAAAAGATGTACATGATCAAATTTTGTCATCGAACTCGAGCTCAGTATACCCATCTCTTGAATTGAGCTTGAGTATGTCTCATATGAAATTTGTTTATCGTAAGAAACTAATATTATTATATGCATTTTCTAATATCATTACTATAATATTTTATATTGTGATTTTAATTTATAAATCTAATTGTATCTGTGAGTTTGCCAAATTTCCTATATGTTTAATTTTGTTGTAAGAACACAAAATTTGTTTACCCAATTCATCAAAATCGACTACATCTGATGACATACTTAACCGAGAGAGTTTCACTATTTCTTCTGTATCTCTGTGTACAACCATACAACAATTAGAGATATATATTTATATAGTAAATAAATTATTGTAGCCCTAAAAACTCATTTGACATCTTAGCAAAATAGTAATAATAATATCCAACAAGTAATGTCCACAATAAATATAAGTGTTCACGTTGAATTTATAAACCCAATTCGACTAATTTACATCATAATTATGTTTGTTGGTAAATTTCCACCAAATAAATTAATTTACACTCGTGAATTTATACTATTACATATATTGATTGATACCATTATATGAAGTCATCGATATTATTAAACTTATAAACTGAAATCATAGTACAAAACATTATGATCTCAGTGAATGCATATAATTAATGATATTAGTGAATACATATAATCGTATCAATTTATAACAACAATATGAATAAGTTTCACATGAGACTTATTCATACAATAATTAAGCTGCATAAAATTGGAAACCTACTAAATTTATTTTGAAATTGTATTAATGCTAAAAAAAAAAAAACTCATAAGATATTTGATAAAAATCTACGCCGCGTTATTGTTGATTGGGCCCATGCAACTTTGGACTTTATCTCGAAAATGACTTGGCCCAAAACATGACTTTGACCAACGATTCAATATTTATGCTCACTGTGAAGTCCAGATAATTATATTCTAATCTCCACCCTTAATAATTTATTTAACTATATATTTCTCTTCTTTTTACCTGCCTTGTGATTATTACAAGCAAAAACCCACGAAGCGTAGTCAATGAAACTCGCAGTTCAAACTTCAAAATTATTTGGGTGCTATGCACTGCACTGAATCCATGAAATGAAGTGATAATTCAGCCCCTTTTCTTACCCTTTGTATTCTTGCGAAGACGTCATCCACTTTGAGTTCCTGCCTACAGTTCGGTTCCTGCATTGCGTAAGTTGTGGGGCCAACACGTACAATGGTACACACTTCAATTTCAAAATTATTGGCTAGTCAACAAAGAGCAGAGCATTTATAATTTTGGGTCTAATGTCATCTGCGAAGGATATTATTACTTAAATTTGATTTGCAAGAAAATATCAATTAGCATTAAAAAGTTCCTAGAGGCTCATTTGCATTTCCAGATTAATTGACTTCTAAATGAATAAACTAGCACATCACCTAGCTATGGTTGAGCCGCATTACTGGAAAATTAAAGGTTTACCAGCTCCTTCTAAGTATTGGAAATCCAAATTCTTGTTTGTCAAATTCACTACTCCCTCCGTCCACGAAATACGGTCCTGTTACTTTTTGCACGGTTATTAAGAAAGTTGATATAATATGTAAAAAGTAAGAATATTATGTCAAATCAAGTACAAAATAAATTATTTTAAAAATGTTATGTGTGTATGTTGAAAAAGTAGATAAAGTTGATTATTTCCATTTTAGGCAACAAGACTATTTTTCGTGGACGACCCAATAAGGCAACCAGGCCTATATTTTGTGGACGGAGGGAGTATTAATTAATTTAGGATTTTTAAATTCTATGTATTTCTATCATGTAATATACGCACTAAAATTAAAGGCTTATCATTTTCTCCCCGTAAAAGAGTATCTTACTCTATTTTCAAATACAGTTACCAATATACAATCAATATTCAGGAGTGTTTGATTGGGGACTTTAGAAGGTGAACAATGGAAATCAAAGTCATAGTGTGTGTTTAGAATGACTCTACTATAATTTTAATTCCCAAAAACAAGGGAATCCCCCGTAATTCACATATTTGAGAACTATGACTTTGATTCCATAATCATTCTATTCTTACATCCATTTTAATTCCTTACAATTTTATCAAGCACCCCCTCAATCATCAACTTTTCAATTATCTGATCAATTATACACCTTTTTTCTTCTTTTTATAATTCGGTATCCTATTCATTGATTGACTAATTTGGGGGCCAATCACATCGTCTACTAGCGGGATCTCCAATTTAAACAAAATAAAACTCTATATGGACTTACTCTTCTGAAGAATTGATTACACCTTATGAACTTTGAACTTGCATTGAGACCTAAAGTGGAGCATACTCCTAAGTATCAAACCCTCACCATTAGTTCAACCACTGGGGTTAACCAACTGTACACTCTACCTTCCTCCTTTTGAATTCTCTTGCGTTTTATCTAATTATTTTTCAATTACTAAATACCATATTCAATATTAATCTCTATTTTGCTAAACCCGTCATAGTTGAGCGCTCTTCAACTCCTCGCGAGGATGCGTACGTGTTGCAACTATGCGTGACGTGTCTACCTGTAATTTTTATGATTAACCATAGAACCACGTGATTGCACCTATAATGCATTTTTTTCTCACCTTATTTTACCAGTATATGGGATATGAAATACTCCATGTTTATGTTTATTATTTTTATGTATTAATATCTCATTTATACAAAATAGATTTTAAATAAATAAATATATCAAGTTAATCTATTCGTAACATAGATTATGAATTTATAATTTATTTTTATTTTCATTAAATAGAATATACTAAGAGGGGTGTATTCAATTGGGATTCTATCGGATTTTTTTGGACTTTAAAAAGTCTATGGATTTAGAAAATCTATAGACTCTATGCAGAGTTTGACTGACTTTTTTTATTGATTTATTTGGAATTTCATAGACTTTACAGGATTGTGGAATACATTTTTTTTATTGATTTACATGGATTTACATAGACTCCGGCGCTGGAACCATTGATGCAAATATATATGGGACACACTTGTATATTAAAAAAAATTATCCAAATTATTTTTTTAAAAAAAATACATTGGTTAAAAAAATACATTATTATTTCATCTTCATTTCCATCACCGTTATACCTCACCCTCATTAGAAGTCTCAGGTTGTTAGAAGAGATTTTGGAGAATAAAATTTACTTATATGTTTTTGAAGAGTAGACTTGACAACGGGGCGGGTAATCCCCAAAGCAAACAGGGACGGAGAATTTTTTGCCCCGTAGGGGGGGGGGGGGACCGGGATAGTATTTTCATCCCGGGGATCCCCGTCTCGTTCCCCGCGGGTATATAATTTTAATGTTAAAGTAAATTACAAATAAATATTTCATAGTTTCATACTCAATTAACTGTTTATTAAAAATTATATTTTTTTATTTACACTACAAAAAAACCTTTATTTGCCGAGGAAATTTAAAGAGGGAAATGAAGCCCTCGACATTAAAGAGGGCATTCCCGAGCAAATATTTTGAACGAGGGAATTCACGAGGGTACAATTTCCCTCGCCTACAAAGAGGGAACTAGCGAGTAAAGGTGGTCCCACGAGCATAAGACGAGGGATTTAACGAGGGAAACACCCTCTGCAAATTCACGAGGGATTTATCCCTCGTTCAGGTCTGACACGACCGGTTCACGAGGGAAATTTCTCTCACCAATTTTGGATTCCATTTCCCGAGGGAAATTTCCCTCTCCAACTTTGAGTTCCTCTTCATGAGGGTTTTCATTCCCTCACCATTTTAAACTATTTGTTAATTATTATGCATGCATTTATATATATATATATATATATATTAAGTGTACGTATATATGTATAATTAAGTGTACGTATATAGATATATATAATTAACTTGTTCAATTATTTAAGTATTAATTGTTAATTTTATATATATATATATATATATATATATATATATATTTGTGTATTATTATTAGATAATTAATTAGTGAAAATTAATTAATTTTATTATAATACATACATGCATGAAGGTATAAGACCGATTAATTAATTAATTTGTTTAAGTAAATAGTTGTTATACTTGTGTAGTATTATAATTAGATCATTAGTGGACATTAATTAAATGATTAATTTTGTTAATATATATATATATATATATATATAGTTGATTAATATATATATATATATTAATTATGGAAATGAATTTGGTTTATTTTGATGAAAAGAATTATACATGTTGAGTGGAAGGAGTGGTGATCGATGATGATTAATTGTTGTTTGTTGTAGAATATTTGTTGTAAAATATTTACGATCGGCCACCCCATAGGTTTCACCGACCCCGAGCCCTAGTGGAAGAAGGTGTTTTCATATGTATTTAACAAATACATGTTAGTACATAGTGAAAAAGATTATAGAAAGATATTTATTTTATAGTTTTATTGAACTTTATAATAAAAAAAAGACGAATATAAGTGTTTATATTGATACATAGTGAAAAAAAAAATTAAAAATTATTTTACAACTTTATTGAATATATTTTAATAAAACAATCATATGAGTATATATTGATATATGTTAGTAAATAGTGAAATAGAATATAAAAAGTATTTATTTTATAATTTTATTGATTTTTTTAAAATTAAAACGATCAATATATGTGTATATATGTACACATATTAGTAAGTAGTGAAAAATAATTTAAAAAATATGTATTTTATAATTTAATTGATTTAAAAAAAAAGATCATTTATATATATATATATATATATATATATATATATATACACATATTAGTAATTAGTGAAAAAGAATTTAAAAAGCTAAATATAAATGTACACATATTAGTAAGTAGTGAAAAAGAATTTATTGATGTGTTCATTAAAAATATTTTAATATTATAAATAATAAAAATAATATATACAAGTGATAGTTTAATTTTATATGTAATAATAATTTACATATAAAGTATAACAAACAATTAATATTAATTAGTATGATATTTAAAATATATAACACAAAAATATATGAAATATATATATTACACCCTAAAACATAACAAGTAAATAGCCTTGTCCAAGCGGCACGGCGAAACACGCAAGACCTCCGCATACATGGAGGTCGTGTGTTCGAAACTTGAGGGGGGCGAATTTCGCCAAATTAAATTTATGAGTGAGATGTGAGGGTGCTAGCCTAGCGGATTCGCGGGGGAGGGGTTATGCTTGAGGTCGTGGGTTCGAAACCCACGAAATTTCAATTTTTTTCGGAGGGAACAACACGAGGGAAGTGCAAGAGGGAATTTCCCTCGCCACGTCAGCCGAGGGAAAATTCCCTCGTCAATGCCTGCTTGTCACGTCAGGGTTGAAGAGTGTTCCCGAGGGCATTAAAGAGGGATATTTCCCTCGTGCCCCGTTCCCAAGGGTTTCATTCCCTCGTTAAAACCCTCTCCATTTTTCGAGGGATTCGTTTTTCCCCCATGTACAGATTGACGACGAGCATTTTGGAGAGGGAATAAATCCCTCTTCAATACCCTCTCTATCTTCAATTCCCTCGTTAAAACCCTCTTCAAAACCCTCTTTAAATCAGCTTATTTTTATAGTGTTAATGTTATGTTATTAGTTCCAAATTATATTATTTTCATTTTAGTATATATGTTAATTAAAAATATTAGAATTAGAGGTTCTTCAAATTGTTTAAATTAATTTTTTTTAACACCAAATTAAAGTAATTGTTGTGTATATTTAAAGTTTTTAATTTTTTTTTTATATTTGAAAAATGAGATAAAAAAATAAGTAGGCGGGGAACGGGGAATCGCTGCGAGACGGGGATCCCCGGTGAGACGGGGATGGGGGAAAAAAAATTCCATTTATTTTGCAGGAACGGAGATGGGGAATGACCCCCGTCCCCGCCCCGTTAACATCCCAATGGAAAAGAATCAAAGAAAGTCCATAGATTGTTGAATACCTAAAGATTTTTTAAGACTTTTCAAAATCCGTAGAAATATCTGATTATTAGAAGAGATTTTGAAGAGTGAAATTTATTCATATTTTGGAAGGAAAATCTAAGAAAATCCGTGGAGTATTAAAATCCATAGACTATTGAATACCTAAAGATTTTTTAAGACTTTTTAAAATCCGTATTGAATACCTCAGGATTTTTAAAGACTTTTTAAAATCTAGATTGAATACCCCCAGACTTTAAAAGTCTAAAAAAATCCTATAGACTCTATAACCAATACACCCCTCTAAATTAAAATGTATTTTGTGTCAAAAATCTAAATTATGTTAACCTATTTTTAACTTTTTAACTCAAATTATGTTGTATGAAAATTGAAATGTTAAATTGAAATGTTGGATCAATATACTAATACCAATACAATTCTTATCTATTTTTTGGAGAGTATTTTAAAGAAGTTCGAGTGTGATAACCGCACCCAAGCCATTATATATTGTCTGTATTCCCAAAAAAAAAAAAAAAAAAACCTTAAAATTTTTCATTTGTATAATCCATCGGATCTCGAAAAAAACAAGTACATCAAAGGTTGCATTGTAAAATTAGAGGGGGACAAACCAGCAAAGATCAGATACTTATATTAAAATAATACGAAAAAATATTCGATAATATCCAGCTTAGTGTTCTATTAGGACTCGCAATTATGTTCTAAGATTCAGCAAATCCAACAACATAGATAATATCAAATTATAAAATTTAAAGTAACGTTTCTAGAAACTTTTTGGCATGACTAAATTAACTTTTAATAATCTCAAGCTAGCAAAAAACAAAACAAAAAGATATTATGTAATTAAGTATTTTTCCTACTCATCATATCAATTCTTCTTAATTCTTATCCCTAATCTTTTAAAATCTTAAAATATAAGATACAAGCCAGCTACATATGAGGATGATCTCATACTTAATTATTATAGGAAAGTAAGGAATATCTCCGTCTGTAATATTTTACTAGACCAACTTCATTTTGAATTATATTATCATGAATCCCAGCTATTTTATATGAAAATGTATGGAGTTAAATTGATTCATATATGAATCATTAAGGATATTAGTAGTTTTCAGAAGAATACTAGTTTTTTTACTAAAAAATATTAATTGTTTTCACTAAAATTTTTTAGTTTGTTTTCACTAAAGAATAATATTTTTCAGCGATAACAACTAACTATACCCTTTAGTAAAAATAATTCTATTTAACGAAGACAACTAATACCTTCAATATTTTATCTATTAACCATTTTCACTCCATATTGTCATTTTATATTGCCAAATTTTGTAAGAGAAAGCGTATTATATATATTTTGTGCACCGTATATCATTAGCAATAATAATAATTTTTAAATGACAACATATAGTGTTAGTTATTAGACCAATAAAATTAGTTTTTACTAGCAATAGTATTACTACTGGTGTACGGTGCAGAAGATTAGTGAGACGTATTTAAAAAACATATTTACTTTATAGGAGAAGTCTCTTGTGCATCAGGTGCACCGTGAAATTCATGAAGTACATTTTTTAAAAATTACTCATATTATTACTGAAACGTTACCTTTGTTTGTATTGAAAAATTACTCTTATTAAATTGATTTTTCAGTATTAAAAATGTAACTTTTCACTAATAATAGGATTAACTTTTAAAACCTATAATCGAATTGTATGGTGCAGTTCATAGAAGACTAAACTGTGGTTGGAGAATATATTTATATAAATAGATAGTCCCTACTTAGAACGTCTACTTGATTATTATTTTAAAAAAAATGTATAATTATTTTTTTATTTTTTTTAGAAAATAACGTGCAATCATTACATCTTAGATGATTTCACATAATATTTGCCATTCAGGGATCAGAGAAGAATAAGAATAGTAAGAAAAAATAAAATAAAAGAACAAATTATATAGCTTCGCGGGCTTCCACTTTACAAGTCCTTTTCGATAGCTGTTCATCCACTAAATCCTGCTTCAAAACTTTTGGCAAAAACAATTCCTCTATTCACATCCGTACATAGCACGGATTATTTTTATTTCACTCATGAATTAAATCATTAAAGGGAAACTACCATTTTTTCTTTAAATATTCCTGCTACAAATTTAATGTAAATGAATTAATTTTACACTATTGTAAATAACAATTTTTAAATAAAACAAAATTTTTTGGTGTCAAAATCTTTTCTTTTACGCCCATATATTAACAGAGGTTCTAATAAGCCCATATAAGACTGTATAAATTAATTTCATCAATATCCAATTTTTGTACCATGGATACTAATTGAATGGAATATTAACAATAATCTTTATGTTTTTTATTTTGGTGTACAAAGCTACAGACTTACTTGATGTTCCAAGAAATATTAACTTCCACAAATTATGAATGTTTTTAAACTTGGGTCTACCATCAAATTGAATAATAAATTGAGTGATTGGATTATTAAATCGATGTTGAACTATTGTAAAAAATTCGTACGACTCAAATATCTAAATCACATAATATATATGTATACAAACCATTAAATTCAATATTATGACAAAAAAATGTAATAAGTTGATGCATGAAGTTGATCATAAACACATCATATACATACACACACATATGTATAAACATCAAATACATAATCAAAATCAATATAACAATGTTTATATAAGACATAAATTATAGCGTTTTCTGTAAATTATATTAATGAGGTGAAAATAGATGATTAAATGATGGTTGCTTGATGATTTAATATTTTCATAGACGTATTTTCTATTACTCTCTGCATCCCATAAAAATAGACCTATAATTATTTTTACACAAAATAAGAAATGAAAGTTATTATAAATTAATCGAAAACAATTATATATCCACATGTAGCTCGTACATGTGCACTAACTTGTAATAATACCACCACTTATTTTTGTGATCCAACATAAACAAATAAAATAATGGTGGATTCCTCTATTTGTGTGACATAACTCCATAAGTGGTGAATATATTATAAGTTGGTGTCCGCCAATATACATATGGTCGTTTTCCCGTTATAGTTGATTTATTAAAAGTTTTGTTTTGTTTTGATTTCTCATTTTATCCTTTTATCTCTGCACCTTTTCTATAACAATTTTAGTATCTAGGTATTGATTTAAAAATAAATAAGATAAAATAGGAATAAAATATGAAAATAGATGTTTAATATATTAACTGACTTAATTTTATGGGACATATATAAGTACAAGTGTACAACACGCATATCTTTCTGAGGAATTATTAAATATCAGACAAAAAGTAAATCGAATTTTGAAATCGTTTTAAGTCTTCACGAAACACACCCAAAACAACTTCATAAACAAACAATTTGAACGTACAAATAAATCATTCATCCCACTCACACTCAAAACCCTTTCTATTATTTTTTTTTTGGATAAAACTGATATCCTTAGCTTATTCCAACATAATGGTCTTCTGTACTTGTCGTCGTCACATAGAATGGAAAAAAAAAAAAAAGAAACAAGATTATTCCTTTGAAATATTTAAAAACGAAGTTGGTTGAGCAAGTTAGGTGTCCTTTTTTTAAATAATAGTAATTAGAATAAAAATCACTTATTCCTCCACAGTCCACACCTCCGGGTATATATGTTAGAAAAAGAATCATCTCTATAACAATTACATTTCACATTTTGACAAAATATAGAGTAAAAATGATTCATACATGAATGATGGAAGGATATTAGTAGTTTACACTAACAAATATTAGTTGTTTTCACTAAAGGGTATTAGTGTTTTAAGTGAAATATTGATTGTTTACTGAAAACAAACTAAGACTCTTCAGTGTAAACAACTAATTTTGTTCACAACTAATACCTTTCAATGATTCATATATGAACCAATTTCACTCTATATACATACCCTTACATTTTTAGTATGATATTTTAATTTTACAAAAAAGAAAATAAAATATATTTTATTGCGGCCTATAGGAATAATCGATGAGACATGATTATAGAAGATGAAATAATAAATTAAAATAAAATAATGATTACCTTAATTAGAAAGGAAAACTTGTATTATTAATCATCTTTTATTTTTATTAATTACATAATTATCTTATACTCATTCTCATTTCTATTGAATTTTTTTTTTTCCAACCAAATGCTCCTCTTAATACCACAATCAAAGATTTCGTTAAAAAAAAGATAAAGTATAGAGTGAAAATGATTTATATATGAAGCATTGAAGGATATTAGTTATTTTCACTAAATAATATTTGTTATTTTCATTTAAATGTATTAATCCTTTTTACTGAAGAGTATAGTTATTTACAAAAAACAAAACAAGATTTTTCAGTGTAAATAATTATTAATTTTAAGTGAAAACAACTAATACTTTTTAGTGAAAACAATTAATATCTTTTAATAATTCATGTATGAATCAATTTCTTTGTATACATACTCATTAAAATACCATAATCAAAATTCACAATTTTTTTTTTAAATTTATGTATATATAATTTCCTTATTGAGCCCATCGTACAAGACTCGGACATCTAATACGGTTTACTAATTTGAGTGTTTATCCAGTACGTCTCGTCAGATGATTTCCAGTTTGCTAGTATAAAAAATAAAACAAATTCTATAAAAGAAAACACTTGATCAAATCTTAAATTCTCGATAGAGATGCAACAACTACGCTATTTGGACACTATTCTCCATATACTAATATTAATGAAGCACTGTCTAAAAACCCATCATATAACAAGTACCACCTGTCTCAAAATGACGTAACCGCAGCATGTTTAACACAATATTAAATTGCGTTAATGTCCATAAATAGCATCAAGAAAATCATATTTAATTAAAACAATGGTGATTAGCTTGCATCTATCTCCTTAAGAAGTAAGCAAACCCAACACCTGGTAAATCGTGATTGGCCTTGTAGTGGTTTTCAACCTTAAAAAATTAGCCACCCACGTAGTTTTTAATTTTTAATTTTGGGAATAATATAATAGACAAGTGCTCTGTATCTAGATACAGAAGCCCCAAGCTCTACGTGGCATCTTTTAAATGAAACTTAATACCTTTATATAGCACACTTTTACATCATCATTATATTCATTTGATTTTTTGAAAGATCATACCATGTCACCTAATGCCATGGCAAATCTTAAAATTCCTTAAATACCCTCTTTTAGATTAATTTGTTTGAAAGATTTACCTTTTTGAGTTTAAGGAATTAATATTCGATTTAAGAATTAAGATATCTTCAAGAAAATACCGTGTCACTCAATAACTTTTGAGTTTTGTCCTTTTATAACTCGAGCTTAAGATCTCATTCACATTAATAGATTCATCTATCCACACGTACACTAATTATTTGTAAGTACTCACCCAAGGTATGACAAACTTTCTTCTTATATGAAATTTGATTTATCGGCCATTCATTACATATTTCATTCATTAATAACATAAATAATACTATCACTTTTATAATTAAATCAATATCATAATATTTTACACACACAAATATGTCAAACTTTATGATAAACATAATGATATTTTTAAATCGAATGTTATGATAATATTGAATAAATATGATAGACACAACTTCATGCGGTGAACAAGTTTCACCGGAGTTTGATTGGTGAGCTATTACTCCATAATTGTGTCACAAATATAAACGTAATTGGTATCAGTGCTTTAGTACATATCAGTTTATATGAATACGTGTATCACATATGATACTACACGGACAATACGTTTCTTATCCTACTTTGATATTTCACTTGTGTTCCAAATAATTGCCTTTAATTAAAAACATAATCTTATCATCAATTAAAACGTACACACCGTGTATTAAAATATGATGACATGGGAAATGATTAGAATTAAAAATAAAATACGGGTTGGTAAACACTATATACGTGTAAATCAAAGCACATGAAATCAAATTGCAAGGACTAAACCGTAATTTCGGAGACGTTATTGCGGTACGACAGAGCCGATCTTTAGCTCATTTCAAGAGGTGTGACACAACGACATGAATTTGACCGATGAGTTGAAATATAAAGGTAGAATGTTTCCTATATAAATACGCACCTTATGTCACGGAATTTTAACAACAAACATATATTAACCAAAAACATACTTACTAGTACTAGAATAGAATAGCTACTACTACTTTACTGTCATGCCTTTGGGAGTGATGATATCTCAACATATGGGGTGGGGGGTCATCGAAGAGGGGTGGAGAAAGGGACCATGGACTTCTGAAGAAGACAGATTGCTCATTGAATATGTCAAATTGCACGGTGAAGGCCGATGGAACAATGTCTCTAGACTTGCAGGTACATTTTTTATTTTAATAATATTTCTTATGTATCTTATCTTGATTGATTAAAATGACATTTTTTTAATTGATTTTTGGGTATTCAATTTGATAGGGTTGAAAAGGAACGGCAAGAGTTGTAGATTGAGATGGGTGAACTACTTGAGGCCAGACCTTAAGAGGGGACAAATTACCCCTAATGAAGAGAGGGTCATCGTCGAACTACATGCTCGATGGGGAAATAGGTACTTTTTCGTAATTTCATATATTTAAGTAGAATTTTGATAATTAATATTATGATCTAATTTAAACCCTTTAAAAATCCCTATTTCTGATTCAATCTCAGCTGATTATGACAGCAGGGTCACTCTGCTATTTACAATACTCTGTCTTGTATTAACACAAGAAAATTTGATCACCAATTAAATTTTTTTATTTTCCAATAGATGGTCAACGATTGCGAGAAGTCTGCCGGGAAGGACTGACAATGAAATCAAGAACTACTGGAGAACCCATTTCAAGAAGAAAGTCAAATCTTCGGACAACACGGAAAAGGCACGTGCGAGACTGCTTAGGCGGCAGCAATTTCAACTGCAACAACAACAGCAACAACTACAACAGAGTCAACTCGAGCAGGACCAACTCGACATGAAAAAGATCATGTCGTTGTTGTTCGATGAGGGCGAGAATCGCGTGCCGAGTTTGACTCAGTTGAGGCAAGAAATCATGTATCCGAGTCCACTCGACGAGCAAGGGTTGCTCGTATCGATGATCAACAACTATGTGAGTGTGCCGGATCAGGCATCAAACGACGTCGTTGATATGGTCACGTGGGATGGGCTATGGAACTTGGATGATCATCTCAATGGAACCATGGTCTCTGCCAAAGCTAATAATAATTATCACCAGCATAACTTTTGATTACGAGTAGTACTTTTTTGCATAATTTAGTTAAGGTTTGTAATCGTGCTAAAATGTTGAGAACCAAAGAAGGTTTTCAATTGGGGGTTATATGTTATAATTGTTCTGCATGGCTTAACGGTTTTCAATTCCTTTTTGTTATGTAGTGGTAAATTAAATTTTGGGCAAGGTTATATAGCTTAAAATATAAGAATTTGAAGGTAAATTAATTTAATTCACCTCTAAATATTAGATAAAGTAAATCACTACAAAAATTAGCTGATTTAAAGAGGGTTTTGGAGAGGGTTTTAAAGAGGGAATCGAAGATAGAGATGGTATTAAAGAGGGATTTATTCCCTCTCCAAAATGCTCGTCGCCAACCTGTACACGAGGGAAAAAGAATCTCTCGAAAAATGGAGAGGGTTTTGAAGAGGGATTTCGTGTGGGATAAGACGAGGGAAATATTCCCTCGTTAAAAAACCCTAGTCTAAGCCCTCGTAAAAGGCGAGGGAATTTTCCCTCGGGAACGGAGAACGAGGGGAAAATCCCTCTTCATATCCCTCGGGAAATGCATGCGAGGGAAAACTTCCATCTTTAAACCTGACGTGACAACCTGCATTTGGCGAGGGAATTTTCCCTCGTCTGACGTGGCGAGGGAAATTCCCTCGTGTAAGTCCTTTCCGAAAAAAAATGTAATTCGCGGGTTTCGAACCCACGACCTCGAGCCCAATCCCTCCCCGCGAATCCACTAGGCTAGCACCCTCCCACCTGACTCTAAGCTTAATTTGGGCGAAATTCGCCCCCCTCAAGTTTCGAACACGCGACCTCCATGTATGCGGAGGCCTTACGTGTTTCGCCGTGCCGCTTGGACAAGGCTATTTAGTTGTTATGTTTTAGGATGTAATATATATGTTTAATATATTTTCTGTTATATATTTTAAATATAATACTACTTAATATTAATTGTTTTTTATATTTTATATGAAAATTATTATTACATATAAAATTAAACTATCACTTGTATATATTATTAAAAATCAATATAACTTTAAAATAAATATCTTTTTATTATTTTTCACTATTACACATATTGATTGTTTTTGTTTTTAAAAATAAATATTTTTTAATTTATTTTTACTATTTACTAATGTGTGTACACATATATACATATATTAATCGTTATTTTATTTAAAAATCAATAAAATAAAATAAAGTACTTTTTAAATTCATTTTCACTATTTACTATTATGTGTACACTAATACACTAATACACATATATTTATTTTCACTATTTACTAATATATATGTGTACACATATAAAGTCTATTTTTTTATTAAATCAATAAAATTTTAAAATAAATATTTTTGAATTTTTTTTCACTAAAATCAATAATAATAATAATAACAAACCAACATATATAGTTCCAATTATATCCAGACATAACAATTAAAATATCCACACATGCTCAAATATCCAGACAATTAAATCTAAATAAACAGTAAAATCTTAAACCAACATATATAGTTCAAAAACACGATCAAATATTCATGACATCTATCTCACATCATCATCATCATCATCACCACCTCTTTCATTTCCAGAATAATTACCCCTCGGAGGGTAACCAGAATATGCACCTCTTTCAAGTAGGTCTATAAATCCAGTTGGAGATATGGAATTACGACGAGATGGGGAAGGACCAGAAGATGGAGGACGAGCAGGAGAGACCTGAGGATAAGGGGCGGCGGGAAAACCACTAGGAGGAACGGGAGGAACACCACTAGAAGGACCGGTGGGAGGACAAGGGGCGTAACCAGGGGCGAGAGGATAAGAAGGATAAGCTGGGTAAGGAGGATATGAAGTAGCTGGTTGGGAAAACCCACTAGGTAGGTTTCCCTGATGTCCTTGCATCCACGCCATCATCTGGTTGTGCACTTCCTGACGCAAATTTTCGTTATACTGTCTCTGTTGCTCCGCCAGCATTCTTTCATATCTCGCGCGCTCTTCAGCCAACAAGCGATCAACATCTCTTTGGTCATAGCCGCCAACGTGTGTGCCAGATGATGTCCCGCCTGGGCCAGATTGTATGCGCATCGTCTTCATTTGACCGAGACCCCTAACTTTTCCGTGTTCTGGCCTCACTGTCTCAGCATACGCTTGACTCAATCGGTTCAAGCGCTCATCTTCGTCCGCTGAAGGCGGTAATTGCGAGACTCGTTCCTCCACGGAGCCCTAGACATACAAAATTATGTAAATAAAAAAGTATATAAACGTGTTATTTATATTATTAATGTTAATGTAAAACACTTACAATTATTTCAGCAATTCCCCCATACGTGTACTCCCCTTCCCCACAGTTGTGGAAATGTTGCACAATTTCCCATTCAGTTGGGAGCCGGTTATATTTCTTCTCCTGTATTCCAAAAAATTCGGGTTATGTATAATAAAGTAATTAAAATCTCCCTATGTTGTAGTGCAGGATTAATTACTTACGTATTCCTCAGTCCATTGTGCAGCTCCTTTTGCCCCCCCTTTGTGTTTTGATGGGCCTCTTCCTCCGACTGAAGATAAGCGGTTTGTCCTACACTGGTTGCTTTTGGCAATGACTTCGGGCAATTGCCTCGTAGTGCAGTCCAGAATGTTGGCTCCCACGGTGAGTTTTTTCCTTCACGTCGATGGATCCTTTTCCAAAGACTGAGGAGATCCGAGAATCGTTCTCTACACCTCTGGATGAACAACTTTTTAATTACCACCGTATTTTCTGTCGTCGGATCCCAGTAGGTCTCCCTCTGAAGAAAATATGTACAATCACGTTTATTTTAATTAAGTAAAAATGTAGACATACATATAATACTACATACTTAACAAAATTAACAATTACCTGGAATGTCTCCCACCACTCTTTCCTCCTTCCTTCTGACACCAGCTTATAAGTGAAACCGCCCATCTCCATTCGACGGGACATGATGTTCCGAATCAACCTCGAAACAGCATTCGAGGGCATCAATCTGTAGAAACTTTGTTTCATACATTGATATATATATTTTAATAAAATTAAATAAAAAAGACAAAGTTATATTTAACATACACATTGTGATATGTATAGATGCGTAGCCGGTTCGGACGAGGTGCATGATTGGTGAGCTCTTCCGCAGTTTCCGGAACGACAGGGTCATCCTCAACCATATCTGGTTCTTCATTCTGATTCTGCAAATCAGGAACCGGTACTCTTCCGGTTTGGGAGGAGGATCCCCAAAAGCTGCGCCGACCTGTATTTGTTTCCGATGTTTCCATCTGTATTTAACAATTATGTACAGTTATAACATGTGTACAATATATTTTGGTTGGGACATCGTCTTAAGAGTTGTACCGGTTCTCTCTCTTGGTCCGACTCTGGTGTACGAGAGGACGATCGCCGGCCACCGAACAAGTTACGGATACTTCTATCTCCAGCCATCTATATACATAGCAATTAATACATTAAGTAACAATATAATGTAAAATTAAAATATGTATGTACATAACAATTAAAACAAGCAAACACATCAATACATCAAACAAACACAACAAATACAGAATCCATTAATTAATTAAAACAAGCAAACACATCAATACATCAAACAAACACAACAAATACAGAATCCATTAATTAATTAAAACAAGCAAACACATCAATACATCAAACAAACACAACAAATACAGAATTCATCAATCTTCTTCATCTTCTTCTTCATCATCATCTTCTTCATCTTCTTCATCATTTTCATCATCTTCTTCATCATTTTCAACATCTTCTTCACCTTCTTCCTCTTCTTCATTCTCTACCTCAATTAGTGCAGCGTCAAAATCAGCCAAAATGACAGGATCATCATCTATTTGCACATTCATCTGAGATATTATATCGTCCTCTTGAAATGGGGGAAGCTCTGGTTCACTCTTTCTATCGACTTCCACTAAGGATCGCGCCTTGGTGGTGCAAACTGCCCACCACTCTCGACCCGGTTGGACAGATGCACCGGGATACTTACAATAGTAAACCTGAGTAGCTTGACTTGCAAGCACGAATGGATCATAACGACTGTACCGTCCTCTTGGATTAATGTCCACGAGTTTATACTGAGGATGTATTCTTGTTCCCCTCGGTACAGTAGGATCAAACCACTGACATTTGAACAGAACAACTTTTTTTTTCAGTAAGTCCAGGGTATTCCAAAACCACTACTTCCTCGAGTATCCCATAGAAATCATTTTCATTGGAATCATAGTTTGTTCCTTTAATGCAAACTCCACTGTTCATGGTTGCTTTAGAGGCACCATAATCTCGTGTGTGAAATTTGAAACCATTCACGTAATACCCAGGGTACGTGGTGACAGTACTGCTAGGACCGCCCGCGAGAGCACGTATAAACTGATCCTGAATACGATTTCTCTCCACCTATATTTTAAAATTTTACGATATATTTCATTATATATAAAAATTAATAATAACAAGTTACTTATACATATATATCACTTACAAGTTGTTCAAACCACGATGCAAATTCCATTTGAAGCACATCGTCTTTTTCAGCACCTGATAGATTCGGTTGAACAAGCAGTAGTTGCTCGAAAAATACACTACATATGATTGAGGCACAAATTAGAAGGTTAAAAACAACTTAAGTTTCCACTAAGAGGTAGGTTAACTTACGCAATATACGGTTGCACCTCATTGCAATTTAGTAACACGTACGTGTGGGCAACTTGCTTCTCTAAGTCTACAATTTATCTTTTACCCTTATTTCCAAGATGTGTACCAGAAGGCACAAATATCGAAAGATTACCTTCAACTGCTTCGGGTACTTCACGACCGCTGAAATTGCGAGGTACATTGTGTCGCCTCGTCAACACATGGTCCTCAAAATAATGGGAACAAAACATTGATGCTTCTTTTGTTAAATAAGCATTTGCAATTGAAGCTTCCACATGCGCCTTGTTACCCACACTTAACTTTAAATTGTGAAGATACCTAATTCAAGGTCCACGGATGAGCTACTGTAATTCCCGAACGAGATTATATTAAAAATAAACAGGTAAATTAATAGATTACCTCTCAAATGGGTACATCCATCTGTATTGTACTGGACCAGCGATCTTTGCCTCATATGCAAGATGGACTGGTAGATGCTCCATTGAATTAAAGAAGCTGGGTGGAAATATTCGTTCCAACTTGCACAAGATGTCTGGGATATCATGGTCCAACTTAGTCATGTTTTCCACTGTAATGGTCCTAGATGTTAACTCCTTGAAAAACAAACTAATTTCAGTGATAGCTTTCCAAATGTTGGCCGGCAGTAATTCACGGAAAGCAATTGGAAGCAGTCTCTGCATAAACACGTGACAATCATGACTCTTCATCCCAAACATCTTCAATTTGCTCCAGTCTACGCAACGAGACAGGTTGGACACATAGTCATCAGGGAATTTCAACTCATCTACCCACTTGCAAACAATATCTCTCTGTCTCTTATCAAGTGAATAAGCAGCTTTGGGGTACTTTCCTGTATGTGGACATTTCTGTAACGAGGGTCGACGATAGTATTCATTGAGCTCATCCCTAGATTTATTTGTGTCCTTCATTTTCCCTTCCACATTCATCACCGTGTAGAAGAGATTATCAAACACATTTTTTTCGATGTGCATCACATCCAAATTGTGTCGGATCAACAGGGTACTCCAGTACGGCAAATCCCAGAAAATGCTCTTCTTCTTCCAACCCCCATCTAGAACTTTGTTGTGAGCATCAGCACCCTCTTCCGTAACTTTCATAAATCCAATCCAATTAATTTCCTCAAGGATCGAAACACCTGTACGGATGGGCGGTGGATCATCATCAATTGTTTTGTTCTTTCTGAATGCAGTCTTGTTCCTTCGATACGGATGATATCTGGGTAAGAACTTACGATGGTTGTCAAACCACGACTGCTTTCGACTGAGCCTCAAAGTGAAAGCATCCGTGTATTCTACACAATATGGACAAGCAAGCCTTCCAGATGTGCTCCATCCAGACAACATCGAGTAGGCTGGAAAGTCACTTATGGTCCAGATTAGTGCAACCCGCATCAAAAAATTCCGCTTTGTAGCAATATCGTACGTTACCACTCCATATTCCCATAAAATTATCAAATCACGGATCAATGGTTGTAAAAATACATCCAATTTATCCTTTGGATTTTTTGGACCAGGCACCAGAACCGTAAGAAACATGAATTGATCCTTCATGCACATCCATGGCGGTAGATTGTACGGCGTCAGTATCACGGGCCATGAGGAGTATTGTTTCCCCGACTGCCCAAACGGCTGAAAACCGTCGGTGCTCAAGCCCAACCTCACGTTCCGAATTTCTGATGCAAATTCAGGATACGACTGGTCCAAGTGTTTCCAAGCCTGCGAGTCTACAGGGTGACGCATAACACCGGACTGATCGTTATTAGAGCAACTTGCATGCCATGTCATATCCTTCGCAGTTGCATTGGACTGATACAATCTTTGCAGTCTAGGGATGATGGGAAAGTAGAACATCTCCTTGAAAGGGCTCTTCTTTTTCAGTCGACCATTCACATCGCGTCTAGCGGGTTTGAACCGTGGCCGACCGCAAAACTTACAATATTCAAGATCGATGTCCGCACCCCAATATAACATACAATTCCCTGCACAACAGTCGATCCTCTCCACAGGAAGCCCCATCTCACCCATCAACTGTTTGCTATCGGAAAACTTTCTGGGTACCAAATTATCCGGAGGACATATCTCACGAACCAGGTCAACGATTTGATTATAACCCCTTTCAGATAGTCTGTTTTCAGTTTTAATGTTCAGCATACGGGCATTGAATGACAGTTGCGAGTGTGATTCGCATCCAGGATACAAATCCCGATCCGCTGCACGAAGCATATCATAAAACTGTGCAGCATACTGATTAGGGGGTTCCTCAACAGGCGGCTCGCCATCCACATTTCCAAAGTGGGGACCGGAAGTTAAGTCCGTGATCATATCGTGGTACGAGCTAGATCCTGCTGTCTCATCAACCGGCCCGTAAGAAGCCGACGCCTGATCATTGTATTGATGTGAAATTTGACCCCAATTTTCCTCACCGTGAAAAACCCAATTGTAATAATTTGGCATAAAACCATTTCTATACAAATGAGCTTTCACGTCATCGGGGTACTGAAACGTCTTGTTCCTGCATCTAAATTTGTTGCAGGGACACCTAATCTTTCCTCGATTCATCCAATTCGGGTTACTAGTGGCGAAGTCTATGAATGAATCGAGTCCACTAATAAATTCAGGAGCTATCATGCCATTAATCGATCTTGGACCATACATCCAACGTAAACGACTTGAATAATCCATATCAATCTGTTTCATATTAATGAATTAATACTAAAAACCCTACAATTAATCATTTGTATTCTCCTATTAATTAATTAATTAATATTTTCTAAAAATTTCGACAGAGTTTCGTTTAGTTTTTCGTATTTCCTATTTAAAAAAATTTCCTACGTGCATCCATTCCGACTTAATTAATTATAAATAATCAAGTCGGAGCGCACATATATTCTACAACAAATAAATTATAAGTCAACAAATATCAATACCCGTCCGACTGCATAACATATATGTATATTATTTAATCAAAATAAACTAGTCCTATATTATATCATAAGCAACAAGTATTAACAAAATTAAATAATTTACTGTAGTTAATTATCAGTAATTAACAAAATAATTCATATACATGTGTGGACATTTAATTTTATTAATTAAGGTATAAATTAATTATAAGCTAATTTCGTAGCTAGGTATATTGTTATGTTAATTAATTTACACTAAATAGCTAGTAATTTACACTAATTAGCTAGTTAATTCTCCACAATGTAATAACAAATACACTAAATATATATATTTACACTAAATAGATAGTAATTTACACTAATTGCATGCATGCAAAAAATAAATAAATTTAACCGATTAAAACAAAAAAAATTACCGTAGAAATGTTCACGATAATGTATACAACACGTCCGACTAACGGAGGAGTATTTTTGGAATAGCAGCAGTGGCAGCCGGAAGTTTTGCTTCTCCTTCTCCTTCTCTTCTCCTTGCTTCTCCTCCGAAACGCATTCACTAGAATTATTGAGTCTGGTGTTGAAAATAAGAGTGAGTTGGACGAGGGATTGAAGAGGGATAAACCCTCACCAAGCTTAAATTCGTACGCCTCAGTCAAAGTCTGCCACCCTGCTGCAACGGGACGAGGGATTACTTCCCTCGAGAAGTCCAGGATTTGAAATGGTGAGGGTTAAATTCCCTCGTGAAGTCTTGTCAGGCACTGGCCGAGGGAATACTTCCCTCGTGAGTTTGTCGAGGAAGAGATTCCCTCGTGAACTACTCGTGGGTCCCACTTTTTGCTCGTAAATTCCCTCAGCATGCATGAGGGAAATCTTACCCTCGTCATTTCCCTCGACAAAGCCTTTTGCTCGTAAACTCCCTCTTTAGTCTCGAGGGTTTATTTTCCCTCTTCAAAAACCCTCTTTAATTGATGCATTTTTTGTAGTGAATATATTGTGCACCAAACACGAAGTAATTCAAGTGTATTTTTAAGGGTTAATTGCAAATAAAATCACGACCTTTTCGCTAATTGCAATTTAATCTAAACTTTTGAATCGTTGCAAATAAAACTTCAACTTTAAAATTTTTAGCTATTCTAACCAAATGACATATTTCAAGTTGCTCGAAAATGATGATTAATTATGTATTGTCATCCGAACCAATCTAAACATAGTAATACAATTAATTATTCATTGTCGAACAAGTGAAACATCATTTTCGGACTATAAAAAATTTATTTGTTGGTTCGAATTGCAACAAAATGTTAAGTTGAAGTTTTGTTTGCAAAGATTCAAAAGTTTAGATTACATAGCAATTTGCGAAAATATTGTGATTTTTTTTGCAATTAACCCTATTTTTAAATAGTATCTGCTGCATTAATTGAACAGTAATAGTTGGGCAACTACAACGATCAGTGCAAACAAGTGCAACTGTTAAGTGAAAACAATTGATACAATTTAAAATGCAATTGATAAAGACTTTGGAATATGTTTCAGAAGAAGAAAATGCTACTATGAATTTTTAGATCAATTAAAGTTCCAAGTTCTTCCATCTTCCATATAAGTTTAGGCTATGGAAGTGCTAAAACTAGAAGCGTTAATTAGGATTAACAGGAAATTAAACTGCTAGAAACGTGTTTACATGGCCGAGTACAGATTTCATCGCAAATGGTTTTGAGAACTCATTGCAGATCTTACTAGCAGGAAAATGATTAATTTTTGTGTGTGAAGAATTTTGGAGTATTCGAACAAATGATTCTGAGAATTCATGGTAGATTTTTCAGATGTTGGAAATAAAGATCGGTAAGAGAGTTAAACCGAATGATCAGGAATTTTTTTTTTACACTTGGTGGTGTATAGTACACTTACTCAGTAGTTGAAGTTGTTTACACTAAAAAGTACACACTAGTACAAAAAAGAACTTAGATAGCGGTTAATTATAAACTTAGAAAGCGGTTAGAAACGCTTTCTAAGAAACAGCTATCTAAGCTAAGAGAGCGGTTCAGAAACCGCTGTATAAAATAAGCTCTTAGACAGCGGTTAAAAACAGTTGTCTAAGTTTCTCACTTAGAAAGCGGTTTGAAACCGCTATCCAATAGCCACACTTAGAAAGCGGTCTTTAACCGCTATCCTAGAGCCTCACTTAGAAAGCGGTTCTTAACCGCTATCTAAGTCAAAATATGTTTATTTTTTATTTTAATTCACTTGGAGAGCGGTTCTTAACCGCTTTCTTTGCTATATAATTTTGTTTTATATTTTTTTATTTTATTTTAATAAACCTGTTTATATACAAATAAATATATTTATTCATACCATCAAATATTAATCCATAACATCAAATAAATAAATATAATTAATTATACCAAAAAATTCATAATAATATTATATATCATCACAAATTAATATATAAGTTACATGCCAAAAGTTATAATAATGTCCTACAAGAACAAAATTACATTAAGAACCTATTGTAAAAATACACCATCCAATCCATTTTCCATTTCTCCATTCTATCGTTGTTGTAAAAAGGGATCCGATGATTATGCACAAACTGCAAATTTCATTGAAAATTTAATTAATTAATACGAATATGTTATTCAATCAATAATAGTTTTAATAAATTGATAAATCGACTTACTTCATTAGGAATGGTCGTCTGAGAAGTTAAGATTATATCTTCAATGTAGCAACACACAAAATGTCCACAGTGATCGCCATCTTGCTGCCTCGGAACCTATTGATTAACAATTATAATCACGTACTACAACTAAGATTATTTTTAATTGATTTGATAATTTCTAAAGTAAATTTACCATAATATTTTTCCACAGCACTTTACTAATGATTTTTGAACTTTGACCTGGAAGGCTACTCCAAAACATTCTCATTACACTATAAAAAAATATTTAATAAATAAAAATAGATTAGATATGCATACTTTTAAAATTAAAACAAATAATAATATGAGAATATTAAAAATTAACTTACCCGTCCATAAATGTCATGAGATTAGGACGATTTGTATACACCCCACCTTGAGCTGGATCCATATAATACACATTAAGTTCATGCATGTCTATGGCCACCAGCACCTAATGTTTACTACATTATATTAAGAATATTAAAAGATAACCACTTGTTTATATAAATAGAAATTTTTATGAAATATTAATTGTACTTACCCCACATTTGTCGGCCAGAAAATGAGATGTTTTCTCCCAGTATATTTCAACATATGTTGAACAATATCCCTCATTAACGGTGTTCTCTTACCAAACAACCAACACACTTGTGGGGAGATGAATGAATACTTTGCACTTGCCTCGATATCTAGGGTGAAATATACCTCACCCAAATATCTTAAACAAACATACGCTAATTAATATTAAATAAGAAAATTAAACTATATGTGAAGTAAATGCTGAGAATTAGTAAACACATACATTAGGTAAAGAGTCATGGTAGTTGCACTCAACCATTTGTCGTACATTACTTCATTCACATAATCCGGTAGGATGAACTCCTCATAACCAACCTGATGAAAGTAAGAAGTAATGGGAACCGCAACTGGATCGTAGGTGGGGGACGAAACCATCAACTGCGCCGATGACATTAGAGTGATGTCGTGGGGTAAGTCTCCGTGCACTGGATAACCTAATCGTCGTCTGCACACACCAACAGTGGGTTCACTCAGTCTCTCCCTCTCAATACCACTTGATCTTTGTGGAGCCTTTTGTGGAGTCGGCAGTATCTACAATCAATTTATAATATTATTTAGAACAAATAAAATATTAAACTTTAATACTATGTATTTTACCTTCTTGGTGAGAGAGACCAAGTTCCTCGACCATTCGAGAAAGTGTCCGACCGTTGTTTCGACTGTGGTGGCATCATCTTCTGATCTTGGCACTGGTGAATCCTCTTCACCGATTTCAGGTACATCGAGTGTGACTTTCACAAAACTAGAAGCGAGGGGACGACCGTGAATGATTCCACTGGAGCTGTCGTGCAACATTCCAGTGGCCACCAACCGAGGAGGATGATCCAAATAAAGATAACATTTCACTGCCTGTTTGAAGAAGATATTACGTTTAGAAAATTTATACTAGTCTTTAATTAAAACAAATACAAGATACATCTGATACCTTGGAGACGTTTTGAAGTGGATCATCGAAGTCGTTTCTAGCATCAGCGAAAAACATAGACGGGACATTATTTTCACAACTAGCACCACTCGACGACATCCCATGTCTTGATTGTTTCATGATCTCCATTTGTTTAGCCAAGTCGGCAACCTGCAAAGAAAGCTTTTCCACCACAGACATAGCAACAATACCAGGTGCCATCGACAATGATGTCTTCGTGACGCCATATCCAAAATCCCGTATGTGTTTGGGATGCTCCTGACGATCTATTGCCCGTGCAAACAGATCATCAGGCCCCACAGTGCGGAGGTCGTCGGGTGTCATGCTCTGAGATATGCGCTCCTGAAAAATTAAACTGTTCAGTTGTAATAAAATTACCTTCAGTAATTTTCCCTTGCTACGGTCTTTCTTCAATGAAGTCATCGTGACTATACCCCTCTTGCGCTTCTCTCCAGAGCTACTAGAGGTGGGAGCATCAGTGTTATCCTGTCCCAAGTCATCATCTCCCTCATCTCTATCATCTCCATCATCTCTATCATAGGGAAATAACCCCCATAATCTCCATCATCTCCTTCATCTCTATCATAGGGCAAATAATCCACGATCCTGTGAAACAGAATAAAAAATATTAAATAAATAAAAAGAAACAACATTTAGTAAAATAGAAAAAACAACATTTATTAAAGTCGTACATTTCTTTTTAGCATTGGTTTTTCTTTTTCGTTTTTTGGTTGACTTTTCTTGTTCATGACCATGAATATTAACGAGATCTGGATTGTTATATTCATCCTCGTTTCTAAGATTTCTCTGGTACGAGTGTGGATTTGCAAGATCATCGATAAAGGATACAGAATGAGTGAAGTTCTGAAAAGGATCATCAATCATGTCAACATCTTCATCGACTTGGTCGTTGATCTGATAACTATGGTTAAATTTGTTTGACAGAAGCACAATTGACCATTTCTTTTAACTGGGTCGGGGACATAGAAAATTTGTTGAGCTTGACTGGCCATTATGTAAGAGTCATCTTTGTATCCCACATTCTTCAAATCAACGCGTACGAACCCAGAACATTCAACTTGGACCCCATTTGGGATCCTCACCCAACTACAATCGAAGATTGGTTCACGGTGACCAACATAGTCGAGTTCTCAAATATTGACAATCTGTCCAAAGTATGTGGTAATCTACTAATTCCATGCAGTTGCAGTAATAGACACCCCACTATTCTGCATTGTACTTGTGGCATCATGATCTCTGGTATAAAACGTGTATCCGTTAATAAGATAACACTTGTATGAATACACATGCCTATCAGGCAATTTGGATAACCACTTAACTCTTTCTTTCACTGATTCTTTATTCTGTGACAACATATTTGTAACATAACCATTGAACCAGTCAACAAACGTGCGACTGTGCTCAACTTCAATCCATGATCTATCTCTGGTGGGAAAGGACTCAGACAGTGCTTGCATGTGCAGGTTAATAAAAGGAAGCACATCGACCGTGTTGTGAAGTACGCACAAGTGCATCCGTGTTAGTTACTCCATACTAACACATGCAGGTTGACCACCGGTAATGCCTTCACCATCCATCCTATTAGTGTATCGGGTACTTGGAATTTCAATTGCATCGGCGTTCAGAATAAATTCTAACCAGTACTCAACTGCTTCTTCTACTAAATAGCGTTCTGCAATGCATCCCTCCGGCCTGAACATATTCATCACATACCCTTTCAGCACTTTCATATATCTCTCTACACCATACATCCATCGCATATGAGCAGGACCACACATTCTTGTCTCGTGTACCAAATGAACGGTTAGGCGAACCATTATATCAAAAAATGATGGAGGGAAATACATTTCAAGCTCACAGAGCGTCCCCACAATCTGTCTCTGAAAACCAAGCAATTTTTTAGGATCAATGACCTTGCTACTCATTGCCTTGAAGAACCAACAAAGCTTTGTTATGGTTATGCGCACATTTTCAGGCAAGATAGAACGTATTGCAATGGGCAAAAAATTCTCCATAATGACATGATAGTCATGCGATTTCAGATTCATCAATTTCACGCCATCATCTGAAACAAGTCTCTGTATGTTGGACGAATAACCCTCTGGTACTTTCACATCCTTTAGTGTTTGAAGAAACACTTTTCTCCCACTCTTGGACAAGGTGTGTGCAACAGGAGGCAAACTAGCACAAACGTTCTTCTCAACGTGCATTAGATCAATGAGAGAAAATTGATTCATTCTTCCAGCCTCTAGTTGGGAGACTCTTTGCGAAGTGTTTTCCGTATTGTGTGTTGACATTCTTCATCTTGTTCAATACATCTGTACCTGATAATAAACGTGGTGCTCCACGTTCCTCGATTGTGCCATCGAATGCATCAGCCATTCTTCTGTACTCATGTGTTGGCTCCAACCACCTTCTATGCCCCATATAAACAGTCTTCCTACAATGACATAAACGAATGTGATCTGTTTTTCGTGGTACACCAAGGACATGCATCGACCCCCTTCACACTATATCCAGATACATTCCCATAAGCGGGAAAGTCATTGATAGTTCCAAACAACATGACCTTCAACTTGAAAGTCTCCTTTCTATAAGCATCATACACATCGACACCCTCATCCCACAGGAGCTTCAAGTTCTCTATCAAAGGAGCCAGATATACATCTATGTCGTTATCAGGTTGTTTGGGTCCTGATATCAATATAGACAACATTATGTAAGTGCGTTTCATGCACAAGTCCTGTGAAAGATTATAAACCACCAGAATCACTAGCCAAGTACTGTGGTTGGTACTCTGCATACCAAACAGATTCATTCCATCAGTTCAGAGTACAAGACACAAATATCGTGGTTCGTTGCCAAATTCTGGGTGCCTGGCATCGAATGTCTTCCACTGGGGTGAATCAGCAGGGTGTCTTAGCATTCCATCCTTGATCCTATCATCATGATGCCAAGTTAAATTTCTGGCATCCACATCGCTACTATACATTCTCCTGAATCTTGGTATTATTGGGAAGTACCACATCACCTTCGCTGGAGATTTATTTTTCAGATATCTCTTCTTCCCACACCTGGGACATTCATCGAGGTCTTCATACTCCTTCCGAAACAAGATATAATCACCGGGGCAAGCATGAATTTTCTGATGTGTTAATTCGATGGACTTAAGCGTTTGCTTAGCCTCATATGCTTTCGTAGGCAGTACATTTCCATCGGGCAATAGACCACTAACTGCTTCCAGCATGCTTGAGAAGCAAGCATCGGTCAACTGGTGTGCTGCTTTTAGGTTGAACAATATCAACACAGCTGACACTTTTGTTGCCTTCTTACACCCGGGCCAAAGGGGTAATCTATCGTCATCCCTTAATTTCTCTGACATATAAGGGTGATCTCGAAGATTTGTGTCATCCCCACTTGATGTATCAACATTCGGTACATCTCCGAAACTATCCTCATCCACTGTATCTTCAAACCTAAAGTCAGTTCTTATGTTGCTTGAGCTACATCCATCTCTTCTCTCACCATGAAATGTCCAAACGGTATATGTTTTATCAATACCGTGACACATCAAGTGGTCTAACAAAATTTCTCGACCACTAACAGTTTTTCCATTCATACATTTCCAACACGGACATAGAATGTATCGATGGTCGGTGCAGTGTCTAATTGCATGATTACAAAACTCTTCCACCCCATTCCTATACTCCTCTGATAATCTATCTGCTCGAACCCACTTTCGATCCATATAAAACTAGAGATGCCTATATACATTAATCGAAAAGCACACGAGTTGAGTCTATATATAATTAGCAATCCAACTCAATTTACAAATACTACTACTTTCTAAAACTTTATAACCTCCAGCTAGGCATGCTATAGATCAGAGCCTAGCTAAGTCCCAAGACACTCTAAAATTCTAACAATTTTATCTAAAATTCTAACATATTAATCCTAACATGCATTCTAACAATTCCATCTAAAATTAATCATAAAGCCTTCAATTAACAATTCTAACCCTAACAATGCTTCATAAGAATCTTATTATGAGTTGAATGCTAATAATAAGTTAACTTTAATGTAATTATCACAAGGTAAGTTAAGGTATCAATTGAAAGCATATTGTGCTTAGTATCTCTTTTCTACCGTTTAGTCATGCATAACTAGAGTGAATCAAATCACGCAATCATACAATTTTAATAAATTTAGGCCCAAAAACCATTTTAAATTTCACCACCTCAATTAATGGAAGGCAAATTATATCACTAATAATTATTATTATTCATTTTCATTATCATTCCTCATTGAAAAATTATGAACTATCACTATAATTTCATACCCAATCATACAACATGAGATGGTAAATTACCGAAATCAAGACTTAGTGAAATGCTTCAAGTGGGGCATTTGCAAATTATTTGAAATTTAAAGTATTATATATTCATTAAAACTGAAATTCCCTTGAAATTTATTTAATATGTTTATTTCTTGGCTTTACTTCGATTTGATTCTTTTATCATGTTCAAATTTGAAGGTCTTTATTGCTACAACAATTTATGATTTAAAGTGAAAAATTAGATTGTGTATTTACCTGGAGGCGGCGGAGGGGCAACGGGCTGGGACCGCTTCGGGAGGCGGCAGCTGGGGCGGCGTCGCGAGGCGCGGCGGGCAGGGGGCTGCACAGGGGAGGACTGGGATACGGTGGCGACGCTAGGCTGGAGTTACGGCGGCGGAGAGGCGGCGGATTGGTGGCGTCGCGGGTGGGGGAGGAGGAGGGAGGTGCGTGCGTGCGTAAAAAATTGGCTGAATTAGGGATTTGATTGAGTCAATGAGGGTTTAATTTGGGTCAAACCACTTAGAGAGCGGTTATTAACCGCTATGCAAGTCCACCACTTAGAGAGCGGTTCTTAACCGCTATGGCGCTATCCAAGTATCACTTGGATAGCGGTTTCGAACCGCTATACAATGTAGCACTTACACAGCGGTTATGAACCGCTATCTAGTATAAAATCACTTGCATAGCGGTTTATAACCACTATCTAAGACTAAACCTTAGAAAGCAGTTATAAACCGCTATCTAACTTTTTTTTAATAAATTATTTTACAAAACCGCTCTCCAAGTGGTTTCTTGGAGCGCGGTTTCTTTAATGACTATCCAAGTGTAGCTATCTAAGTTCGAATTTGTAGTAGTGAGTGTAGGCTGATTACTCTGAAAAGTGTTGTTAAATTACACTGAAAATCAGTTTTCAGTGTAAACTTTTCTGTGTAATCTAACAATACTTTTCAGTGTAATCAACCTACACTTTTTAGCGTTAACAACCTCAACTGCTGGGTGAGTGCACCGTGCATCATGTACATATGAGAGTGCACTAAACTAAATTTATATTAATTAATTGCACAAACACATATTTGCAAAAATAATAATAATAATAATAATAATAATAATAATAATAATGCTTCTGTGCAAATAATTTTTATGTGTCCGTATAAATTTTTTGAACCAATTTGTAATTATAATCCATTTTTAAAACCATTTTGTAATTATTCCTCATGTTTGTCTAATTAAGAAAAGGGTCTGATGATTAGTGTGATTTTTGCTTGAAATTCGTTGATTTTATTTGCCGATTTAATTGAATTCCGTGTGATTATTTACATTAATTTAATTGTTTGTGCTTAATTGTCGAAAAAGGTATTTGTGATTTATTTTGTAGGAAATTGAAATATTTTTGGATACAAATACATGCAATTTGAGATCGATTGAGAAAGTGGGCTCGAGAAGAATTAAAATCGAGTCGAGAAAGGGAATTAATTGGGCTCATTTTAATTCAATGATTTTCGGCCCAAGGAGATTAATTAAAACAGGCCCAAAATGGGCGGCCCACTTTGAATGAAAAGAAGGTCCATCTACTACTTAAGATGAGAATTGAAATCTTCAATAGCAGCAAGCATACCCACGTGAGTAATTTGATCAAGAAAAGAAAGGAAAGAGGGCAGTGGGCCCCGCAGTATATTTGGAAAAGGTCAAAAATTCATTTTTAAACTGGAAACCCACGTCCATTTTAAGCAAGAAGTGAACAAAAGAAGCTGGGCCCCGTTTTCTTATCAACCAAGAGAGAGAGAAAGGAAGCAGCTGTTGGAAACTGAAATCGAAGAAAGCCTAACGCCATGTCGAGCTCGCCGGGAAATTCGTTCGAAGCTCGGAGCTACTTAAGCTTGCCGTTGCCGAAATTAATGAAGGACGCCGGAATTTGAAGCTCCGCCCCCGGAATTTATGGAGCTCGTAGCCACTCACCGGGATTACGAAATTCGCGACCGGAAATTAAGAGTTCGAGGCCGGAATTAGAGTTGCTCTGCTCGCACCGGAAAATCGGAAGCTCCTCACGCCTTCAAATCTTCGCCGGAAATGGGAGCTTCGTGCCTGCAAGTTTGACGCCGGAATAGTTCGTTCGAAACCATGGCCATTTACAGCAGGAATTGAAGAAGTTGGGGGGCCCACGTCCTTGACCCACATATTGAGGCGCCCAACGTTCAGCTGAGAAAAAGAAAGAGCGCGGGTCCCACATGTAAAGTTGCTATCCCAAAGCTATGTTATTAGCAATATTCAAAACTGAGGAAAACGTATTTCACTGGAAGCAACAATTCATGCAAGTAACTCGACCAAAGAACACGGTCGAGCCAACCGACTCGTGCGAGTCAATGTCGGTTTTTCCAGAGAGTTAGAAGCAAATTTTGCCGTACTCGACCGGGAGGTCAGCTCGAGTTGGTCAACTCGCTCGAGTTGACCGACTCAACTCAGCAGCTTTTGGTCAAAATTCGAAATTTCATCATTTTTTCAGGGATTTATTTGCAAAATTCGTTTCAAGATTTCTTCCCCCACTATAAATACCCACATTCTCAGATTTTTTAGGGTATGAAACACAAGAGAACACACACACCTCACACACCAATTTAGTTTAATTTCACCTTCATTTTTAGATTGTTATTTTCTTTCAAGTTTTAGAGTAATTTAGCTTAGGATTTCAAGATTCAAGTTCAATTTCAATTTCAAGCTTGTAAACCCTAGAGGTGACTTCTTTCCATTTTAATGCAATTTCATTTTCATTTAATTATGTGTTTAATGTTTTGTTCTTGTTTAGCTATGGTTTTTCTTCGTAAAACCATGAACTAATTGTTTTGATGCTTGGGATGTTAGATACCATGTGAAATCTTGAGTTGGGATTGCTCTTTGCCTATTCTATGTTGATATTTGGATTTTGCTTCTATTGATGGATTTGTATTGAGCTTTGATTGTTGATCTCTTGTAGCTTGTTTTTCGAGGCATGTTTAGCGTAGACGAGAGTTATATGAACATGATTAGATAAATGAGTGTGAGATTTATGATTGAATGCGTCTATTTTGCGTTTGATTCGTCGAGAGAGAGTTAATCGCAAAGAACCTCATCATTAGACATCAATTGCTTGGATGGTTGTTTAGGTAATTGCTGAGGTCTCCTAGTAAATCCAAATTGATGCATAGAATTGGCTTGACAATCCTACTTGAGTTTCACTAGGTTGAAGATATCCTAAGCATCACTACCTTCTTATGCCTTGAATAGTGGAAGTTATGTGAGAATTATGTTTGGGTTGTTGATTTATGTCTAATTTTGATTGTTTGTGGAATTATATCCTTATTGATTGGAATTGAGCTTTGCTCTAAGCATGAATTGTTCATATTGATGTGTGAATTCATTTTAGTGTAGACGAGAGTTACATTGATTTGATGAAACCTTCGTGTATGAGCAAAGAGTGCTTAGATGCGTGTATCTCGTGCTAACTCGTCGAGAGAGAGTTAGAACGTAGGATACCGTCAATAAGCCTTAAATGTTTGATAGTCTGTTGAATGTTTAGGTGAAGTGTTACTTGTTACAATCCATGAACAATTGAGATTTTGGCATAATTCAATGTTTGAACCTAAGGATCACATAACGGAAACCATTTAGGGCATATCAATCCCCTTGCACTTCGTCTCGAAGTTAGATAGATTTCTTTTATTGCTTGTTATTTTGCTTGTCTTAATTTCCTTGTTTGCCGTAGCGTAATCACCCCGAGCTTGTCTTTTCATTTTTCTTTGCATATCAACGTGAATCGACTTAGTTAACCACTTGCTTCCCTAGGGTTCGATAAATTTTTATTACTTGGTCAATTGCCTTACTATAACAACGATCTCGTACACTTGCGAGTGAGTTCGAATTTGTGCTTAAACGAATTTGGCAATCATCTGACTATATACCCCTCCATATTTATTGGATACACCCACTTCAATCAAGTATTATTTAATTCATTTATTAAAATGACTTATATACCTTTTATCATTTCAAATAAAAAATATGCATATTTAATACACCCACCTAAAAAGTCAAGAGTCACAATCTTCTTCCCGTCTTCTTCTCCATTAGAGTCATCACCACCATATTTTTTTGGTAGAACAATATGTTTTTCGATGAAAGTTCGGCAAAATATTGCTAAAAATATTACTAATTTTCGAAAACAAAGGGTCGAAAACTGAACAAAAGTTCAACAAGAAAAATTACCAAAAAAATTCGACAATACTTTGTCGAAATATCATACTCGGTTCGACAATATTTTGTCGAAATTCTAGTGACTATTCAAAAAACCAGATTCGAAAACTACGACTGCATCAATTTCGAATATCAATCTATAGATAAAATAATTTTCGACCATAAAATCATCAAAATAAAATATTCATATAACACTATCATCAAAATCAATAAAAAAATGAATGAAAATCAAAGAAAAAACCAAATAAAATTGTAAAACCCTAAGCACAATCATCATCCTCTATAATACTAAAAGCGAGTTAGTCTTGCTTATGTGTCGTAATATGATTGATTTTGCATATGTGTCGTCTTGTGGTTGATTCTGTCTACGTGTCATATGTTTATGTGTCATCTATGTCTTACGTGTCATCATGCGTGTCAATTCATTATGCTTATGTGTCATTATATAACAAATAGTCTAATTAAAAAATATATGCATATACATGGATTCGAACCTATGACCACATGAGTGCATTAAATCATTTTAACCAATTAAGCTAAACTATGAATATATACAAAGTTGAAATATCTATTGTATATAACTTGAGTCTATATATTAAATTGAATTGATCAATTAAATTTAAAACTCTAATTATATGAAACTTTAATGTTTAAGGAACTTATTTTATTGTCTCACTATATTTGAGCATTTTCAATTTAGAAAATTCTAATTTGCTAAAATAAATTAAAAATGGAATTTAACATATTAAATACTTTTGATATTTTTTATTGATTAAATGATTGATTGATTTTTTTTAAATCGTGTAATTAAGAAAATTAACATTTAATTAACAAATTTTTATTGTTTTGAAAACACAGTGCACAAATTTTTTAATTATTTGAATTTTTTAATCTCAATGAAATTTAATATGTTGTTATATTGACTTAACTATGTTTAACATGTGACATTATTTTGAATATATTTACTATGTAATATAATTATATTATTTTTGCTGTGAATAAATTTATAATGTTATTGTATATGTAATACATTATAATGCATAATTAATTTTTTTTATGAAAATCCCGTGTAATACACGGGACACTCATCTAGTAAATCAATAATCGCTACTTTTCGATCGGTCTGTATCAGCATCTTTGGTAGGTTGTTGTTGTCGTCTCCGATTATTGACGTCTCAAGTGGGTTTGTGTATTTTGGAGATCGTTGCTTCATACTTGTTGTCTCCAGTCACGTGGGAAGGGAAAAACTTTGGTGGGTGTATTAACATTTGAACTTGATATGAGAAGGAAGAGTAGGAGGGAAATTAGGGTTAAGGATAATGTTGGTAGATTGTGAAGGGTGTATCTAATAATCAGTTAAAATAGAATGGGTAGATTAAGTAGGTGGGCGTATCTATTAAATTTGGAGGGGTATATAGTCGGACCCTTGAAAAAAATGCAGTGATGTAAATGGCGGCCGCCTAGGCGCTTAACAGCCCCTACCGCCAACGATTAGGACAAATCAGTTGTATTTGGCAAAAACCTCATTTGGCGGCGCCTAGGCGGCCTCGGTGGTCTTGGCGGTAGGCGGCGCCTTGAGCTTTTATTTTTAATTTTTAATAACTTTAAAATGTTATATAATTAATAAAAAAGAAAAAGAAAAATATATAAGCGGACTGAAAGCTTGAAGCCCTAATTCATTCAGAATTCAGAAAAAAAAAAAAATATTTAGTTGGATTGTGGTAGTTTATTAATTTGGACATTTTGTTGGAGATGAGTTTAATATTTTATTAATATTACTTAATTATTTTAATTATTAAGTTGGATATTAAACAAATCTAGGCAAGCCGAAGTTGAATAATAAACAAATTAAGTTGGAAATGTGAAACTTTATTACTTTGATAAATATTAAACAGATAAAAAAAAATTTATATTTAAAAAAAAAACCTAGGTGGCCTCGATGCTTCGCGGCCATATACCGTCTACCGAGCGCCAAACGCCATCTACACCTTTGCAAAAATGTCTCAATGGTATGAATAGAATAAGTCCAAAAGGAACATGATATCCGAAAGCTAATTCAAAGCCCATAAACAAGGCCCAACGCTTAAAGAAAATTAATATGCAGGCCTGTGTTTTGAAATCAACCATCGGCCCCGCCCATAACACAATGTCCCAAAATTTTGTATCACTTTTTTTTACCAAATTATTTAATAGAAAATTAGTTTTAATCTTCCAGTTTAACATTAATTCTTGGCAACATTTTCTATTTAATGCACACACTTTTACATATGAACCACCACTATTGTAATACTCCCTCCTTCCAAGAATATTGTTCACACTTGAGTTTGACACATTTTTTTTTTAAGAAAAATAGGAGTATGTGAGTATGGAGTTGAATAAAATAATGACAACTTTATACTTTATTGACTTTTGTGAGAGAGAGTTATTTCCTTTTTTTAGGTGAACAAAATCTTGAGACGTCCATTTAAGACAAGTGTGTACAAAATCTTGGGACGGAGGGAGTATGAACTAACATAATTGTTATCTCCAAATAATCACGTATCCAACGATGGATACAAATGCCACTTTGGCAGTGTAACCCACCATTTTTTGCCTTTATTTTTAAATGATTATTTATTTACCATCAAAATGTAAGTGGTTGACATATAAATTAGTATCCACCGAGTAGATATAGAAATCATTTCCATAATTGTTATACTCTATCTGTAATTTTAGATCATGTAATAATGAATGATTTGGGAGTTTGGACCCATTGACTGACACTAGTAATTAATTGATTAATCAATGTATTTGCAACTTCGAAAAGGGAGGCTGCACATGAACAGCTAATCTAAGTACTAGTCTATTACGAGCAAGTATGAAAATATCGGTATCGGTAGAAATATCGGTACTTTAAATTCACAGATATATCGATGGAAATATCGATATCGAATATCGATATCGATAAAAAATAGAAAATTGACGGAAATTTTATTAAAATGATGGAAATTTAACATGTATAAATTTAACTTAAATTCAAATAAAATAAATTATTTATGACAAATATATCAATAACAAAATATTTAAGCAGTCTAAAATGATATAATAATTTTTCATAATAATTTAATACAATACAAATAATACAACTAAGCATAAATAAATACTTTTTTTGCAAGATTTTTGAATAAATGGTGGTTTAGTAACTAAATCTTCTCAAAATCTAAAATAATATTCATGGACAATAAACGAAGAAGTGATAAAAAAAATTCCGATTTTTACCGATATATTTTCGATTTTTACCGATATTTCACCGATATATCCTCGAAATTTCCGGATATTTGGTAAAATTTGAACTACAGCTCATCGATATCGACATCGATATCGATATTTCCCGATATTTACCGATATTTACCGATATTTTACCGATATTTTGGAAAAAATCTCGTTCCGGTGGATATCCATATCGAGACTCCCAAAAAACCAAAATTTCGGCGAAATATCGGCGAAATTTCGCGATATTTTCGTCCTTGATTACGAGCAAGGTTGAAAATATCGATATCGGAAAAAATATCGAGACCTTGAATTTATGGAAATATCGATGGATATTTCGATATCGAATATCGATATCAGTAAATTTGGAAAATTATGAAAATTTAATAACAAACTTTTAATACATAAATTTAACAATAAAAATAGACCAAATTTTACATTTGTGATATTATCGATATTTATCGAAATTACCAATATTTTTTTCGATATTTCTCAAATTTTTTTTATATTTCCCGATATTTTTCGATATTTTCTCGATATTTTATCAATATTATGCTCAAAATTTACAAATATACAATTGAAATTGATATTACATACTGATATTTATCTTTATTACCACTTTTTTACGGATATTATGAAAATATCATTACCCCCTAATATCGATATCGGTAACCACGAAAAATGGATATATCGGAAATATATCGGGGTATATCCGGATATTTTCATCATTTATTATGAGTACATTTCACGCTACAATCGCTGGCTTATTAACGATCTGCATTTTGCAACCCATTTGAACGAATATGCATGGGTCTAGATGGGATAAAGTGTTCAAATGAACTCCATGCAATGATATTCCTCTGGGAAAAATCATAACTACTCCATCCGTTTTTTTATTATCTGTTCCATTTTATTTATTCACATAAATTAATTTTTTAATTTAATATAATATTAAAAGACACATATACCATTATTTATTATTTCCATTTATTTCAATGATAATCATTTTTACTATTTATTAGGAGACATTGTTGGAAAAAATAGGAACACAATTTTAAATAAAATGAGATAAAATAAAAAAGGGACTTGGGGGAGTAGTATTTTTTTTTTTGTAATTTTATACTCCAAACATTTCCAATAGATATTTAACAAGCATAAATATGCGAGACTTCTTGACAATTTACGCCAATGTTTTTCAATGTTTTTAACTGAACATAAAAAATATGATAAATTACTCACAAATCATGCTGAAATCATCGAACATTGTGCAGGTTTTAATACATTGCATAATTATATTCTACATATAGTAAACTTATCTAACATAGAAGTAAAACCCTCCCTCTTGTACTCATCGCCGTCGTCGGTAAATTTGGTAAGTTTTATTTCAGTGTCACTCCTCTGAAGTTTGGTGAGTTTTATTTCAGTGTCACGTGGCCAATCCGCAGGTGAAAGTGTAAAACTATGAAGAACATAGTGACCTTCATCGTCTCCATTTCCCTTTTCTTCTGCTCTGCCTTGGCCTCATCCCAATCAATTGTAAAGACTCTACCAGGATATTCTGGTAATTTACCTTTCAAGCTTGAAACCGGGTAAGTTCTCTCTCTATATATATACACACAATATATAACAATTAAGGGATTTTATTTTTTAATATTTTAGTGAAAATAATAATGAAAATGATGAAATAGTGAATTACAGTAAAAATGATGATTAAATTATTAGAGTATCATCCTAATTTTGTACTCCCTCCGTCCCAGTTTTGTTTTCCCATTAGACTGTGCGCGGAGTTTAATGCGAGAGTTGAATTTTAGTATTTAAATGAATAAAGTAGTATTGGGAATGATAAATGGTGAATAAAGTAGTATTGGGAATGATGAATGTTGAATAAAATATTATTTAAAATAATAAAGTAGTTTCCATTTTGGGGATGCGAAAACAAAATTGGGACGGACCTTTTTGGCAAATGGGAAAACAAAATTGGGACGGAGGGAGTAATAAGTTTAGCTAAAAAATAATTGTTGATTGAAACATACGAGAATAGTTAAGGATTAATTTATATTATGGAGAGAAAGATAGTTAATTAAAATAGAATAATGATTATTTTATTTAAATGTGAATTAGATTTTAGTCCACTTAATCATCATTGTTATCCATATTCATTTACATTATCCTTCCAATAAATAATTATTTTGAATTAAGGGCCCACCTAATTCTTCTCCATTTTCAAATATCTAACTTTATGCTAATGAATTGTTATTGTGTATTATGTAGTTATGTTAGTGTAGGTGAAGGCGAAGAAATAGAGTTGTTTTACTATTTTATAGAGTCGGAAAGGAACCCAGAGGTGGACCCCCTTATCCTTTGGCTCACCGGTGGCCCCGGTTGCTCTGGTTTGAACGGTCTCGCATTTGAACTCGGTATACTTTACTTAATCAAAAACTTGTGCATGTTAATCGTCTCACTTTATATAACTACAAAAACATATCGTTTTCTAATAAAAGAAATACCCCTCCGTCTAATCATAAATTATCCATTTGTGCATAAATGTCTCACTTCATATAATTGCAAAAATGTGTATGGGAATTAGGAAGAATATTGCAAGTTGCTTTTCTTTTATGAATAATGTAAAGAAATTAAGTAAGTACTGATATCTTTCTGCGGCATAGCATTAATATAAACAAATTAATTTCATCTTTTTATTAATTTGAATTTTTAAATAAGATAATTTTTTTAATGACATCAGAATCAAACGTTCATGCATTCTGATAAGAAACTTTACTCATATTAAATTGTCCAATCGATCGTTCTGCCTCATACTCAGAGGGTATAGTTTAAAATACAACTCAGAATGTTAAATAATTAATTACACATTTTTTTTTATAAATTTGAATTATTAAATGAGATGAAATTCGTTCAATTTCATATGATATTTTTCTTCTTCTTGATTGCGTTGTAAGGATGCTTCTTTTATGATTATATTCCCGATTTCTTTATATATAATGCCTTTTTTTTTTTTTTTTTTTCTTTTCTAAAATCCATGATTTTCTTATGAATATTTCTGTGTAGGGCCTTTAGCTTTTGATGCTTCATCATTTAATGGAAGCCTACCATCACTCATTCACAGGGAACATTCATGGACCAAGGTCTTAACCTATCGTTAATGAGTTTCAAGGACGCATCCGCCTTTAGCATTTCTAACACTGTATATATTCATATGTTGTGACGTTCAGATAGCCAGTGTAATATTCATAGATTCACCTGTTGGTACTGGATTCTCCTATGCAACTCAACCAAAATTTTACAATCTCTCAGACACTTTATCAGCAAAACATACCGACACGTTTTTAAGGAAGGTATTCGTACATTCCTCTCATAGTAGTAGCCTATGAAATATGAGCAGGTCTTTGTGAACCGAGTTCATGTGAATTCTCATTTTCAAGTATATCTCTAATGAATACACACCGTCATCAACTATCATTGTTTTAAAAAATGTTTGATTTTAAAACAGTATTAGTGTGTATGTATAACAATGATAGTTGAAAAAATTGAGTTCACTTGATCAACTGGGGTTCACATAAGTTTTTGTCCTTGAAACATTATTATTAAATAAGGTCTTGTAAACATTAGGTGCACTGTACAATTTAAGTATATTTTTAAACATTGTCAGTTGTTTTTTACTTACCAAATGCAGCTGGTTGCACTCAACAATTACAATAAAATTTACTCGAGTTGCACAATGCCCATTTACCCCTTTTTTTCTTTTTATTACTTGTGATATTAATGATGTTGAAATATTCATGCAGTGGTTGCTGAATCATCCTGAATTTATTAGGAATGATATCTACGTTGGCGGTGATTCCTATGGTGGAAAGATGGCCCCAATTGTCGTTCATGAATTGTTGAACGGTATGTGCAGTTCCACGGCACCAAAAAGTTCATTTTAAGTTGAAAACAAGAAGATCCTGATATTTGAAATTAAGTGTAAATGTGTTTCTGAGATTTTCGGAAATTAATGACCAAGTTTGATTAAATATGAGTCAATCTAACAATTTTGGGATATATGAAATTATATATTTTCCTCATACTAAAGTCTAACGATAATAATGTTATTGTAGGTAATGAGGCTGGTCTTCTGCCACAAATTCTACTTCAGGTGAAAATTTTCTTGACAAAACAACGTGCACATTTTCGAATGTATATCCAAATTTATTTTAGTCACTTTTATAACCCATAATTCTTTTAAATTAATTTGTAACTTATACTATCTTCTAGAAAAGAAACAATGTATAGAAGTTATAATAATAATAATAATAATAATAATAATAATAATAATAATAATAATAATTTTCACATTTCCATTTAATGTTATTTGGTTCTTACATTCCAACTAAATTAGGGATACTTGATTGGTAACGCTGCAACTGGCAGTGAGATTGACGCCAATGAGAAAATTCATTATGCTCATGGGATGGCACTTATATCAACTGAATATTATGAGGTAATGTTTCCACGACAATATATATAGATCAGTAATACTGCAATGAGATTGGATTGAATTTTCAAATTTTAGCTTTAAGCTTGAAAACAACTTAAAATAAGATTTCATGATGTTTTCAGTTAGCAAAAAGAAGCTGTCAAGGGAAATATGTCAATCCTGATCCAAATAACGTGCAATGTCTTCACGTTCTCGCACTTATCAACGATGTAAGATGCACATATTTCTTTTGATGTTGAGGTGAAAGATCCCATTGATGTTGACATACTAGAGTTTGATTTGTCTATTTGATCAATAGAAGGTTTTACTTCTTACTATCGATTACTAACTAAAATATTGAAAAATTAAACGTTACAAGATTATGGTTAATTCGTGAAAGTTGATCAATAACAATAATTTAAAAAGCTAAAAATACTCCCCCGTTCCTTGATTATTGGTACACTTGGAAGAGAACAAATATTAAGAAAAATGCACTTTTTGAATAGTGATAAATATGTGTATATTTTTGTGAATGTGCACACACATCAATATTTCTTTTTTTAGAGCGTGCAAATAATTTTTGGATGGAAAAAATAATCGCGAGAGGGAGCAGTACTATTTTTCTTAAAATTAATGTTGTGCATGGTTGTTGATCTGCAGTGCTTTATTGATTTAAACAAGTATCACATACTCGAAGCAGTATGTTCATACGACAGAGATAATAGGGAAGATGATTGGCATCACATTCACATGATCTCATCTCACCAGGAGAAACCATTATGTCGTGTAAGGTTTTGTAATTATTAGTTTTGTTCTTCTTTCAACTATAGCAATTAATTAAATAATCAATCTATGCTTGCCTAATTAATTTCTTGTTTGCAGGACGAAATGAATTATATAATGTCTTATGTTTGGACGAACGACCCACAAGTTCGAAACGCTCTTCATGTTAGAGAGGTGCGTTAGTAGAAAAGATATTCACCCGCAATAATTGTTAATCACGTTTTGGATTCACAAGAAAACTTGTTTCCGAGAATCGGAATCCGGAAGCAATAAGTACAAAATTGAAATCACACAAGAACACCAGATTTACGTGGTTCGGAGATAAAGCCCCTACGTCCACGGGATCCGAGAGGATATCTTTTCACTAAGATGGGAAATTGGAAGTTACAAGTTACAATCACACTCAATCTCACAGTGTTTTCACTCACAGATGAAGTTCTGTTTCTCTCAGTTGAGAAACCCCCTTTTATAATTACAGAGATTGGAAACGAACCCTAGATTCGATTCAGTTGTAACAAACTCAAAGTAAAGGTAGTTATCCAGCTGACTAACAACTTCAATAACCGCCATGGTTGATTCAGTTAGAACCGCCATCGAATTAGCTCCAATTTGGTGTACTTCGCGAATAATGGACTTCAGGATCAGATGACAAGACCTCCTCTGGCTCTGGTCACTTACACCAGATGACCTCTGGTTCCAGACCTCCTCTGATGTCTCATCTACCAGACTCGTCTGACCAGACCTCACCTGATGGACCTCCTCTGATAGCTCTCCTGCCAGACTTCTCTGATCAGGCTTCTCTGGTCAACCTCATCTGGTCCACCTCCTCTGGTACCCCAAATTCACCAATTCTCACGGCTAACATTTTACCAACATATCCTCCTATTGAATTAAGTTCAGCAGACTACATACTTCACATTTGACCCTTCACAATTCTCCATCTCAGATGAGAAGTATCAATCCTCTCCTCCTCTCCTCCATGCTCCAGCTTGGGCCTAAGGAACATCCCATACACTCATCTTTACCAATTCAACACAGAATTTGAATTTCGCACCTGGTAAAGACTTTGTACACATATCTGCAGCATTGTCCTCTGTAGATATCTTCTGGATGAGAACCACTCCTTTATCAATGATTTCCCTTACAAAATGCAACCTTACATCAATATGCTTTGACCTCTCATGGAATACTTGATGTTTAACCAGATGAATTGCACTCTGATTATCACAATGAATGACCACATCCCTTTGACTTATCCCAAAATCCTTGATTATGCCTTTCAACCACAAAGCCTCCTTAACAGCCTCAGACACTGCAACAAACTCTGCTTCTGTAGTAGACAATGTAACTCCACTCTGCAGAACAGATCTCCAGCTTACAGCACTATTGTACAGAGTAAAAATATACCCTGTTAAGGATCTTCTAGTGTCCAGATTAGCAGCAAAATTAGAATCTACAAATCCTTCCAGTGGACTCTTCTGGTCAGTCATCCTCTCAAACATCAAACCCAAATCAGATGACCCCTTAAGGTATCTGAATATCCATTTCAAAGCTTCCCAATGTAATCTTCCAGGATTAGCCATGTATCTGCTCACCATACTCAATGCATAAGCTAAGTCTGGTCTGCTGCAGACCAGAGCATACATCAGGCTTCCAACCCCACTTGCATAAGGTACTTTCATCATAGTCTTCTTCTCTTCATCAGACTTTGGTTCCATTTCCTTAGATAATTTGAACTGTTGTCCCAGATGAGTTGTCACAGCTCTACTCTCATGCATGTTAAACCTCTTCAGGACCTTCTCAATGTAACTCTTCTGGGATAAGAATAGTCTTCCAGCTTTCCTGTCCCTAAGAATATCCATTCCAAGAATCCTTTTAGCATTTCCCAAGTCCTTCATATCAGATCTAGCACTTAGCTTCCTTTTGATACTCTGAATCTTCAGAAGACTCTTACTGGCAATAATCATGTCATCCACATAGATCAGAAGATAGACTATCACATCATTACCTTGTCTTTCCAGGTATACACAAGTATCATACTTGCTTCTTACAAAACCAACGGATATCATAACTTCATTGAACTTCTTGTGCCACTGTCTTGGACTTTGCTTGAGGCCATACAATGATTTCTTGAGCAGACACACCTTCCCTTCTCCCCCTGGTTCAACAAACCCTTCTGGCTGATGCATGTACAGATCCTCAATAAGATCACCATGCAGAAAAGCTGTCTTTACATCTAGTTGTTGCAGCTCCAGATCCTCTTGGACTACTCTGCTCAGAAGTAATCTGATTGAACAATGCTTAACAATAGGTGAGAAAACCTCATTGTAATCAATTCCTTCCCTATGAGTAAATCCTCTGGCAACTAGCCTGACTTTAAACCTCACCTGATCTTTCACACCAGATTCAAGCTTCCTTTTAAACAGCCATTTACAACTGATTAGCTTCTGCCTAGGTGGCTTATCAACAAGAATCCAAGTTTGATTCTTCTTAAGAGACTCCATCTCTTCTGTCAAGGCTGTAATCCATGACTCCCTATCATCACACTCAAGGGCTTCCTTGTAGCTTTTAGGTTCTTGGTACTCTATGGCCTCTGCTGTAACAAGTGCATAGGAGACCAGATCCACACGGCCAAACCTTGCTGGAGGATGTATTTGTCTTCTGGATCTGTCTCTTGTCAGACTATAATTTCTCAAGTCTGCTTCTGGCACTTCTTCCTCCTCTTCTGCAGGTGCACTATCCTCATCTGATAACTCATTCTCTCCTGTTTCCTGCTCTGGTTCAGAACCAGATGCACTCTCATGATTATCATGATCAGGCTCCACCTCAACTTGAGTAATTGACTCAGAAATAACACCATCCATCTCTTCAGCTGATGGCTCTCCATCACCTCCACCAGACTTGTATCCCATCTGTACTTCATTAAACACAACATCTCTGCTGGTAATACACTTCTGGTTTCCAGGCTCCAGACACCACAACTTATACCCTTTAACACCCTTTGGATACCCAATGAAAACACATTTTAAAGCTCTAGGTTCAAGTTTGTCTTGCCTAACATGAACATAAGCTAGGCATCCAAACACTTTCAACTTTGAGTAATCTGATATCTTTCCATACCAGACCTCATCTGGGGTTTTAAACTCAATAGCAGATGATGGCACTTTATTAATGAGATAAACAGCTGTGTTAACAGCTTCCCCCAAAAAACTCTTAGGTAAATGAGCATCAGATAACATACACCTAACCCTTTCTAGAATAGTTCTATTCATCCTCTCTGCTAGACCATTCTGCTGGGGGTTTGAAGGAACAGTCTTATGCCTAGTAATACCCTTCTCCCTACAAAATTGTTGAAACTCCTCTGATAGGAATTCAAGCCCATTATCAGTCCTTAAGTGCTTGATAGTCCTGTCTCTCTTATTCTCAAGTTCAATCAACCATTCTTTGAACTTAGAGAAGGAATCACTCTTCTGTTTAAGAATGTAAACCCAAACCTTCCTGGAATAATCATCAATAAGGGTAAGGAAATACCTGCCTCCACCATGAGTGGATACCCTAGCTGGTCCCCATACATCAGAATGTATGTAATCCATCACCTCCTTGGTGGTATGCTTCCCCTTCTGGTATGCTTGCTTCTTTGATTTCCCAAGAACACACCTCTCACAGAATTCCATCTTGCATATCCTCTTCCCTGGGATTGCTCCCTTCTTGGATAACTCCACCAGGCCCTTCTCACCAACATGTGCCAATCTCTTGTGCCACAAGTTAGCATCAGAAGACTCCATGGTAACATCAGCTGACCCTGTTACAGTTCTTCCAATCAAAGTATACAAACCATTCTTTATAGTCCCTTTCATAACAACCCTTCCAGATTTGGTTATTGACAGAATTCCCTTTTCTGTCTTGAATTCAAAACCCTTTGAATTCAAAGTACCAAGAGAAACAAGATTTCTCTTTAACTCAGGAACAAACCTGACATCAGATACGATCCTATCAACCCCATCAAACATCTTGATCTTGATAGAACCAGATCCCTGCACCCTACAGCTCTCATCATTACCAAAAGAACAAGACCTCCATCAATCTTCTCAAGATCCAGAAACCAGTCTTCATGTGGACACATATGAAAAGTACACCCTGAGTCCAGGATCCACTCTTGACTTAGCCTCTCATGACTAACCATCAAGACATCTGCACTATCATATCCTTCAACCTCCACAACAGCTGCATCTCCATCTTGATCACCTTGATTGTCTTTCTTCTTTCTTTCAGGGCAATTCTTTCTCAGATGACCTTCCTTATGGCAAGTGAAACACTTTCTCTTCTCAACAAAATCAGATTTCTTCCCACCCTTATTCCCTTTTCCACCATCCTTCTTCTTGGACTGAAACCCCTTCTTCTTCTTGGATTGAACATTCAATCCTTCAGCAGGCTTCTTCCCATCAGTTTGGATCTGTAGAAACTTGGTTTTCAGGGCAGTTTGAACATCATCAAAATTCACCTGATCTTGTCTACCAAATAACAAGGCATCCTTGAAATTTTCCAGAGACTTGGGTAGTGCATTCAACAACATCAATGACTTGTCTTCATCATCTATTGTAACATCCAAACTCTCCAGATCATCCACCAATCTGTTGAACTCATCCAACTGATCACCAAGATTCTTATCTTCACTCATCTTGAAGACTTGAAGCTTCTGTTTCATGTATAACTTGTTCGTAACAGACTTGGTCTGGTATAACTGCTCCAGCTTATTCCAGATCCCAAGAGCAGTTTTCTCCTTCGATACTTCTCTCAATGGCTTGTCCCCAAGACACAAGATAAGCGCACTGTGTGCCTTCCTCTTGTTCTCCTCCACCTTCGCCGGATTAGATCCAGAAGCCACCTGAGCCGGTGGCAACAAGGCTTCGTACAAACCATTGTGTACCAGGAGAGCCTTCATCTTGATCTTCCATAAGTTGAAATCGTTCTTCCCCGTGAACTTCTCAATGTCGAACTTAGTTGCAGCCATGATTGCTTCCCACAGACGACGCCACTTGTTAATCACTTTTTGGATTCACAAGAAAACTTGTTTCTGGGAATCGGAATCCGGAAGCAATAAGTAAAAAATTGAAATCACACAAGAACACCAGATTTACGTGGTTCGGAGATAAAGCTCCTACGTCCACGGGATCCGAGAGGATATCTTTTCACTAAGATGGGAAATTGGAAGTTACAAGTTACAATCACACTCAATCTCACAGTGTTTTCGCTCACAGATGAAGTTCTGTTTCTCTCAGTTGAGAAACCCCCTTTTATAATTACAGAGATTGGAAACGAACCCTAAATTCGATTCAGTTGTAACAAACTCAAAGTAAAGGTAGTTATCCAGCTGGCTAACAACTTCAATAACCGCCATGGTTGATTCAGTTAGAACCGCCATCGAATTAGCTCCAATTTGGTGTACTTCGCGAATAATGGACTTCAGGATCAGATGACAAGACCTCCTCTGGCTCTGGTCACTTACACCAGATGACCTCTGGTTCCAGACCTCCTCTGATAGACCTCCTCTGATGTCTCATCTACCAGACTCGTCTGACCAGACCTCACCTGATGGACCTCCTCTGATAGCTCTCCTGCCAGACTTCTCTGATCAGGCTTCTCTGGTCAACCTCATCTGGTCCACTTCCTTTGGTACCCCAAATTCACCAATTCTCACGGCTAACACTTTACCAACATATCCTCCTATTGAATTAAGCTCAGCAGACTACATACTTCACATTTGACCCTTCACAATAATTTTGGTATTCCAATTTATATTTTGCAGTTTAAATGCTTATGTAAACGGTAAAAACATACATATAAACAAACTGTATACATCATATTGACAGTGATCAAATGGATAAAATTGATTTATACAAAACATCACCTATGCATAAATATTTCTTCATTACTCAGGATGTTATATGTGTCTTACTTACATTTTGTGTATAAAGTCTATAAATTAAAGGGTAAAATTTAACATGTATGTTCAATAATTTTATAGAAATGTCTTTTAATCAACAATTAAAAATTGGTAAAAAGAACTTGATACCAGTTATATCCGATAACATTTTATTTTTGACAAAATTTCCAAGAATATGTATAGAGAGAAATTGATTCATACATTGAATTATTGAAGGGTATTAGTGAGTTTTACTAAAGAGTAATAGTTGTTTTCACTAAATAACTAATAGTCTTCTATGAAAACAACTAATATCTTTCAGTAAGAACATACTTTTTATTGAAAACAACTAATATATTTCAATGGTTCATATATGAACCATTTTCACTCTATATTTTGCAAATTTCCAGTAATTGGATGCGTAATTCGTTAGTGTGATATTATTATCAACTTTTCAAAGGTTGGAGGACATTTATTTAAAATAGTAAAATTACTGAACTTGTCTTTAAATAGTGAGCACTGAGAAGTTAATGAAATCTTTTCAATTGCGCGATTATTGACACTCGGGTTTTTACTGATGATCAAGCTCATTTTACAAGTACATGCAAATGCTAAGAAAATAATGTACATACATATACGGGTTTCATGCCTTTCATTTTTTCTTTCTTTCCATTTCTCTTAAATTAGTTGGTCTTTAAATAAAATTTTACAATCAGGGAACACTTAAAGAATGGAGAAAGTGCGCTACTCATGTGACTCAACCTTATGATAGGAACGTGGCAAGTACCATTCCATATCATAAACTCCTAACTCGCAAAATCTCTAAAGCTCTAGTATACAGGTACGTTTAGAGTATTACCGTCATATTTACATAATTAATTATGGAGGAGATTTTGTGTAAGACTGTCTCATGAGATGGTGGGATGAAGTATTAACACTTTAATAATGATGAATGTTAATTTGTGTTGTCTTATGCCATGAGACGATTTCAACAAGTTTTCGCCTTATTACTAGAGTTCTGCTATCTATTTTGAATAATTATATGATTTGAAAAAATAAAATTAATGCTCCCTATTTTTATGCATATCAAATGTTTAAAACATTTTAATATTTCTTCAAGTATTTTTTATATGTGGTTTATAATATGAATTCGAATATATATACGGATATGTACTGATATTTTTGTAAATTGAAAAATAAATTCTGATATTGTTAATATATATTTCCAGTGGTGATCACGACATGCAAATCCCGTATATTTCGTCCATGAAATGGATAGGCCTTCTAAATTTGACTACCGAAGAAGCCTGGAGACCCTGGAATGTAAACGATGAAGTCGCAGGGTTTGTTCACTTTCGTGTAATTAAATATTTCAATTCCATGACACGAAAAGTATTTCATATAAGTTCAAATTAAATAGAAATTGCTTCTGGTGCTGTTGTGTTTAATTTTCTTTAATATGTAGATACACGCAGAAGTACAAGAAGAATGGTTTTTCTCTCACTTTCGCAACAGTAAAGGTATGAGGCTAATGCATATGTATATTTACATTTTTCATGCAATATTTTGGGGGTGAAATTAATAATTTTTAGAGACAACGCCTTAGGTTGTAGTCTCATATACTTTTACTTTTTTTTTTCTTTGCTTTTAATTATTGAATTTTAGTTTTATTATACTATAATTTCATTATGTAATTTTCCTTTTTTCACTAATTGACCGTTTTGTACGTACATTTGTGCATCCAATTAACTATATATATGTAGAATGCAAGTACAAATAGTCAAAATAGATAAAAAAAAAAATATTAAGTACTAGAGGATAAGCTTCGAATTGCTAAAATATTGGGGAGAAAATTAGCCAAAAAAAAAAAAAAAGGTTATAGGAAACTATTAAGACATTATTTCTAGTTTTTAATTAATTATTGTGTGTAAACAGGGTGCAGGTCACACGGTTCCAGAATATAAGCCTGAGCAATCCGTTGCCATGGTGGATCGCTGGATGTCTTCTAATCCATTGTAGATGTAACTATCACTTTAATTTTTGTTATAATTGCTTCAACTAAACAGGTAAAATGTCAAAACTGATATTGTAACTTAGATCGGCTCCACTTTTAATTCCTCAACTTCACTCTTTTTTAAGTTTAATCCCAACGATGTCTGTTTTAGTTTTTGAATATTTCTTTTAATCTATTTGTCATTTATGTGTGTGAGTGTGTATGTATCCTTATCACTTTTATTATGTATATATTAATATAAAGTTTAGAATGACGATGTGTCAAAACGGTTAATTTAGTGTATGTGTCTTTTTTCTTTTCATATAATTAATTGAAATCTTATGTATCATTATATTGAGGTTTAAGATTTTTTTTTATTTCATGTCCGATCGATCTATTTTTAATTACTCTTACGAGTTGCGATTAATCAGCTTCCATTTGATATATTTTTTTATTTTTGTATATTTGGAGAATGTTACCATATAATTCAAATTTTCATTTTTTATCTGATATTTAATTAAAGAAGATTTTCCATTTTGTATATATTTTTAGAACATATTAACATTTAATTAACACTACAAAAAAAACATTGTTTAGGGACGGAATTTACGGATTTGTCTTATGTATCATTATATTGAGGTTTAAGATTTTTTTTTTATTTCATGTCCGATCGATCTATTTTTAATTACTCTTACGAGTTGCGATTAATCAGCTTCCATTTGATATATTTTTTTATTTTTGTATATTTGGAGAATGTTACCATATAATTCAAATTTTCATTTTTTATCTGATATTTAATTAAAGAAGATTTTCCATTTTGTATATTTTTTAGAACATATTAACATTTAATTAACACTACAAAAAAAACATTGTTTAGCGACGGAATTTACGGATTTTGCGACGGACACGCGTCCGTTGTTAAAACAGCTGTGGCCGTCGCAAATACCTAGCCTGTACAAAAAAAAATGTGGCTCGTGTGGTTCGAGCCCGGACACCCGGGGCGGACTCAGACCACTGGGCTACCGGCCCATAACTTATTATATGCGGCCCACCTTCTATATGTATCAATATTAGGCCTTGAACAATTAATCCAAGTTTGCGCTCAAGGGGAATCGAACACGCGACCTCTTGTGCATAGGAAGGAGGCGCGGCCGCTAGGCCATGAGCTTCTTTCGATCATTTTTACGCAATTAATTGTATATGTATTCAAATTAAGTCATTTTTTTATAATTCACCAAATTAATTTCTTTTCGTATCTAAGTTGTTTAAAAAAATATTTTGCCCAACTATTTTTTTTATTTTGTAAAATTATTTATTTCGACAATGCATAATTTTATAATTCGTTCATTTGTACGCAATTAATTGTATATGTATCCTAATTGACTCATTTTTTTCCCATAATTCACCAAATTAATTCATTTTCGTTTCTCACTTGCTTTTATAAATGTTGTGGCCATTTAATTTTTATTATTTTGGTAACATTATTTATTTCGACTCCCGCTTAAATTTATAATTCGTTCATTTGTACGCAATTAATTGTATATGTATCCAAATTGACTCATTTTTTTCTTCATAATTCACCAAAGTAATTCATTTTCGTTTCTCACTTGCTTTTATAAATGTTGTGGAAATTTAATTTTTATTATTTTGATAAAATTATTTATTTCGACTCACGCTTAAATTTATATTTCGTTCATTTGTACGCAATTAATTGTATATGTATCCAAATTGACTCATTTTTTTTCCATAATTCACCAAATTAATTCATTTTCGTTTCTAACTTGTTATATATACAATAATTTAGTAATTCTAATCGTCGTCTTCTTCCTCTTCATCCTCATCATCCTCCTCCTCCTCCTCCTCCTCTCCCTCTTCCTCCTCCTTCTCCTCCTCCTCCTCCTCCTCCTCCTCCTCCTCCTCCTCCTCCTCCTCTTCCTCTTCTTCTTCTTCTTCTTCTTCTTCTTCTTCTTCTTCTTCTTCTTCTTCTTCTTCTTCTTCTTCTTCTTCTTCTTCTTCGTCTTCTTCTTCGTCTTCGTCCTCCTCCTCCTCCTCCTCCTCCTTCTTCTCCTTCTTCTTCTTCCTCTTCCTCCTCCTCCTTCTTCTTCTTCTTCCTCTTCCTTTT
>OX344721.1:122396038-122650721 GCA_947034835.1 Ballota nigra | reverse complement strand
CCGGAGTGCCATCCATGAGTTCCAGCTCGTAAGCACCCTTGGAGAGCCACTTGGATATCCTGAACGGGCCCTCCCAGTTCGGGCCGAATACCCCTTTGGGCACTTGAACCTTCTTAAGGACGAGGTCCCCGGCCTGGAATTGTCTGGCCTTCACTTTGGAGTTGAAATTTTTTTCGGATTTCTTCTTGTAGGCCGCATTTCGGAGGTCGGAATTGAGTCTTCTCTCCTCCAACATGTCCAAATCGATCCTCCGGGCGGTGTCATTGTCCTTGGTGATCACCTGAGCTGTCCGGTGGCTTGGGAGGGAGACCTCCGACGGGATGACGGCCTCGGTCCCAAAAGCTAAAGCGAAAGGTGTTTCGCCCGTTGAGTTCCTTGTGGTCATACAATACGACCAGAGCACGTCGGGTAGCTCAGCTGCCCACTTCCCCTTTTTGTCCTCAAGCTTAGCTTTGATAGTATGCTTGAGGATTTTGTTTACGGCCTCTACTTGGCCATTCGTCTGCGGGTGGTAGGGGGTGGAGAACACTTTCTTGATATTCCACTTCTCGCAAAATTGAATCATTTGGAGACTGTCAAACTGTTTTCCGTTGTCGGAGATGATCACTTGAGGTAGGCCGAAATGACAAATGATGTTTTTCCAGATGAACTTGATAATTTGAGATTGGTTGATCTTGTTGAGTGGCTCGGCCTCCGCCCATTTTGTGAAATAGTCGACGGCCACGACGGCGAATTTATGGCCCCCGGGCACAGTGGGCATTGGTCCAATCAGATCGATGCCCCACTGAGCAAAAGGCCAAGGGCTATACATAGAGAAGAGCTGCTCGGGGGATAGCTTGATGTTGGGCCCCAAGATTTAACATTTATGGTACGACCTTGCAAAGTTGACAGCGTCTTTGTTCAAGGTCGGCCAGAAATATCCTTATCTGATCACTTTGTGGGCCAGGGCCCGGCCTCCGGCGTGATTTCCACATACCCCCTCATGGATCTCGGCCAGAATGGTCTGGCCTTGCTCCGGGGTTATACATTTTAGGAGTGGGAGGGTAAAGCTTCTCTTATATAAAAGATCGTCAATAAGGGCGTACCTTAACGACAGGAGTTGTAGTTGCCGTGCCCGAATTCTATCCTTGGGGAGCGTGCCGGTCTTGAGATACTTTACGATCGGCGTCATCCAATTTCCATCCGTGTTCAGAACGGTCGCCACTTGTGCTCGGATGACCGTGGGCGCTCCGAGCGTGGAAAGTTGAATATTGGCGAGGTCGGCAGCTCCCTCCACGGTTGCGAGTTTGGAAAGGGCATCAGCCTGGGTGTTGTGCTCCCTTGGGATTTGCTCAATGAAAACTTGGTGAAATTTCTCGCATAAGGTTGTGACCAGGACGAGGTACTTCGTCATTTGCTCCCCCCGGGCCTCGTATTCTCCCTTGATTTGGTTAACTACGAGCAAGGAGTCCATAAAAATGTGTAGTCGGTAAACTCCGATGGCGATCGCGAGCTCAAGGCCCCCGACCAGGGCCTCGTACTCGGCCTCGTTGTTGGTGGCCGGGAAGTTGAAGCGGACTGCATGGGTGAAACTCTGGCCCTCCAGGCCGATCAGGACAATGCCGGCCCCGGCACAAGTGTTGGTTGACGATCCGTCCACGTAGAGTTTCCACGGGGGGTGGTTGATTCTTGTGAACTTAGGTGGGAAGGTTAGTTCCACTATGAAGTCGGCCAGGGCCTGGCCCTTGATGGCCGTTCTTGGGGCATATGAGACCCCGTACTGAGCTATCTCCAACGACCACTTCAACAACCTGCCGCTGGTGTCCGGTCGGTGTAGGACCTGCCTCAAGGGTAGGGTGGTGAGGACCACTACTTGGTGGTCGAAGAAGTAGGGCCTTAGCTTGCGTACACTCATGACCAGAGCGTACGCCAACTTCTCGAGTGGGGTGTATCTGAGCTCGGCGTCGTGTAGGGCTTGGCTTACGAAGTAGATCGGAAGGTGGTTCTGACCGTCCGCCCGGACCAGTACCACGCTGAGGGCGACCTCGGAGGCCGCGAGATATAAGTAAAGCTTCTCCCCTGGAACCGGCTTAACCAAAATGTGTAGGTTTGCCAAGTATTCCTTTAATTTTGCAAAGGCTACCTGGCTTTCCCTATTCCAAGAAAATTTGCCATTTTTTATGGTCGAGAAGAAAGGCTTACTTTTGTCTCCGAGCCGGGCTATGAATTTGTTGAGAGAAGCAAGACATCCGGTCAGGCGCTGCACTTGTTTGATCATCCTTGGCTCTTGCATGTCAAGGACGGCCTTGATCTTGGCCGGATTGGCTTCGATCCCACGCTGGCTGACGATGTGCCCCAAGAATTTGTCGGCCTCCACCCCAAAGTTGCATTTCTTTGGGTTTAGCTTCATATTGTAGGCCCTGAGGATCTTGAAGGTCTCTTCGAGATCCTTGAGATGGTCTTCTCTCTTCAAGCTTTTCACCACAATGTCGTCGATGTAGACCTCCATGGTCTTCCCAATCTGATCAGCAAACATTTTGTTGACCAGTCGCTGGTAGGTCGCGCCGGCGTTGATCAGGCCGAAAGGCATCCGGATCCAAGAGAATATATTCTTCTCCGTGTGGAATGAGGTGTGCTTGATGTCTTCGACGGCCATTGGGATTTGATGGTAGCCGGCGAAGGCGTCCATGAAGGACATCATTTCGTGACCGGCTGTGCTATCCACCAGGTGATCGATGTGCGGCATCGGAAAGTGATTCTTCGGGCATGCCGCATTGAGGTCGGTGAAGTCTATACACAGTCTCCAAGCATTGTTTGTCTTTTTGACTAGGACGGCATTTGCGACCCATTGGGGCTCGTCCTGGGCTTGCTCGATCAACTTGTTGTCTAACAACTTCTTAACCTCTTGGGCCAGAGCTTCGTATTTCTCCGGGCCGAATTTCCTCCTTTTCTGGTGGACCGGCCTCTTGTTGGGGTCGATCTTTAGGTGATGGCAGGCGTGCTTCGGGTCTATTCCGACCATGTCTTGGTGAGACCAGGTGAAGACCCCAATGTTGGCTTTGAGGAATTCGATCACTTCCCCCCGCATTTCGGTCGGTATGCGAGAGCCGATCAGAACTTCCAGTTCCGGCCTCGAGGGATCGACTGGAATGTGTTCCAATTCCTCCAAAGCAGTAGCTTGTTCATGGCTTTGCCGGTCGGACGAGTCGAACCTATGGTCGAGATCGAGCTCGGATGGTTCGAAACCGATCCTTGGCTTGGGATCGTCGATTTGCATTGGCTGGGGATCGGCCGATGTGGATCCGACCTCCATTATGACCTCCGCGGCCGGAGTGGCCGGCTCGGTGTCGATGGGCGGCCCATCCGACGTTTGGTCGTTGCAGATTGAAAATAAATAAGAGTCGAAATAGTTCAAACACCTCCTAGCCATTGATTGGTCACCTCTAACGGTGCCGACCACCCCCTTGGGGTGGGAAACTTAATACAGTAATAGTAGGAGGAGACAACTGCCTCAAAAACCTCTAAAAAGGGCCTACCCAGAAATCCATTATATGAACTTGGCTGATCTACGATTATAAAATCTAACGGCCTAGTTATCTTGACCTCTTCGTTGTAGCAACAGATGAGTTCCACAGAGAGCTTGATCCTTCCGTACGCAGCGACCGTCGCGTCCCCAAATCCCTTCAGCTGAAGGTCGATTGGCCTGATGAAGTTGACGAGGTCCCCGAGCTGGTCTAGGACTGTTTTGAAGATGATATTGCAAAAACACCCATTGTCGACCAGGACCCGCTGGTCCTCTTTGCCCAAGATATGGGCGGCGATCACCAACGCATCGCCCTTGGGATACAAATCCCCGACCCGGTCTCGATTGGAGAAGGTTATCTCCAGATCTTTATGAATTTTTGGTTCTGGGGAGATGACCAAGTTGACATTGGTCACCTCCCGGATCTCCACTTTCTATTTTCGGTTGGACATCGTCGAGATGGGGGTGAGGCCGCCCAAGTTCCCCCCACCGGCCTGGATCATGTTGACCCGACCGCCTGGGTTCATCGGTGGGAGGAGGTCGTCTTCATCATCATCCTCTTCCAAAGTTGCGACTGGCCTGAGAGGCCGGCCACCATCCTCGTTTCTTCGAGGGCGACGCTGCTGCTGCTGCTGCGGGTGGTTCTCCTGACGGCCGGCTGGCCTCTGTAGAAGGTCGTTCAGACGCCCTTCGTCAAACAGCTTCCAGAGCTGCTTTAGGAGATCATGACACTGGCTCGTATTATGGCCTATTGAGTCGTGATAGGCGCAGAACTTTTTAGGGTCCAGCCGGGACCGGTCCCCAGAAAAGGGCCTTGGTCTTGGAAGCACATCCCTGTGTTGGATCGCGTTGAAGATATGCGCGGGGGATTGCCTCATGGCCTGAGTAAGGTGAACTTCAACGTCCTCGAAGGACTTGAAGTTACCGGGCGGTTTGGCCACTTTTCTGGCTTTGGGGCCATTCTTGGGAGAGACCTGAGCTACGGCCTCCGTCTCCTTTGGTATCGGCTCGGACTCTCCCAGCCTGAGCGTCAGTAGCTTCCTCCGGGCCAGGTAATCGCCGGCCCGAGCGCGGAATTCAGCGTAGGTCTTCGGGAAGTCTTTGGTGAGATGTTTAAACATCGGAGACCGGCCATAGAAACCCCCAAGAGTAGCGTGCAAGGCCAGCTGGTCGCTTACTGGCTCGCCATTCAGCATAACCTCGTCCACCCTAGCCACGTAGTCCTCGTCTGACTCTTCCTTCTCTTGGCGGATTCGCATCAAGCGGTGCCAGCTTTCCGGCCGGGCAATTTTGGCCGCGAAGTATGATGAGAATTGCGTACTCAGTGTGGTGAACGAGTCGATCGACCGTGCCGGGAGGGACACGTACCATTTGTGGGCGAGATCGCCCAAGGTGAGAGGGAAGAGCCTGCACTTTGTGGCGTCGGTTGCGCCACGCCCGGTCATGTAGATCCGGAATTTGCTCAGATGAGTCTCCGGATCTATTTTCCCTTCGTAGAGTGGGGTCGGCGGAGGGACGATTTTGAGCTGAACCGGGGCGAGCTCAATATCGACAGCCAGGGGCTCGTTGGCGACCGGTCGGGCCTTAGGTTGGCCTTGCGCTTCTAGGAGCGCCTTCATCTCGTCAAGCTGCTTTTGTATCTTGACGAGTTCAGGACTCGGAGTTTCGACCATTTGGTCGCCAACATCGGTTAGGGGGCCGATTCGGTCGAAAACGGCTGCACGGGGGACTCCGCATCCTAGAAGACCGCTTTGGGCGAAGCTCAGCTTGCGCCTGGCGGAGTTTGCCGGGGTTAGACTGACCTTGGCCTCCCTCTTGTGGGGCATTTGGGCCGTGCTCTGTGAGTTGGAGATGGACTCCGTGTTACCGTACCTAGTGTCGTAACTGGGGAGGTGGCTTGGATACCACGATGGGTCCGTCGTGCCCAAACGGTCGAAAACCGGATGGGCGGAGCCTCGCGACCGAGTGGAGCCGGGGTTCGCTTGGCATTGGCTTTCGCCTTGGTGCTCCACGACTTTCGCATTTCCCTTGAATGCACGGGCGTGGGCCTTCTTTCTTGAGGCGGAGGTGGTGCTCCGGCACCCCCTTGTCTCCTCCTCCTGGCGGTGTCGTCCTGACCCGGCCTGGTCAGGAGTGAGGAAGCCTCGGCCCTGGGATTGGATGAGCTCTTCCGGAAAACGGATCGGGGAGGCCACGCGTTTGGCCTTCCCATGGCGGGTAGGAGTCGGTTCCCCCGATGCTCACGTCGTGATGTCCCTCGGCGTGGCCGGAGCGCCGGTGGCCTTGTGGGCATGGGATGATTTCTGGTGATACATCGCTTCTAGAGAGAGAAGAAGTCTGTGGATTGAAGATTTGAAGATTTGAAGATATGAAACTTTGAAGAACAGTGAGTGTTCTTCAAAGAGGGGTAAAGAAAAGATGAGTTTGATGGGTTGGTACCCTTCTTCTAGCGCCAAATGTTGTTTACCAAATAAATGTTGCTGGGATTAAATGGCTATTTAAGAGAGCTTTGGTAAAAACATCAAATGATTGGGTTCTTTAATGCTAAAGTGATTGGCTTGAATGAAAGATAATAAAGAAAGAGCAAGAACACCAAGATTTGCCAGGGGTTGTTAGTCCCTGGACTTGAACGAAGATTGTATTGAATATACTGGAAGAAATTTAACTCTCTATTTGTTACAAATGTGTGACTATTTATAGTTTTCTCACTATAGGGGCACATCGGTCATTTTCGACCTCTCAGGGAACAGGAGCATTAAATGCCTCCTGCCTCTGAGGACGTGCGGGCACTGGTGTGCCAGAGCTTGCAGGTGGCCGGCCACTAGGGTGTTGACGCGTGTCCAAAAAGGACGATTTTCTGGCGTATTTCCTTATTTGGATGGAATATTCTCTCTGCCACTGTGTACGGAGGCGGCCTTTTTTTCTTGGGGGGGGGGGGGGAAGATCTCGCCTGATTCCATCACGTGCTCCAAATCTTCCTTGCCGGCCGGGGATATATCGAGGTCGGAGATCGGTCTCTCGACGAATCGCGTGATCGGAGATTACTCCTACATGTTGGTCGTGCCCTGGTGACTTCAAATGGTCTTCCTTGGTTGAGGCCGGACCGGTCCGGTCTCGGCCCGTTCGTCCAACACTCGGATCGTCGTATACGAGTGTTTCAAAGTGGTTTCCAGTCTCGTTTTTTAGGTCGGAAAACGGGGTCGCAGCCCACTGAGGTCGGACATAGACCGGCTTGGTCGGACCCGACTTCTGAGCGTCGTTTCGCCTTTTTCGGCTAGTCTCAGGCCGGCGCCGACCTGCGGTCCAAAATGGTCACAACAAACATTCCGCCAAATCTCTGACGACGATCAACATTAACAAAGGGTGGTGTAATTACCAGCCTAAGAAGTGTATATAGGCGAACAAAGAACCAAGATTCCAAAGCATATCTCAACATGACGCATATGCGAACAACTTCCAAGCCAAATCCATAAAAGGCGGACAACTTTTATTGAAAGACCATGCTGGATTAATCAAGCCGACCTGGATGAACAACATTGAAGTCCGAGATAAGACTAAAGAAGACTTTGTAATTAAGATTCAGCTTAGATAAGGTCAAAAAAGGTCAAATGACACTTGTCTAGCATGCAAGCTAGGAAGTCCAAGAGTCTTGGACACCTCCTACTTGCTAGTCTCTATAAATAGTTGCTCTCCAGCTAAGAAATACAAGTTCAAATTCACAAACACTCCAAATACACACACTCATACACCTAAACGTACACACATACGAAATAAATACGAATTCAACTCTCATATTTATGATTTTAGAACCCGAACTATCGAATTTACCATTTACGGTGGTAATCAATCACACGTTCTTGTTTGGTGGTCCTAAACCGAACTAAACAGTCACTAATACATCCGATTAAATTCGATCACCAACAATTATATTTCTAAATTTTTTTATTTTTGAAATTAATATAATATTATTTATAGGAATAAGATATATGGAAAGGAATAGGAGTAGGAATAGGGAAATGAATAGGAGTGGGAAGAGAGAAAGGAATAAAAGAGTAGAAATATGAATTAAAGGGTATATGAGACATTTCATCTAGTAAAATGGGTAAAAAAAGAGTTTTTATAAATTGTTCGGTAAATAAGAGTTTGTATGTTAAATTAAGGGTAAAAAAGATTTTGTCCCAATTTTTATTGATGTGTTGTTTAATTCTTAAGTGTTGTCTTCATTTGGGTGAGTTTGATATTCCATCAGTTCCCGAAAAGTTTGCATATATATATTCATTTTTAATTTGTTTTATAAAAGTTTGCATACTCTTAAAATGAAAATATTTTTTTCAATTTACACCCACAAAATCTCCATCTCACAAAATGCACCCTCCATGTTTACCCATTACACTTTTTTCTTAATCTTTGTGCCAAAGATTCTCTGTAAACTTTTTCGGGATGCAGAGAGCAGTATATAAAATAAGAGTATGTAGAGTGTGAAATTTGTTCATATATTAAATATTTTGCAATACTTTTTAATAGAACAACTCATTCCCAAACCTTTCAAACTTTACATTTTAATGAAAACAATTTCCACCCTCCAAAACTAATATCCAGTAAACTACTCATAAAAATTCACACTTTATTTGAATTTTTTAACTAAGGAAATACATTAATAGCATTGATGTTATTTATTTTATTTTTTTGATATTGTATTTAAGTAAATAATTCTACAGTTAAAAATATGCGGGTGCTCATCTAGTTTAATATTTCCCCCGGCCGATATAAATAGCAGAATTTTTCTTTTGTTCCGTCGGTAGGCATAGACTAAAAAGATAATTTATTTTTATTTTAACATTCACAAAGAATCACTTTATTTATAAATTAAACTCACAATATCTCCCAACATATCTACTTTATACATAAGTAACTAATATTTTTTAAAACACGTGTAAGAAATTCTTTGCTCACTAAACTTATAGTAAATATTTATTTAATAAAAAAAATTAAGTAGTTCTAGTGTGCCCTTAAATGCATGATATACACTTGAATTAAAAAAAAATAACCAAACAAAAATAGTAATACCTCAAAAAGTAATCAGTAATACCTCATTAGTAATTAGTAATACACCAACTGCAAAAAATAAAAATAAAACCACCTAGTGTGGGTTATTTTCACAAAATATGGGACTGCATTTAACCTGGGCCTAGAAAAAATTTAAAACTCTTCTTTCCAATTATTTTTTTAATAAGTCTAAATTCTTCTCGATTTCTTCTTGTATCATTTTTTTCAATTGATCTAATAAAATAATAGGCACGTATTTAGTTCTAAATATCCTTATTTTCTTATAAAATAAATAAAATATATATTTTTTAGGCAATTAAACATAAATGGTCAATTTAATGTAAAAATTTGCTATAAATTCTATAAAATAGACAAATTAATTAAGTACACGAATTTCAAGCAATTTTTACATTAATCAAATTGTCAAATAATATGCTAGAAATTGTCAAATGCATACAATTAATAATTCCCTTTTGTTGAGTAACAATCTAATTAGATGAACCAGAATATAAAAAAATACTATAAATTATAAAGGAAACGTCAAATTTCTTTTTATCATAAAAAATTGATTATAGTTGACCAATCAAATTTATTGAAGTGAATGATTGATTTTTTGATCAATCAGTATAGTTAGCGTCAATCACGAAATTAATGAATGAAAATCATATTGAATGATTCAATTTCAATTCATTCCTTTAATATTATCAGACGATCCAATATTTCGTTTTCATTAGGATTTTGCATTCACTCAGCATTTCAATATAACATACGAGAAATATAACATAAACAATTAAACATCCAAAACTCAAAATAACAATAAACTTGAAGACAAATAATGGAAGCACCAACGTCTAATTGGCCATTTTATTTGATGATGATTTATTAATTTTTCCACTTTCTTGACCACACATGACTGCCAGAAATTATATTAATTAATGGGCACACTACGCAGCACCACCGTCTCAACGGTAATGCCCGGCCCGAACCCAAAGAGCACGCCCCAATCCAGCCCTTCCCCGGTGGACCCCAGCCCTTCCTTAGCGGAAACTTTTCTCATTTCATCCATCACAAACAGCACGCAAGTACTCAACATGTTCCCATAATTACTCAACACGTGTCTCGAGGCCCGAAGTTTTTGGGGCTTCAGAGACGCCTTCTCCTCAATCTGATTAAGAATCGCGGGCCCACCCGGATGGGCCACCCAGAAGAGTGAGTTCCAATCGGATATGCCCAAAGGATCAAAAGCTTCCTTCAAGCAATTCTCAATATGTTGACATATTTGGTCCGGGACGTCTTCCAGAATGTGGAAATCTAAACCGGACTCCCGTACGTGCCCGCGGATGGAGTCTTCGCATTCGGGAAGGACAGTCTGCATTGCTGAGACCAGCTGGAAAACCGGTCGTTCCACGCCCACCACCGGGTCGGACCCCACTATCACCGCGGCCGCCCCGTCCCCGAACAACGCCTGCCCCACCAGATTATCTGCACGGGCCTCACTCGGCCCGCGGAAACAAATGACGGTCATCTCCGAGCAAACGACTAAAACCCTCGCACCGGCATTGTTCTCCGCTAGGTCTTTTGCCAGCCGTAGAACAGTTCCACCTGCAATGAATTTAAAAATATGATGGCTTGAAATAAATATAGTATAAGATTTTTTTCCCGTACAAAGTTTTATCAAATTTCATTTCTACCCTTACTTACCCAATTTTTTCAACCATGGGGCAAAAAGGAACAACTCTCTACATTTGAGCAAAATAAATTTTGGACACTTGAAATTAGACACTTATGTATATTTTCTCAAATTCTTTTGCAGAATAGATCTGAGGTATATAGGGTTAAATATTTTTGTTTTGCGGTAAAAATGGATGTAAAGTATCAATTTTATGCGGAGAAGGTCTGAATATTCGATAGTTGAATGGGCTACTATAATCATGCAAAAATTGCACTTCCGGTCCCATGAGTGAAAGTCTAATGGTCCTTTGTTTTGCAATTTTGCTCCTATCCATTAATTTGCCAGACTAAAACCGCAATTCTCTATGGACCAAAAGAGTGGGACTAAAATGTAGAAAAAATGACCTTTATGAAATGAACTCATTCTCTTGGGATTAAAAATATATATTGAAAAAATAGGGCACCTGCAGCGCAACCCTGCTGGTACATCATGAAGCGTTTGACGGAGGGGTGGAGGCCGAGGAGCTTCATCAAATGGAAGTCGGCGCCGGGCATGTTTACGCCGGTGGTGGTGCAAAATACGAGGTGTGTGATCTTCGATAGTGGTTGTCCCCATTCTTTGATCGCCTTTTCGGCAGCTTCTTTGCCGAGCTTTGGCACCTCAGCCACCACAATGTCTTGCCGGGGATTGAGAGATGCCGCCGTGAACGAGCACATGTTTGGGTTTTCTTTCACTATTTCTTCGGTTATGTGCACGTGCCTTTTTTTTATCATGGATTTCTCACCTGTGCATTTCAAAACGCCCGTGAATTCAGCCCTTTACATAATAAATAAATATTTAAATGGTAAATCTAATTAAATTTTAAATGGTGACGGGTAATGCGCCAAATCCAAAACCCCTTAATTAAGGTGATGGGAAACAACCAAAACAGGACTAACCAAGATTTTAATCACATTTGAAAAAATTGATATGCTTCAAGCTATAAGTTATTACACAATAAATAAATGGTGTAAAATTTGACAAGCACTAAAAAAAAAGTACTCACACATTCGATTGAACTTATTTTTAAGTTGTATCTCATGTTCGCTATTAGTGATACGAAAATAATAATCAGGATATGTGTTTTGATCAATAATATTTGATGGGTTCGCCGTTCCAATGGCCAAGATTGTGGCTAGCCCATCGGCACGTTGTGCCTTTCGTACATCCTCAATTGCCACCATATCTTCTGGAAAATTAAAATACCTAATTAAGCTTGAATTTTATTTTTAAATGACAAATTTGTTCTGCACAGGGGATGTATATATATGGTGTACCTATCATGCACACCGTAGTTTGATATTCACGCTGCTTAATTTTACTTTTATGTTTCTTATCTTATTACCCTACTTTATGCTAACTTTATGCTAATAAAATGATCATTAATACAAATTATCATTATTGACACATATAATACATTAAATGTAATACTGCTTTAGAAAAGGAATGGTGTCATCCGAATAAAAATGTCTATCACTACCAAAAAAAAAGGCCCGCTGTGCTATGGCAATCATATCCGTTGCAAATACTAGTGTTTTATGATGGCTTTGCGACGAACAATGACCAAAAATCGTAAAGTGTTAAATCACTACAAGAAAATTGACATTTAGTGACAATAATCATGTCATTAAAATATCTCTAGCTAAAAGTTTTTAATGATAAAAAATATTCTTTAATGACAGGAACAAGAATATTTTTTGTCACTAAAGACTTTTAACTAGATAAACGATAATAACAGGACATGACATGATTACTGTCACTAAAATCTGTTTTCTTTAGTGAATTTTGCGACATCGGAACATATCCGTCGCAAATTCTTAGTGTTTGCTATGGATTCGGCCGTCGCAAATGACATGACTATTGGCCTACGACCTACCAGCCAAATTTTACGATGGGACAGTCCTAGTAAAATTCAATTTTGAAATTTACAACGGACTTGACCATCGCAAAATCCACCCGTTTAACTGCGACCTTTTAGAAACAGTGCAAATTTATTATGGCAGAACGTTTTACGACGGACATGCTCATCGTAAAACTCAACATTTGTATTTTGCGACGGCCTCTGCCATCACAAATCTCCGTCGGTTTGACCGCGACCCTTCGAAAACCGGTGCTAATTAAATGTCAGCGACTAATTTGTGTCGGAGTAGGCCGTCGTAAATTTTAAATTAAGTATTTGCAATGGCATGTCCGTCACAAATCACCAAAAATGACGTCGTTTTGTGTCTGAAGGCTGCAAGTTTTGAGACGGACAGTTTTTTTGCCTATTTAAGGTTGTGGCCAGCGAGCTTCACTCATCCTCGAGAGAAAAGAGAGAAAGAAGAAAGGAAACGGTCAACGAGCTTCAGTCGCTCACGAGTCAATCCGTCCCGATTAAAATTCTCGTTTTGTCAATCTCTACACAATAACGGTAAGTTTTTTTTATTTTTTATCGTTTAAATTTTATTTTTAAGCATGTTAATTAATCTTAAGATTTTTTTATAATTATGATTATAAATTTAGTATGTGATTAAGCATGTTATTATTTTAGTAATGAATTATTTGTTTATATGTGATTAACCATGTGAGTTTTAGTATAAATTTATTTGTTTTAGTATATGATTTTTGTATAATTATTTAAATTTTAAACCATGTTAATCATTGATAAAGTATATATGTTGATTGTTGTTATTTTGCATGTTTTAGATTTTTAATATTTTAAGATAATTGTTTAGATTTTTATATATGTTGATTGTTGATATATTGAATGAGTATGTAGGAGAATTTTTATAATATTTAGGAAACTTGTTGTGATTTTATGTGATTTTTTTATAATTATTTAGATTTTAAAGCATGTTAATCATTGGTAAAGTATATATGTTAAGTGTTGTTATATTGCATATTTTAGATTTTTAATATTTTAGGATAATGTTTTAGATTTTCATATATATGTTGATTGTTGTTATATTGATGAGTATGTAGGAGAATTGTAAATTTGGCTCTTTTTAAAATATTGTGACTTAATTGTAAATCCATACACTAATCTAATCAATATATAAATTTATCTTAATTATATATTTTACTTATTTATATTAATTTTAAATATAATTTTATGCTATTATTTTGTATCGTTGAATATAGATTACTTATTTTAGGTAAATTTGACTCTTTATAATATAACTTATTTAAAGAATCTCAAAATGTTATATAAAAGTGTAATGAAAATTTTATTCAATTTATTTTAATTTATATATTTTGTAATCTCTTTTAATTCAATAATGTTACAGAATTTTCAAATATTTCAAAAGTTTAGATTTATAGATTTTTAACAGATTTTTTATTTATTTAAACATATTAACATTTTTTTATACAATCACAAAAAATTATTAACCACCATCAAAGTTTACTTCTTATTTTTCATTATTAGATAAATTGTCCTTTTTTTTTTTTTGTACTTTAAATTAATTGAAAAATAATATGTGTCAAAATCGGTAAAATATTTATATTTATGGGTATTCTTTTTATATAATATTTTGAGGTTGTTTAAATGATTTTAATTTTTTATAATTTTAAAAATAAGAAATATTATATAAGTTTAAAATATTTTTTATCTTAGAATTTTATCATTTTAAAAAGTACTGTGTTCTCTTAATTAATTTAATTATATTTATTAAAAATATGGGTATAATTTGGTAAGTAGAAAAATTATAGGCTAGATTTGATTAAAAAAATGAAAAAGTGTGTGTATTATTTGGCTAAAATAATATGTGCTGAATTTGGTTAAAATGAAAATAATGAGTATAATTTGGTTAAAAGAAAAGGTATGTGTTAGATTAAGTCTCATGCTCAGTAGATGCATTGTGCATTTCAAATTTATTTTTGAAAAGTTATATTTATTATAATTGAAAAGTTATATATATTATAATTGAAAAATTATCTCTATTATTATTGAAAATTTATCCAATATATTGATAAGAAATGATGTCATTTTTGTAATTCCGGCAAAAATGAGATAAAAATTGGACAATTACGGGACCAAAATTAAAGAGTCGAAAATTTTGGACTAAAATTGGACACTTAATAAGTTGTGGGACCAAAATATTTTTTATCTCGGCGAGAATGAGACCAAAATTGGACAAGCATTAGAAGTTATGGGACTAAAATCGAAAAGTCAATTTTTTTAAGATCAAAATCAGACACTTAATTAGTTATAGGACCAAAAGACTTTTATTCTCACACACATATATATATGTATACATAATCGTATTGTGTTCTCTATATATATATATTTTTTTTTTTATGAAAGTAAATTATGAATTTTTTAGAAACTGACAAGTAATTTTGTAAGAGAAAAAATGTTTATCCTCAATTATAAATGATTTTTGTGATGTACCGGAGATATATTTTATATTTTAAAAGATTAAAAACATATTTTAGATATTTTAACGAATATTGATATAATATAATGCAAATATTACATATATATTAGCTAGTGTAGGTTGAAGAATGATATCCATTGGCCCCCAACTCAAAATCCTGCCTCTGCGCCTCCGCTCCTGTATACAACTAGTTCCTTGCGAGTTCAAGATACAGTTTTGATCCCAATCGAGGCATTGCATGAGCAATCACCGGTTTAGCTAATGTCAATTCGCGTTCCGACTCTTCTAAACTAATGCTTTTCGTACCAGGCGGTGGGCCCCAGCTAAAGGCATGAATAAGTCGAGCTAAAAGGATTGTCGTCATAGTGGACCCCAGCACAACACCTGGACACCCTCGTCTTCCAGTACTAAATGACAAAATCCGCAAATCAGGGTCCACGAGTACTACTTCCGATTCTTGGTTTATAATATGGCGCTCGGGTTTGTAGTTGAGAGGATCTTCCCAAACCCTAGGGTTTCGCCCTAACCCTCGACGACTCAACAACACGTGGCTGCCTTTTGGGATGAAGTACCCACCCACAACAGTGTCTTTAGTCGATACATGTGGGACGTTGAAAGGTGCTAGAGGGTGCAATCGGAACACCTCTTTTATGCAAGCTTTCACGTAGTTTAGTTTGGGCAAATCCGATTCTTGAACTAGTCTTTCTTTACCTACAACTCGGTCCAATTCCTCCTGGGCCTTAATGAGAATATCGGGTTTGTTGATCATCTCTGCCATAGCCCATTCAACTGCATTTGATGGATTATCTATGGCCGCCAACATTATTTCCTGTAGATCATTTTAGCAACGAAAAACAAAATTATCCACAAAATCCATGTACATATATATATTAGGGCCGGAAAAGAGCATATTTTGTCCAAACATGGTTGGCAAAAAGGTTGCCATCACGCCAATCTGGTGCCAAACTTTTGCCAACAGCTTTTCGGGAAACTTTTTTCTTTAAAGTAGGGCAATTGTCATATAAGTTTAAAGGCAATTTTGTAAGTTTACACTCTATATTATACACAAACACTTGAGTAAAGCGGATGAACTTCAAATATATACTTACAAGAACTTGTGCTTTGATCTCTTGAATTGACAACAAGGGCTTGTTTTCTGAGTTCTTGAGGCCAATCAAAACATCAAGAATGTCCTCTTTTGTGTCTCTTTCACCTCTTTGCCACATCTCAACCCTCTTTGTAATTTCACAGTCTTGGTATTCTCTTACCTTCTTGATGGCATTGGTCATGATCTTTTTACATCCATCCAAATCAAAAACCTCCAACCAAGGAACATAATCAGCAATGGCAAACCCAAAAACATGTGATAGAATTTTGAACAATGCATCCACATGTTCTTCCTCTTCAAATCCCGGGCCTCCGTCCACCCTTCCCGGCCCGAAAAACCTCTTACCAAACACCATATTCCTCATCAAATTGCCGCAATAGTGCCGAGTCAAATCCCTCACATTCACAAGCCCGTTCTTTACCGGGCTTTGGCATCGGTTGTACACATACCGAACGAGGTGGTCGCCCTCTCCGCGCCTTTTTTCACCGAGCCATGCATGCATGGCGGGCGAAAGCACTTCGGAAACGAGAACTCTTCTCCTTTTCCTCCATTGATCTCCCAAAGGCGAGAAGCTTACCATCGAGTAGCCCGCGCTGGTGAGTCGGGCCGACATGTAGTCGGGCCGAGATGCGAAATCCACGTCGTGTTTCTTCAAGAACTCCCGAGCAAGCTCGGGGGAAGTGACGGGGATAACATGGGTATTTCCGAGGCGAATGCATGCTATTTCGGTCTTCATTTCGTGCATGAGCTTTTCGATCCACCGGAATGTTGGCTTGTTTTTCACCATTTCGAAAAAGCTTCCGAGGAAAGGATAGCCTCTAGGACCGGGTGGCAAAGGAGGTGTTGTTTTCTTGAGGCTAAGTTGTTTGCAAAAGATTGTTAGGATTATTGTGGCCAAAACCAATGATAGAAATGGAAAATTTTCCATTTTTTTTCTCGATGTTGAATAATGTTGTAGGGAGAGAAGGGTTTCTAATATGTTGCCTTTTATAGAGGAAAATGTTTATTTCTTGCACGTTGCGTTTTAAACTAGAGTTGCGTTGCCTTTTTTAGAGGATAATGTTTTTTTCTTGTAGTAATCGTAGTTTAAAAGGTGGTGCGATTTAATTATAATTAACAGACACTTGATATTGGTCATAGAGCATTAGTGCCGCTAATTAATCTTAATTAGTCACGTTTTGTGAATTTATATAAAATACTGTTAGTGCATGCTTTCTAGCCCAAACATGGGATACTGCATGGATAATACTGGATAGAGGAGATTATCTTTTGGTACGTATTATAACTTTTTGCCTTGTAAAATCTTTGACTTGGTCAAGATTGTATCTCCCGGCCATTGATTTGAACTTATCTTGTATCTTGTGATGATGCAAATTATATTTTTCATGTGATTTGCAGATTGTTATAAGTATACAGATAAATTAATCAGAGACGTTATGGGTTTAAACGCTATGATATTACGAAAATATCCCTCTCATCAAATTTAATTGTAAAAAGGTACGGAATTAATTCATATAGTTTACTAAGACGATAAAATATTTGTATATATCACATCCTCGAAATTAGCTCATACGTATTTGGATTTCATTAAAAATACTTCATCCGTCGTATAATTGTTTGTACACTTTCCTTTTTTGTCCGTCCCACAATTGTTTGCACACCCATAAAAGGAAACATTTTTATAAACTCCACCCTCACAATATTCATATATTTACAGAAATTGTCATTACTTTTTACCTCCTGAGCCCACAATACACTCAATTCAACACTCAATTCAACCAATTTCTTCAATTTACACTACAAAAAAAGCACTATTTTACGACGGAATTTGCGGCGGAAAATCCGTCGCAAACAGTGTTTTGCGACGGATTCTGCGACGGACACGTATTCTTTCCTAAAACAGACGTAGCTAATTTTTGCGACGGATTTTGGCCGTCCGTCGCAAATTAACGACGGATAAAACCGTCGCAAAATTGGCGGGTCAGACGGGTCGCACAAAATTTGCGACGACCTAAGCGACCTCTTGGGCATGGGAAGGAGGGGCGGCCGCTAGGCCATGTGCTTTTTTCGTTCATTTTTACGCAATTATTTGTATATGTATTCAAATTAAGTCATATTTTTTTATAATTCACCAAATTAATTTCTTTTCGTATCTAAGTTGTTTATTTAATTTTTTGCCCAACTATTTTTTTTATTTTGTAAAATTATTTATTTCGACAATGCATAATTTTATAATTCGTTCATTTGTACGCAATTAATTGTATATGTATCCAAATTGACTCCCTTTTTTTTCATAGTTCACCAAATTAATTCATTTTCGTTTCTCACTTGTTTTTATAAATGTTGGGCCATTTAATTTTTATTATTTTGGTAAAATTATTTATTTCGACTCCCGCTTAAATTTATAATTCGTTCATTTGTACTCAATTAATTGTATATGTATCCAAATTGACTCCTTTTTTTTCATAATTCATCAAATTAATTTATTTTTGTTTCTCACTTGTTTTTATAAATATTGGGGCCATTTAATTTTTATTATTTTGGTAAAATTATTTATTTCGACTCCCGCTTAAATTTATAATTCGTTCATTTGTACGCAATTAATTGTATATGTATCCAAATTGACTCGTTTTTTTCCATAATTCATCAAATTAATTTCTTTTTGTATCTAAGTTGTTTATTAAAATATTTTGTCCAACTATTTTTTTTATTTTGTAAAATTATTTATTTCGACAATGCATAATTTTATAATTCGTTCATTTGTACGCAATTAACTGTATATGTATCCAAATTGATTCTTTTTTTATCATAATTCACCAAATTAATTCATTTTCGTTTATCACTTGTTTTTATAAATGTTGTGTCCATTTTATTTTTATTTTTTTGCTAAAATTATTTATTTTGACATTAAATAAAAGTAAATTCAAACTAAAATAAATTCACAAAATTATAAATTAAAGTAACAATTCAAACTAAAAAAAATTGTACTTCATATTTATTAAAAAACAAATTTTTTTAACCGTCGGAATTAAATCCGTCTTCCTCTTCCTCCTCATCCTCGCCCAGGTTAACAATCGGCGGCTGGCTCGGGGGCATCAATGGCATATGTGGCTGTGTCGGCGGGATCGGTGGCATCGATGGCTGGGTCGGCGGGATCGGCGGCATCGGTGGCGCAGGCATTTGCGCTCGTGGCACTGAATCAGAGGCGAATATCTGCCACCACGCCTGCATGGCGGCTGTATACTGCTGCTCCTCGACTGAATACCGCTGCATCTCGGCTGTATACCGGTCGTGCGCCTCTCGCGGCTGCCTCTCATACTCTTCCTTCTCTCGCTGCTGCCTCTACATGTTCTTCATCTGCTCCACCACCGTGGCAAGCTGCCTCTCGACCTCACTGGGATGAGAGTCGATGGAAGATTGAGAGGAGGATGAGCCCGAGCCACGAGGTCGGAAAAAGTTCTTTCCGAAGCTGCCCAATCCAGCGAACCGCCTCTTTTTAGTCTTGACGTTCTTGAAGTACAATTCATTTTGAACGTCAAGAGAAGGCTGTGTGGGGGGCATCGACCCCGACCCCTCTGTCGTTTCCTCAGGCTGGGGCTGAGAGACAAGGTCCTCGAGCATCTTTCTCTGCAAATTAATTATACAAAAAATTAAATAAATTGAACACAAAATATAAAATAATACTTTTAATATTAAAAATTAAAATAATACTATTAATATTGAAATAATACTTACGTGGATCTCGGTGGTACGGCCGTAGGTAGACTTCCCAGTCTCCTCGACGAGTGGGTGGGCGAGCTGCAATCTCTCAAAATGAGAGGGCTCGCGTCCTTGCTCCGCCGCCTAATTAGAAAAAAAAATAGTAAAAATTAATACCACTCATAAATATTAGAAAAAAATAATATAAATTCAAAAACTACAAAATTAAAGACGAAACTTACAAATCTCAACCCGTGCTCATAAATGGACCGAGAACCGGCCCGATGTCTCGCCATCCCTTCTCCATCAGGGTCACTACGCCGATTCGCCTTGTTTTTCGCCGACTTCTCCAACGTGGGGGACACCACCCCACGCCTCGTCACTAATCAGGTGTTTCTTTTCCATGTCTTGCACACCCTTGTTTGTTTTATTGTTTTGTTTGCTTGTGGACAAGCAAAGGTTTAAGTGTGGGGGGGTGAATGGTTCATTCTGCAAGACATGATGTCAAGGGGATGTGTGTTTAGTTGCTGATTTTTATTTTAGAAATCGTTGTTAGCTGCCGTTTTTCATCATTTTTTGGCATTTTTTCGCTTGTGGTGGTCTTAGTTGGCATGTTGTCCTTGAGCGTATTTGTTGGTCAAGTCTTGTGCTCTGATTGTTTGAGTCTCATGGCATGACTAGGGAGACATTTGTGATTGATTAATTGTGTTGGCTCTTGTTGAATGATGGCCGTGTAGCTAACTTTGTGTAATGAATTTGGACGAAAATGCACGAGATTTCAATGCCAAAAACCCATGTTGTGAGCTTTTGAGCCTAGGAGCAATTTATCATACATATATGCTCAATTTTTCTTGTTGTGTGGTCAATCTTAGTGTGTTTATTCTAGAACTTGCTCTCTTATGCATTTCGAGACCACATTTGTGAACTCATGCTTTAAAGTGATAAAGGCATCTAGGATTGCCCCTGTTGGCTTATATGTTCCCACCTTATTACATTTATCCTTAGAAGCCAAGTTGAGTCTAAACCGTTTCTTTGATCAAGCACACTATTTAGCCATTATCCATATTTTGTTGAAGACTCATCCATTTGTACACTTTGTTGAGATTTGATTGTGAATTATATGCATAACTACTTGGATCATGTGATGAGTGGAAGTGTTGAGAAGGTGGAAGTGGAGTTGTTAAAAAGAAAGTTTGAAAAGTGCTGAAAAAAGAAAAAGAATTCCAGCAAAAAAAGAGAGATAAAAAATGAAAAAAAAAAGAGGGTTAAAAAAAATAAGATTTAAATTTTCTTACTATGAAGAACTGTGACTTGGGATGATGAGTTGTTATTGCAAAAGAAAGGAGACGATCGATGTTTTTTTTTAGGTGTGTTATGCATCTATTTCACAATTGATCTTGACTAGCAAGCCTCATATTTTTCCCTTTTATCCTACCCTTACCCCAGGCCACATTACAACCAAAGAAAAGACCTTTTGATTTTTGCATGAGTTTCACTCTTTTTAGTGGTGAAGATTTGATTTTTGAGCAAGCATATGGTAATAGCACATTAAGATTTGACATGAGTGTTTTTGATACCCTTCATATACACTTGAGCGAAAAAGAGTGATATCAATTGTGAGGGTATTGAATCTTTGTGCATTTGAGTCCGATGAAGTTGTTAGATATTGGTGAGACGTCCTATTTTCTTTTATTGCACTTGAGTCATGATCACTTGTTATCTCTTGGTATTGCTATTGTCTTAAACTTATTGGTGTATGAGACTTGATTAATTTTGCTTTGGTTTTTTTTTATTGCTTGAGGACAAGCAAGGATTTAAGTGTGGGGGGATTTGATAAGTCGTAATTATAGAGTAAATTGTGTGCTTTAATTGGTTGTTTAATAACAATATTTTTATATATTTTACTCATAGTTATTCGACTTATGTTATTATGGTCTTAATGCATTGATTTTATATTTTTCTATGAATTTCAGGGTATTTTGGAATATTTTGAGGGAGAGGAGAAAAATTACTGAGACCGATACAGATGAGTAATGGATATGAGACTTGAACCATGTGAAGCGTCTCGAAACTGGGATCGCAACGGAAAAAGAATCGAGTCAATCGGAGTTCGGGAACTCAAGATATGGACGAAACAAAATTGGCATGCAGCAGCCCGAGAATACACTCGAATTTGTGCGAAAATTAGGCCCAACACAGCAACCCACTTTCATCTCAATTCACGGCCTATTTAGTTCAATAATGCCAGCATGATATTTTCCTAATTATATAATTTCAGCCCATATCCTTGGCTATTAAGGCGGTGGAGAAAAAGGAAGCAGCCCTATATATATATATACCATATAGCCGAAGAGAATAGGAAGGGATACTGCCTCCAGAGGGTACGCAGCCAATTTTGCAAGGAGGGTTTGGACTTGAGCAATAAGTACGAAGAAGTTGTCCATGGAGATGCCCATAACCACATCTAGTTAGTTTTGCTTTATTTCAATTCCGGGGATTCCTAAACTTGTGTTTTGATGATTGTTAATTGAACCCTGTTTTATTCGTGAGACTTTTTACACGGATTATTTATATCATCTGTTTTTATTGTTTAATTGCTTGAGTAATTAATTTAGCTTGACCACCTAGGTTAATTATTTCGTGCATGTTTGCTAGTTCATATGTCGTAATCCATAATTGTTGCGATTATATGACAATTGGTAGCAACTAGTAATTTTTGCTAGGGTGATATAAATCGGATTCTTTCGAACCGGCGTGTTCGGGAATTTGTTTGACCTTTATCCTAGGGTTTAATGCTTCTACCAAATTAAATTTAGATCGTATCTAGACTGTTTGGTTAGAAAGGTTCTTTGGAGAGCTTGTTTCAATAGAATAATATTAAGGGATAAACCGGTGAACAGAGCTTGTTGTTTATCGAGGGTCATTAATCCGTGAGAAAAGTTGAGCGAATAATACGTTTGATTAGCATAGTCAAGACCAAGTGGTGAATGAACCGCGAATTGGAATCCGTTAATTAATTAAATTTCTATTGTGTTATTTGTTTTCTTAGTTTATTTTAACTTTAATTATTGCTTTAGTAGTGTTAGAAAAAACCAATCCAAACTCTCCCCCCTTTTTTGTTTGTCCCATTAATCTTCTCAAAAGACATAATTTTGATTTCTACGTTCCCCGTGGATCGACCCCTTGCTTGCCACTACTACAAGTTAGTAGAGTGATTGAGGGTAATTTATTTATTATAATTTGGCGCGCCTCGACAGCGCGACCCAAGAACGACTATGGGTTTGTAATTTCATACAACAAGGCATGGCGCACAATTGAAGCTGCTAAGGATCATATATACGGAACATATCAAGACTCATATGACCGGCTACGGTGGTACTGTGCTGCCGTGGAACGCACGAATCCCGGCAGCATTGTTTGCCTAGAGACCAACCAGACCACAGGCTCATTTGAAAGGTTTTTTTTTTTTTTTTGCATTTAAGGCATGTGTTGATGGGTTTAGGAGTTGTCGCCCCATCCTTTTCGTTGACGGAACATTCATGAAGGGGCGTGCCAAAGGGACCCTGTTGTCTGCCACTGCAAAGAACGACATGGTAATAAGACAATACACTTTGCTGCATTGGGCCTTTTTAAATTATGCTATATGTTTATTTTCTTAGGCACAAACACCCCTCCTGTAATACATATATCCAACATAATAAACATATAACGGTGGAGTTTGATTTTTTTATCAACACATAGACAAACTACATATCAGATAAATAAAGTTGAATATATGATTGAATAACAGGGCAAAATAATTGCACATGAAAACTAAAAAATTGAATAACATCTTATTTTTTCTGCATATTCATTTATTCCCCACAAATATCCGCTTACCAAATGCGTTGAGTGGCCTGACTAAATATTCCATCTGCTTCTTTTTCCCTTTTTCTAATTCATCTTTGTCCACCTTCTCATCAACACATTTAGCCTTCCCTTTAGTTTTCCTTTTGTTAAGTTCTGCCCAAAATCATAATTTATAAAATGGATCTTCTTTCCTATCACAATGTCATGCACATTTAAATGCCAATAAATACCTTCGAGAGTGCACTCAAAATCTTCTTCTTCACTATCTGCAGCAGGACCAATTCTCTCCTTTTTTGCCCTCGCCAACTCTACACAGGAAGAAAAAGACAAAATGATACTTTAACTAAATAAACTAAGAAAACTCCAACAGATCCAATAAATTAACTAATCAACCTATGTTCTTAATCATACCTTCCTGAGCGCAGCCCTTATTGGAATCGTCTTCTGATAATTCTACATAAACTACACGCCTACTATGCCTTTGCCTATCACCCAATATGTTAGTGTCATCATGTCGCCTCCTCTTCAGCTCTGGGCTCGAAGTTCTGTTTTAAATGTCCAACAAAAATATCATATAGACAGTTCAAATTCTATAAACACACATTACAAACCATGTATAACATATAAACCAAAATTATATTTAACATACCGGACTCAAGCACCTTCTTTCTTGAACGCCCCCTCCTAGCACCGCATTGACTATCGGATTTTAATCCAAACAAATGAATACGTTTTTGTATAAACCACATAGGAAAATTCAAATGTCAAATGACCCAAAAAATTTAGTTCGGTGAATACCTGTTTCATAACATGTCCCCAGGTCCAACTTTCTCCTTCTACTTCTCAACCTTTTTTTAACCTAATTCATTGCCATCTACGCAAAAAAAGGGTACACAATATTTACACGCTGAAAATAACATTACATCTTTGGGAAATTTTAACTAAAATTACCTATATCGATAATTTTTTTTCTTTCCAGTCCTTCTTCTAATAACAACAGGACTATCAAACTCTACATCAGCTCAAAAAATCAGAAAAAACAGTCATAAATTAATATGTATCTTAACATGATATTTCAAACATATAAAATCAGTCAAACACACATTTTTTGTAAAAAAAAATTACCCTCTTCAGATGTGTATACATATCTGAGCACCTTCTTTCCTGTAATAAAACACATTCACATTATGTTAATTAGGCAAAAATAATAACCCTCAAATGATTAAAAAAAAAGCTAGAACCAGCCTTTTTTTTCTACCTGCATCTTTACACCGACCCTTTGAGCTTCTGGAACCTAAACACATTAAATATAATACAGATGCCGAATTAATAATTAATCCAGAGCATAATATTATTTTGTAAGAATGCGGATTTTTTACCGTTTTCTACCATTCTTTCATCTCTATCCAAACTCTTCCTCCTCCTCGTTGTAACAGTAGAAACATCTTCATAATCGCTATCATAATCATCGTCAACTTCCTCCAATTTTCTCCCCTTCCGAACCATGTTTCTTTAATACAGTACAATCAAGAAAAAGAAAATACAATTTCATTAAACATTCAACACTATATGCAAAAGAAAAAATCAATTTAACAACTAAAAACCCTAAACTGGAGAAATCGCAATCAAGTTGGGAAATTATATATGAAATCTCAATCAAGCTACCTAATAACACTGCACAGTCAGCATAATGTGAAAAAAAAAAAAACAGAATTAGATATCTCACCTTTACTAGAAATGCTGAAACCTGATTTTTGGTTGCGAGATATTGTGAAATCGGAATTTCGGTTCTTAAATTTTGAATCTGATAAATGACGAGAAATGGGGGGATTATTTTGATATATGAATTTGGTTTGATTTAAAGAAATATTAAAAAAATGGAGAAGAAGATACAATTGACAAGATTCCTCATGTCAAATCAACAGAAGGTGGGGGAAAGAGTTTTGGGGTATGGACCCCACAAATTGTGGTGTCTTGAAATGTTGGAAAAATAGTGGGGGTTAATGCAATTAGGCTTTTAAAATTGTGTCTATATGTTACTAACCCTTATAATTATTATTAATGAGCCATATATATGATTCTTCTGTTAGTATATGATAATTCAGGTTCATCTGTGAAATTATCTATGGTGCTAACCAAAATTCCGTATAGATATGTAACACATCAAATAATTTTAATTCGATTCAATGTTCTCATTTAAATATTACAATTCATATTTGAATGCAAATTAATTTTCTTAATTCATAAGATATTCGAATTCAAATATGAGCATCACTCTATTGGACTCGATATTTATGAGTATTCTATTAATATATTTATTTATAAGTTAATAAATAATTAATATTTTAATATATTTTATTTAATATTATTTTATTTCTAATTAACTAATAAATATTATATATCATTAAAGAAAAAAGTTTTTTTTTATTTCAAATATATAATCCCTCCCCCTCCCGGCCTCCCCTAAAAATGTGCTCCCTTTCTTTATTTGTATGTCCATAAAAAATGTATTCATTCCCAATTTTTTATAATCACTTTAACTTTAAACTCACGAACAATTATTTTATTCATATTTTATTGTTCACTTACTTAATCTAATTTTTTTTGTTTGTGCTCAAATAAACATAGAGAGTAATTTTTATAAAAGAAGCACAATTTTCGTAGACATAGAGAGTAATTTTTATAAAAGAAGTAGAATCGAATACCCAAAGTACATCGAATAATTTGAATATCACTAACAATTCGAATAACTAATCAAATTTAAAATTCTTCTTATATAACCCACAATTGATTTTTGTGCATAACCGTTGCACATTCATCTAATTACTTTCCATAATTGATATTTTTAAAGCATGTTCATAATTGATTTCAAAATTCAAATTCTACTCTGCAAGAAAATTGAAAGGGTGAACCTGGTGCGTCACACAATCATAGTAGTAAGGTTTTGAAATTCGAACCTGGTGCGTCACACAATCATAGTAGTAAGGTTTTGAAATTCGAGTTTTCCTTTTTTATTTTGTAATAGAACTAATAAATAATAATTAAAAAAAAGAACTACAGAATAGTTTCCAAATTTGCAAATATTGGAATGCGGGCCAGATCACGGCCCAGCCCACACCAATCGGAAGCCCAGCCCAACTGTTCAAACCCAATCGTGATCTTCTCCAGAGGAGAGGTGAAAATTACCGTTTTAACCATCTGAGAGATTTCAGAAACGAAGAAGGTGAAACATTGAATGGATTTTAAGCTGTATAATTATCAAACCCTCGTGCTCTACTTTGCTGTCCATCGTCTTTCACTTCTACGCTGTCATTTGCGTTTCAGCAAATTCAATTCGGCGAAGAAATAGGTTAAAAGGTAATAATCCGCGGCTCTTTTTTACCCAGATTTTTTTTTTTTTATTTGTGTATTCGCTTGTTCTTCAATTGAAATAATCTGTTTCTTGTATTTGGATTTAAATTTAGGTTTTTTTTTTTCTCGCTTGAAGAAACCTAGGAGGGTTCGAGTTTTTCCCAAAAACTTCTAAATTTAAAAAAAAAAAAAAAAATTAATAAGGTTTTCCCTGGCCCTGGTATGTGTTATTTACACTGTTCTTCTGTAGAGAATTTTTGTTTTATTTTTCTTAGTTTTTGTTAGATTATCATGATATACATAGGGTTGTATTTGAAAGTGTTAATCCGGATGCTTAGTTATCACTTTTCCCCAATTTTCGAATGACTAAATCCTTGAGTTGTTAGATTGTTGATATTTGGGTTTTTTTTTTTTTTTTATTCTGTGCTGTTGATTAATTTGATGGAATTCACTTTCTTGTCTATTATATTCCTTGATGTTTGAAACTCTATATGATATCAATTGGTTGAGTGTATGCGTGTGAAGTGTTATTTAAGTTTAATACTGATTTGTAAACAACAGGTACCTGATAATTAGTTCAATCTGCATTTTTGTTTGTCGTACAGAAGATGGATGATATGGACATCGATCAGATAGTGGAAGTTCCCGACACTCCTGATAGATTCATTAAACAGGGGATCAATGGTAGGAATGGTGTCAAAGTGGAAAATCATCGGTCATCATATAGCTTTAATGGGCAGCCCAAATTTTCTGAAGAGGGCACTAGAGATCAGCCAATGCTCATCGACAGTGGAAGTAGAGGGCGGTCAATGAATCCTCCAAAACGTACCAACAGTCCTAGCAATTCTAGGCGTCCCAATACGTTTGCAGTTTTCCCATCTGCAAATTCATCATCTTCAAGAAGTGCCTTATTTCGTAAAGGGGTGGCAGAGAAGAACCCTAAACACCTAAGTAACAATTCCAGGCATAATCAGCATCTACTGTCCATAAGACCACCGAATTCTTCTTTTTCTCAGAGTGATGGTTTTCCAGATCCAACAGAAGGAAATTTGCATAGACCTGTTATAGGAAATGCTTCTACGAGCAGAATGCCTGAAAACAATCAAGGAGACTTTCGAAAAAGGCCGGGATCTACCAATGGGACTTCTTCACATGGCCTGCAAAATTTATCGATTGCATCAAGTATTGCTTGTGAAGAAGGGGTTCATTGTGTTGGCAATGATAATAAGAAACCTGGAAGTAATGGTTCTCTATATGTTGATCCAAGTGCCTCACCTAGAGTAAATAGGCAAAAGAGATTGGTAAGAAATGGATGTATATCTCCCAATAACATAGCTAAGGTCAAGCTGGCTGATAAGGAAATCAATGGCTCTGTAGCTGTTGCACATAATAATGGTGCTGTGGCGTCTGCTCCACCTATTTCAACCGACATTATTAGGGAATTGGTTGCTGAAGACAGCGATTCTCACAATAAAAAGGGCAAAGGAGTGATAAGTGTTCCATGCTCATCAAAGGGGCCTAATTTTCATAATAAGAATTTGCATATCAGGTATTGTTTTATTCTATGTAGCAGAACACATTGAACTTACTGTTTACCTTCCAAGCATGATCATAATTATTACATTCATGTCTCGCTTGATTGGTCTCTGGTGTTGTCTAAGTTATGTCATCTATTTTCTTTGGCTTTTGCTTCTGCTTCTGCTTCTTCATTCTCATGATTTGACCACTATAAAATTTAGAGAAACCCCAAGTGTTCTCTGCTTATGCATGATATATCATTCGTGAATGTGTTGACACGACAAGGCTAGTGGGTGGGTTAGGCTGAGTCTGATTGAGAAACTAACATGTTAGGTTTGGAGAGAGTTCTCGTCAAAACTGGGAAAAAAAAAGTCTTGAATAAAGATCAGGCAGAATGAACAAATGCGGTAAATCTTGTCAAATGGAAGAAACAGTCTTATAAAATCATCAAGCAGAGTGATTTTATTTACAGTCTTGGATGCATCATAATCAGTAAAACTGTTTTTCCGAAAAGACATTAGCTAGAAGGTTGATATATGTGAATTTTTGTTGAGTGAAACTGAAACAAGAGATCATCGGTGCAATTTTAATTATTTCACATGTTAAGATTTAATGTAACACAAATCTTTCGTTTAATTACATGACTACTTGAAGACTTTAACAGAATAACTAAGTTATAAAGCATTTCAGGAGCCCTATGAGTTTCAATGAGAAGGCTGAAAGCACTGAGGAATCAGGTTCAGGTGGATGGAGATGTACCCGTAATCGGACGACCAGAGAAATTATTAATATAACATCACCTGATCGTGAACCTTATTTGAATAGGGAAAGGGGCGCCACAAGATCTCCGACTCAACATCATGAGAATAGGTTGCAAAGAAGGGGAAAAGGCATTAGTTTTACAAGCGGTGATGATTTTTCTAAGGATTCAAGTTTTATCTCTTCTGAACATGTTCGTCCTTTAAGGGAACCACTACATCCTAGGACTCGATTGGGACGACCAAATGTCCCTCGGTCTGCAGACTTACTTATCAAAAGGCAGAAGCAGGGATCCAGTAATCGCGGTGAATGTTCTACAACAGTCTCTGATGATCCAGAAGTTGTTTTTCTTAGCTCATCGACAGAAGCAGGCAATTCGAATTCTACTTCTAGTAATGTCGGCAACTTACAGCAAATTATTGAGGTCGATGCACTTTCTCCTCAACCGAGACAAAGTGCCCATGATGAAGATGTTAAGACAAGACAGCTTGAAGCTGATGAACTTCTGGCTCGTGAGCTTCAAGAACAATTTTACAATGAAGTGCCTCTTTCCACAGAGGTTCATGACCTGTTTATATTTCCAACTTTTTTCATATCTGTCTTTTATCTATGATGAGATCTTTGATATTGTTATCTTCTCATTAATGGCAGGTTGATGAGCAAATAGCACAGGCCTTGCGGGACCATGAGGGCTCGAGTCATGGATTACCCCGAGCTAGGCTCCCTGTACCAAATGCAGTGAGTTCCTCTCTTTGTGTATCAACAAGGAAATTGAATTGCACTTTGTGTGCTGATGTGACTTTTTTGCCATCTCATCTATAGCTTCCCTTTCCTTACGGTGGAATCAGTTGTTTGTGCAAGTTCTTATCTCTGAACCATATGAAGCAAGGGGATATTCAAACTTGAAGCTTCTGATCATATAGACATGTCCTGATTTCGACTAAATCTTCTCTTTTAACCTGAAAATTTTCAGTTTTACTTGGTCTAGAAAATTGACTCTTTTGTCTTTTGATTGGTGTTACCATTAATTTAGATTTGTATTTCTGCCTAAACTTTTCCTGAATAGTTTTGAATGGTTTTTACCAGAGATCGACATCCAACTTGCATAGACCTTCTTCAAGTGCTCCTCGTAGAGTTGCAACTCGAGCCTCGGCATTGGGAAGAATGACGAGGATGAGGAATCGCTTTCCTGGACAGCCCCGGACCTTATTAGCCTCTAGAGGAAGAACTTCCATGTTCCCTCCTGACATGGATGTTGACATGGTAGTAGTCTTTATCTCTATTCTTTCTCTTTTATTTGATTTTGTTATACTTCGTTCTATTCACATTAATTGCTTCTCTGTCTGAACATTTGTGCATAGGTTATACTTTTTTTATATTGACCTGCTACTCAAGTGTCTCTTCTGTTGGGCATTGTCTTCTATGGCTGCTTAATTTGATCCAAATATTATCTTCATTAATTTTTTTTTCTTGAGTAAACATATATACTGTGTGAAGTGTGATTACCATAACAGCTGCATGTCCATAAAAATCATCTGAAGGAAGTTTTGGACAACTCTGAGTTGTCCAGGAAAAGATTCAGCCTTCTCAATAGAGGGAATTTTTGACGGAGGTTTAGCTTTTCTGTAGTTGACCTGTTTTTGAATACCTCCTGAAACTTAGTAGTTCTTATAGTATTATCTTTCTCTTTTTGCAGAGAATGCATATACTGGGAGCATTGGAAGATCTAAACAACATGGGAATGGGCACCAGCATCTTTCAAGCCGACCGTGATTTTAATGAGTAAGAATTTTCGTACCATGCTAATTATTGAAAGGTTTGTGAAGTAATCACAGATGAACTCTTGAATTTTTATTTTTTTTATGCAGTCAGATGTTTTGCAATAAGAATAAATGTTAATACAATATTATCTTCTCAAACCTCGTAGGCCCAAGTTGTGCAAATCTTAGTCCTTCACAACTTAAATTACTTGGGTTGCTAAAGATAATATAGTGAGTAAAAGAGTTGAAGAATATATCCCAATCAATAAGGTAAAAAATGGAACAGACAAGAGGGAGATACTAGGGGGAGCAAATAGTTGTTTATTAAAGTTTCATGGTTGGGGATTCAAAAGCCCGAGTATTCTTAAAATTTATCAAAATTAAAAAAAATATATATATATAAATGCTTCATGTGTTTGTGTACAATCTCTAATCAAGGTCAAACAATATATATCACAAACTTCTGCTCCAACCCTTCTCTTCACTTATGATTATATTGCAAATCCTTTTAAAATTTCAGCCCATAGTTAGCATTTGTTGATACTTTGCTTGAAACATGGTATACTCTGTCAAATGTACTATCAGATACATGTTCTAATTTAATCTTCTTTAATATTCTGATACTTGTTATGATATTTATCATATCTTTCAGTAATAAGAGATATTATGGCTACTTTCTAACTTGTCATCCATTATTTGATTAGGGATGATTATGAAATGCTATTGGCCCTCGATGAGAACAACCATCAGCATGGTGGTGCATCTACTCATCGGATTAATGGCCTCCCGCAATCAACAGTGCAGGTATCTGTGACAAAGTATTTTGCAACTATTTTGCATTTTGTGTGTCTTTTTAAACAGTGTTGGATTTATCATTAAAATGTTTTAGTTCGACAGTATTAGTTGTTTAATATATATATAAAAAAATTATCTTACTATGAGGTAATGCTTGTGACTGAGTTGCATGATAAAAGTATTTACCGTGCATCTTTCAGTACACGTTTTGGATATTTTGCTTATTCAATTGACCTGTTTATGCAGACTGATAATTTTGAAGAAGCCTGTGCGATTTGTCTCGATACTCCAACCGTTGGAGACACGATACGCCACCTCCCTTGTTTACACAAATTTCACAAAGATGTAAGTACTCTTTACAGCATTCATTGCTCTCACAATCACCCCTCGTCCCTGTTTACTTTGCATGTGACGGTCTCATAAATGAGAAGGATCTCATTTACTATACTATATGATCCATAAGCTTATGGGGCTCCAACCCAACTATGTTTTAAAGGAGAGTATGACCCATGTACTTAAATAGAGCACCGTCTCGTGTTTGAAACCCACTTTTGCTAGAGTTCCTCTTGTTCTTTTTAGTCAAGTTTCATGATCAGGTTATACACCTTATATGGTGCTTAATTTCTAACATCTTGTGAATTTCACAGTGCATCGATCCATGGCTAACAAGGAGACCGTCTTGTCCGGTTTGCAAGTCATCCATAACATGATATGCTTTGCTACATCATTTCATTTGCTGCAACCAAGATACCATAGTGATGAAATGAATTACATACATATATCTGAAGATGTACATCTATTTTTAATTGTGTTTTCTATTGTATACAAGTGGCATGTTTATGCACCTTTTGAGTTATGTAATTCATTATTTTGTTGATCCAAGGTATCAATAGTTTTGTTAATATTGGCTTGATCTTATTTTTTTATTTTTGGTTCTTGGGGACTTTTTCCGCGCTTATTTTTGGTAAGAGTTAAGGTGCAGCATTGGAACTTTTTTGTTTCAAAATTGGTTAGCTAATCTAAGAACGTGTTATGGGATCTAAGTTAACCGGCTCCAAACAAGAGTGTAATATTGTATTGAGGAAAGGAGGAGAATTTGGTGTATTTTGTAAGAATTGATCGGGTTAGAGTATCTCTTGTACTCTCTTAGTGATTTTTTTTTTAATAAAAAGTATCTCTTGTACTCTCTTAGTGATTTTTTTTTTTAAATAAAAAAATATAGCGTACAATAATAATGTATGTAACACTATCAATAACAGGTATTTCAAATGAATTCTCCTAAAAATTCATAAAGATATATTGTTCTAAGGTTTGCATCTTATGTTAACTATTAAAATGTGCTAAACGTATAGATAGTGTTCCAAGAAAATTGAGAAAGACTATGCTTTCGCTGTTATAGAACTTGCCTGCAGATTTATTAATGCATAGTATATGCACATTAAGACATGTTTGTTTATAGATCTCAACTTACTTTATTTTAATCTAATTTTTTTGTTGGTTTATGGATTTTGATATAGGATTTTATATTTTCTAAAATTCTACTCTATAGCACCTGTAGTTGTAATACAATTATTTTACTTTTTTCAAACACAATTTTCAATACACTATTAATCATAAATCGCACACTTTTCTACCAACCCACTACTCTCTCCCCCTTTTATATACTACCTCCGTCCCAATTTAGATTACCCATTTATAAATGACACATTTTTTAAGAAAAGAGTTGTTTATTAATATTTTTGAGTATAAAGTAGATTTTTTGGAATTGTTTATTAATATTTTTTTTAGTATAAAGTGGTTTTTTTAAGGTTGAGTTTGAAAAAGTATGGTTGCTTTTTGCCATTTTAGGAAATGGGTAAACAAATTTTTTTTTTTTCCTTTTTTGGGCTTTTGAGTAAACAAAATTGGGACGGAGAGAATATATTTTATACTCACTCTTTCTTTTTTTACTCTATAGTTCATTCAATCATTTCAACACTACTTTTTAATTTCTCTATCATTTACTTTTTTTTTTAAATTTCATCCTATTAAATCATACAAAATCACACTCTCAGCATATACAAAATTCATATACATATTTTATTTTATTCTAAATCCACCTTACAGGATTTGATATCCGAATCTATAAACAAATAGAGCCGGGTTAGTTTGGTACATAGGATTAGGAAGAAAGTAAAAATAATTTCAAGCAGTCAAATGTCTGGTTCGCTAGACACAAGTCCGAGATGAAATTGGAGCAAGATTAGGAAGGATTAATCTCGTTTATCAAGTGTTTGGTTCACTTGACACGAACCCGAGATGAGCTTGGGCTAATCCCATCAATGGTAGTTTATTTGTCTTTGGGGAAGAGGTGATAGCCTGATGGGGAATTTGGAAAAATTTCACCCATGATATCATTGGTCACCCAGGCCCAGGGTCGCACATAAAAAAAGGTCGTGATGGGTGGTATTTTCCCAAAAAATCTAAAATTGGTGATATTTTGTCGATTTTATGTTATTTTTTAAACACAATAAATCAAAGATAGTTTTTCTAGCTTCAAAAAATAATTTATCGCATATCAATAAAAATTACTCACTCCGTCCCATCATTATTTACACACTTTTCTTTTTCGTCCGTCCCAAAATTATTTGCACACTCTAAAATTGGAAACATTGATTTGCGTGCACACTCACAATAATATACACATATTTACTTTTATTCAAAAGTTTACTTTTCTTAATATGCGTGCTCATTTTTATGTGCAAAAAATGCTGGGACGGAGGGAGTATAATTCATTAATCCAAACATATCACTTAATTTAAAAAATAACAATTCAAACACTATAATTCAACAGTTTTTTATTAATCGGTATGATTTTAGCACAATTATGAAGATATATATGAACGAAAAGATAAAGAACACACGGATTTTTAACTCTTTCGTCAAGAATTGACTATATCTAGGAGCACTATCAAACTAAGAGAATTACGAAATTTTGTGATGATGCAATTATAATGAATCAGAGGAATATACATATCCGAATTTGAATCGTAACTCTAAAACTCATCAAACTCGATTTCTATTTTAAAAGCAAAATCAGCATAAACGTAAAACAGTCGTGGGGGTTCCAGAATCCAACCCAAAATGGCCGTTGAGCAAACATATTACCAGTAGGCCCATGGGAAATAGGCTAACATGCTAAATATCTGAATGTGAAAGGGCCCATTTGTAATTTTTAAGAATTTCACAAACGAACAGAGAATTTGGGTTATACAAAACCCAGCCTCGAAGCGGAAACTGCTTTTCATCAGAAATCAATCAACATTCAACATCGAATCCTCGCAGCCAGAAGGTACATTTTTCGGTAGCTTTTCGATTTCTCATTAGCAAGAATTCACTATCCTCGATTTCCTTGTTAACTCTTTATTTTATTTTTGAATTTTTGCCCCCTTTTCTGTCAAAACCGTGTTTCTATTTGCACATGAATTGGAATTACGTGCTGTTTTCTTTCTGATAGTTGTTTTCAATTTACGAGAGCACGAGCGGCCATGTACACAGACTCCTTAGTAAGCTTTGGCCAATCTTTTGGAAACATATTCGTGCTTATGATTGTATTGCGATGGATTATGGCCTGATTTATCCACATTGTTCATGGTTCTGTTCAGTAGAATAAAACTTGATTGAAGGAATGGTAAATTAGGATGTTGAGTAGGTCATAGAATCAGCTATTTTGTTCCGTTAATTTGCCTTTTTATATTTCTAAACCATGGATATTGATTTTACTTTGCTCTGTTCTTCAAGCTTTCGAAATGTAAGAAGCACGTTTTACGAAATGCTACATTCATAGTCCTATTACTATAAATTAATAACTCACTTCCATGATTGGTTTAATGCATAATTCCTGTTACCAAGTATTTTGTATTTGTTGGGGGTGAATTTATTGATACTTGTATTTGATGTTAAATGTGTAATAATATTCAAGGGCCATGTTTTTGGATTGAATTTGTCATGTAACTCGTAGGACATTAAAAAAATAAGAATTTAAAGTAATATATTGAAGAGGTATGGTCTAATTCATTGTTAGAGTCAAATATAGTAATCGAAAGTGAATGAATCTCTTCTTTTGGCCCATTGGTTTATGCAAATCGAGGCTCCTTCTTGGCATAATCAGTAATCTATAAGGTTAAGCATGTATATAACCTATGAACATGTGTCTGTAAAATGGGAATATACAGTCTTATTTTTTTTTTTTTTTTTATATTCATTAGATTTGTATACTTTCCCAGGTGGTGGTAGAGAGGATGAAGGGAAAGGAGAGTGTGCTTCCTTCTACAATTAAAAATAAGGAGAAGAGGTCGGAGCTTCATGCAAAGTTGAAGCACCAAAAGAAAGTTGAGAAGAAGAAGAAGGCTAAGGCTCGTGATGATGCTGAAAAGAGAGCCCTGGAGCTGGGAGAAGAACCTCCTCCAAAGAAAACCCCTCGTGCGATAGAAAACACCCGCGAACTTGATGAAACTGTATGCAAGCCCGATGATGAGGAGCTATTTGTTGGGAATGATGCTGATGAATTCAGTTGCATCTTAAAAGAAGAGCGTCTTCCTAAGATCTTGATCACGACCTCTCGCTTTCACTCCACTGTATTCTTTCCACAATTGCCTGATTGGACCATCAAAAATTTCATATATTATGCCATTTTCTTATGTTTTTTCTCTGTTAATGGTGTTTTCCACAATGCATTTCAGAGAGGACCTGCCTTTATTTCAGATCTTATCTCCGTCATTCCCAATTCTCATTACCATAAGAGGGGAACTCATGACCTCAAAAAGGTAACCCTTCTTGCACATGTCCTCACTAGTTATATAAAACTTCATTTTTGTATATACAGTTTATCATTCAGAGAGTATTTGACTCTTTCTACTGTCGTCATTCTTCAGATTGTTGAATACGCGAATAATAAAGACTTCACCTCTGTCATTGTTGTCCATACCAACCGTCGGTAACCAGGTCAATATCTGTGCTGATTACTTGCAAAATAGGAGTAATAATTTATCAATTTACTTGTTGGAAGTGATAGCATTCGGAGGATGTGAATATCCGAAGTTTCATATTTGTTATCATTTAAACCGCCAAAAAACTTTGATTCTATATGTAGAAGTCAGTTTGGTTTAAGTATTAAAAGTCACTGCAGATGCTCTGTTAATTATTGGATTACCTAGCGGCCCTACAGCTCACTTCAAACTTTCAAAGCTTGTTTTGCACAAGGACATTAAGGTTGGATGATTTGCCATTTCTCAATTTGAATACATACTTCCTGTAGTATCTGAATTAGCTTAATATCCAAAATGTATGACCCTTCTCGTAATTTCACAGAATCATGGAAATCCGACCAGTCACCAGCCTGAGTTGGTTTTAAATAACTTGACCACACGTTTGGGACATCGTATTGGCAGGTATATTCTACTGTGAACTAATTAAGTTAACCTAAAAATGAAAAACTGTAGGGCGAATCAAATTCTCTTTTGAATCTTTCGGAGTTGCTTCTTCTACTATCCTGTTTATTTTCAATTTTCTGTATTTGTTGTTATTAATTGTCTAGCTTAGGGATTGTTTGACAGAAGGTATCATTGTTATTCAGGTTAATACAGTCACTATTCCCACAAAACCCCAATTTCCGTGGTCGGAGAGTGGTTACGTTTCACAATCAACGTGATTTTATATTTTTCCGTCATCACCGGTGTGTACCCCTGTCTCTGCATTCTCCTACATATGTACTTTATAATGACCTAAATATCTCCTTTTTTTCCTTTTGCATGTGAAAGTTACATTTTTGAAACAAAAGAAAGCAAACAGCCAGAATCTAAAGGTAAAGGGAAAAAAGATGAGCCTGAACCCAAGGAGAACGTTATTGCAAGGCTCCAGGTTTATAATTCGGACCTAATAGTACATTCTTTTTCCTTCTTTTCCATATCAATTGGTCAAATAATAGCAACGTTTGTCTGTCTGTTTTTTTTGGTGGGGGTGGGGGTGCGGGATCATATTAACTAATCATATCTGAAGCATTGAATGTGACCCATTTGATCATTGATGACTCGTAATGCTTTCTTTTGCCTATCTTTGGAAAAGTCTTTGCTCGAAATGATCCCTTATTGTGCTTCATTTAATCCCTTATTGATGTAAGCCGGAGTTGGCCATGGAAACTGAATTATCCCAATTATGAATCTCAATATTGCAGGAATGTGGGCCTCTGTTCACACTGAAGCTAATCAGTCTTCAGCATGGAACTTTCGATACTAAAGGAGGTGAATATGAATGGGTACACAAGGTAATCTTTCAGTTCACACTCTCTCTCTCTGGAGGAAAAATCGAGTTTGCTTACGTTTTGTTTCTCATCTTGTCAATGGCAGCCTGAAATGGACACGAGCCGCAGGAGATTTTTCCTATGATGCGTTATGGGAGGCAATTTTGTAGCAAACTAAGTTTAGACGTGATTTTCTTTTAAAAAAAAAAAAAATTGTTAGCTTTTTGTACATTTGAACATCAACCGTACACGCAGCCCTTGTAAAAAGATGCATGAGAACTAATCTTAGGGCCCGCTTGGTTAGAGGTATTGATTATAGGGTAATGGGAATGATTCCATTAGTAGTGCTTGGTATTATCACTACATAGCAATAAAATTGAAAATGAGTTATAATTTACCTATCAAATGTCTCCTCATTCATTACCCTCTATTTTAATGGCTCCTCGATCACTTTAATTTTCATTACTCTATAATCATCGTCCCAACCAAGCGGGACTTAGTTGTAATTGTTAATTGTTCGTTGTCATTGTTCGCAGTTTCATTTATGACGAGGGGAAAGCCGATTTGAGTTAATAATAGTTGGTTTGTTGTTGGATAAAGCCACAGTTGGAAACAACTCAATCACGATTTTAATTAAAAGTGGGGCCCCACGATTTCCTCAAATCAGCGGTTGATGTTAAAAAATAAAAAGGGTCCGACGATATACCGCTCTAAACTTATTAGCAACATTTATTTTATTTTAGAGTGTGTGTAGAGTGAAATTGATTCATATATAAATCATTAAAGGGTATTAGTTGATTTTATTTAAGAGTATTATTGTTTTCACTGAAAAGTATTAGTTTCAATACTAAAGGGTCTTAGTTTATTTTCAATAAACAACTAATACTCTTCAGTGTAAACAACTAATACTCTTTAATGAAAGTAACTAATACCCTTCAATGATTCATGTATAAACCATTTTCACTCTATACTTTGTTTTTATATTATTAATGTATTCATCATATATGTGACACTAGCTCTTGAATCCCGCGTATTACGCGGGTTTAAAAAATTATATTATTAACATTATATTAAATATATTCATATTGATTTTATTTTATTAATTCAATTTAATTATAATTATGTCCAATTTCTCATAAAATAATTCAATCACTATTTAAAAATTATTATTATTCTTTTAACTACATAATTTTGTATCCTAATTAAATTAAAACTTTACAACCTTTAATTGATTATTGTCTTAATTAAATTTATTATTATAATTTAAAAAATTAGATTAAATAGAAAAATTAGAAGATATATTTACAATGGACGACCAAGATCATTTTTTAGGCAAAGTAAATTAATAAATTATAATTAAAAATATATGATAAAAAATAAAATTATTTAATCAATTGTAATTCAATTTTAACTTACCTAAAATAAGTCACACTCAATTAATTAATTACAATTAAAACTAATTTTATAATTAACAGAATACTATATATAACTCACACTCATATAAATTCAAGGATTCAAAATGGAGGCTTTAGAGAGGAGGGGGTGATTGACAAATAGATATATAAATATGTTTATCGAAAAGTTGATTAAATTTTGATAAATATTTGTTGAACTTGATTTACAGAAGATTTTTTGGTTTGCCCAACAAATATTTGATATATTTTTGTTAAAATATTGACTAAATTTTGATAAATAGGGCGCGGGCCCAAATATAAAATTTCAGCGCTTTAATAGTGGGTCCCAGGCTCCCAGCGCAAGGGATGCCATACTAAGGCCTTTTCACCATTTATTAGTCCAGTTTTGCGGCTGGATACATAGATTAGGTGGGCCAGGTTGAATTTAGCAGCCCAAATGGGTAATAATGGGTGGCTGATTCATATTGCGCCCATTGTATTAAAAGTTGCTACTTGCTCCCCCTTCTCCTAACTAGTGTTATTTTTTAATAAATACTGCACATACATTAGTTCACCTACCCTTATTTTATCTTATAGTGATAATTTTTCCCCATAATTCTATATAATACTCCCTCCATCCCGAAATTACTTTTATAATAAAAAAACTACTCATTAAAAAAATAAAAATAAGAGAGTATGAAATTGAATATTTTTTAATAAAATAAATTTTTATTAACTTTTATAAAAGAGAGTTATTTCATTTTTAAAAGTGTGAAAATAGTTGTGAAACGTTCAAAGTAGTTGTGGAGCGGAGGGAGTAATAAAGTTGATCTTGTGTGTACCAAAATTTGAAACTGGTTTACAATTAATATTTTATAATAAAACAATTAATACAATCTAATAAAACTTTATAATATAAACAACTAATACATGTTAATGAAATAACTAATACCTTTTAAATTAATTTTATAGTGAAATTTGTTCACACAAGAATTTGTCATAATAATATCAATCAATTTTCTCTCATTCAATTCTATGATTAGTTTTAGTCTTATATGCACCAGACAATTTAAGTACTTTTTAAATGTTATTAAATCGTAACTGATCCTTGTTTTCTTCTGGTCAACGGCAGCTTGAAATGGATACGAGCCTCAGGAGATTTCCCCTATGATGCGTTCGGGGAGGCGATTATGTAGCAAACTTAAGTTTAGACGTGATTTTCTTTTTATAAAAAACATTGTTTGCTTTTTGGACATTTGAACATCAGCTGTTCTTGCAATCATGTGGAATCTAACCTTTATATAAAGGTGTACGAACTAAATCGAGTTGTAATTATTAATTATTTCCATTGTTCGTCGACATGGTTCACAGTTTCATTTATGATATGAAGAGTAAGCCGATTCGAATTAATTATTGGGAAAAATTGATCTAAATTAAATGTGTTTTTTTCTTATGAATTCATAAAAGTAGATTGTTTTATGTATTAAAATTTGCTATGGGTACGTAGTGTTCCCAAAAACTTGAGAAAGATTATGTTTTTGTTGTTTTCGAATTTGCCGGGCATTCTAGACAAAACATTCTATCGAGTTGTTTGATATTAGGAACGATCTTTAATTGCATTATGTGTCATTGCATCGTGTCGCACTTGTTGAGTTAATATATTATTTTAAAATTGTAATTTTTAATTTATTGTTATACCCATTTTAATTTAGTAAATTAATAATTGTATTTTTTAAATTATTAAATTTAATATAGTATTGAGATTATACTACACAACTCGACAGTATACGATGCAAAATAATCGATTTTTTTTTTAATGATTAATGCAACATGTTGTAGGTCATCAATTTTAAATTATGAAATTTTAGATCTGATAGTTTATAAACCGTGTCTGATATCAGACAATTCGATAGGGTGGTTAACTTAAGAAAACTCCGGTGTATAGTATTTGTAAAGTAAGGATCTTATATTAGTAATATTAAATATTAAAATAAAAATAACAAAATAAGTAAACAGAAACTCTATACAGACACCACACGTGATACCGTACGTCTCATGATTTTATACCAAACTTCAGATTCTCAAAACCTTGATTAATCGAACTGAGATGTATACTGACTATAGTGTCAATGCCACGTCAGTATAGTCCTTATCAGAGATAAATAGTTTTTTGGTCCCACAACTTGTCTAGTGTCCAATTTTGGTCCCAAAAATATTAACTTTTCAATTATGGTCCCATAACTTATTGAATCGTCCAAATTTGGTCCTAAATGGGACCAAAATTGGACAATTAAAATTTTTGGGACCAAAATTGAATAATTAAAATTTTTGGGACCAAAATTGAATAATTAAAATTTTTGGGACCAAAATTGAATAATTAAAATTTTTGGGACCAAAATTGGACACCAAACAAGCTAGGGACAAAAAATTATTTTTTCATATTCATTAATTTTTTTTTATTTTCTCAACTTTTATATATATATATATATATATATATATATATATATATATACATACACACATCAATGGATTTATTTTTCATGAATATAAATACAAATATTTGAAAAACATCTATAAAACATGAAAAATAAAAACCCATTATTTTTCAATTCCAATAATTATTATTTAAGATGAATTACAAAGCTCCCATAAAATACTAAAAATGAAATTTTAATTACTAACTAAGAATTTAAATTGTGATAGAGTAAATAAAATAATAAATTAATAATTTTCATATAAATTTTGATTCTCCATATCTTCGTAAAATAATTCCAAATTGCTATCGTGATCTCGTCTCCACCAATAATATATATATGATTATTACAAAGATTATTTTAGAGTATAATTAATTAAATAGTGTTTGATATATGTGTATGTGTGCGTATGTATATATATATATATATATATATATATATATATATATATATCAATGGATATATTTTTCATGAATATAAATATATATATATATATATATATCAATGGATATATTTTTCATGAATATAAATACAAATATTTGAAAAACATCTATAAAACATGAAAAATAATAACCCATTATTTTTCAATTCCAATAATTATTATTTAAGATGGATTACAAAGCTCCCATAAAATACTAATAATGAAATTTTAATTACTAACTAAGAATTTAAATTGCGATAGAGTAAATAAAATAATAAATTAATAATTTTCATATAAATTTTGATTCTCCATATCTTCGTAAAATAATTCCAAATTGCTACCGTGATCTCGTCTCCACCAATAATATATGCATGATTATTACAAAGATTATTTTAGAGTATAATTAATTAAATAGTGTTTGATATATGTGTATGTGTGTGTATGTATGTATATATATATATATATTTAAGGTGAGAAAAGAAAAAAATTAATGAATACGAAAAAATAGTTTTTTGTCCCTAACTTGTTTGGTGTCCAATTTTGGTCCCAAAATTTTTTATTACTCAATTTTGGTCCCAAAAATTTTAATTATTCAATTTTGGTCCCGTAATTTATTGAATCGTCCAATTTTGGTCCCATTTTGGTCCCATTTGGGACCAAATTTGGAGGACCAAAATTGAAAAGTTAATATTTTTGGGACCAAAATTGGACACTAGACAAGTTGCGGGACCAAAAAACTATTTTTCTCGTCCTTATAATGATAATAGTGTCATAGATTCTATGATATGATGGTAAGCAGAATTAAAAGTATTAATTTATGGAATACCGCAGGATTATCATAAATGACAAAATCTTTGTAAAAGAAAATACTCTTCTTTATAGTATCATAGATTCATAATCAACGAAGAAGAAGACCACAAGAAATGCCAACTACAACTATAAGAATGAAAACATCAATGAAGAAGAAAACCACAAGAAATGGCAACTATAAGTATGATTGATTGAAACACAGGATGTTTATGTTAACTTAATCCACCTTTCGGGGAAAAAAAATGTTAACTTAATCCACTTCGATGTAATAATACAAAAAAAATTGTTTGAAACGATCTCATATATGAGACTTGATATTTTTTGTCAATTTTTTTATACTTAAATTTTAAAAATATTATAAAAACTTATTAAAATATCATATCTTATGTATGAGATGATCTCATATAAAATTTGTTCATTTAAATTGTGATTGGGATAAATCAACAAAATCTTAAAAAGACAAAAAAATTGTCTTCAGAGTTGGGTTGGATCAATAATTCAATCCAAGGATCCATCTGCAAAACGGAGCAATAATGTCATATTTGGGGATGGATGTTTATTTCAAATGAGATGAAACTTGTTGTATTATAATATCGTGCAGATTTCAAATTTAATGGGGTGAATCTTTATAAAATTAAAAGTCTAATTAAAATAGTTTTACATATGTAATGGAAAATTTTAAAACTTTAAAGGGAGCGACTCACGTTGCTTCCTTAGATTCGTCACTGGTTAACTTTATTTGGTTAAGGAATGAAGTCATTTGGATAAGGATGAGTCATCTCCCATCCCATTCGATTTTGGATGAGCAAATTTCATTTGTCATCCACCCATATAATACACCTAGGCACTTATTTTCAATTTTCATATAACTTTATGTAATTACATTATCATTTTTCTTTCTCTCGTTTTTCTTCTATTTACTTATTCTCCCTCTTACTTTTCTTCTACATATTCATTCTCTCTTCTAATTTAATTACATTTCACCACTCTTAATTTGGTATAAAAAGACCAACTCTACTTTTTCATCCATAACCAGGTACATGTTATTTTTCATAGAATTATCCTCATCCATATTTTTCCATCTTCACGTACATATCAACCTCCACCATCCCTAATATCCTGTTTGGTTAAGGATGGAGTCATCTAGATGGGAATGACTCATCTTTCATACCATCCGATTTTGGATGGACACATCTCATTCCCCATCCAAATATTCTTTTACTTCTATTATGCACTTACACGCCTATTTTCACATCACTTTATACTATCACCACCTTTCTCACCCATCTTCTCTCCTACTTTTTCCTACCCATTTATTGTTTCTCCTATTTTTTCTTACATATTCTTTTTCTTATTATCTCTTACTTTTTTCATACTCAAATATTATTTCACTAATTAACAATAATAAAATATTACAACGTCAATTTTGATTTGACATAAGGTTCCATCCAACTCTATTTCTTCATACCAAACACACTTACATAGGTTTACTATATATCGGAGTATCATTGTCCTCATTTTTCCATCCACCACCATCTCTAACCAATCACAATCTAACCAAACAAATCATAAGGTTGCGTTTGTTTTGAGATTCACCCGAATGTGATAAGAATTTTATAACCCCGTCACATTTGAGTAAGAGATTTATCCAGTTTTCACATCTTATACTCAATCCACACTTAAAATACAAATAAACTTATTATTATTCTTTTCAATACAATTCATTTATTTTTACACAATACATTGTTCTCTTTCTTACTTTACTCTTACACAATACATTAAAATTAATACAACATCAATCATTATTAAATTTTAATTTGACATAAAACAAAATTTCAACTTACTAAGATCTTAAAACAAATATATATTTTTACCATTTATTAAAAAAATTATATCCAATAATTTTAAAGTCATGACTTTACACGCATATTTAATTTACGAAACAGACATATCCCAACTGTGTTTTTGGCAAGTAGATCGGGGTTGTTTGGTTGACAGATAAAGCCAGGCTGAGTGGCTGGAATGCAATGCAAGTAGTGTTAGTGTGGCTGAACAATTGGGGATGTTTGGCATGGCTTACTAAATTGGGGTGGACGGTTCTTGATATGCTATTGCGTCAATGCCACGTCAGTAATGATTATTCACATCCCAATTTTAACACTACATTAATTTCAATCACTTTCCTTCACATTCAATTTAATTTTACAATTAAAGAAGTGGTCAAATCTACACTCTCTTTCTCTCTTTCTTTCCATTAACACACTCATTTTTTTTTCCTATTCTTTTGCCGAGGTCAAATCTACACCAAAGCAGCCTTTCTCTCTCTTCCATTATTCCAAATCTCGCTCTCTCTCTCTCTCTCTCTCTGCCCCCTTTTCCAGAATTTCGAAAATCAAACACTCACAAGTGCCTCTTTTCATCTTTCTGACTCGTTTAAAATTTGTCCTGACCGACGAATCCATTTTCTATAATTTTTTCTGCAGTTGTGTTCTGCATGTCTGAATTTTTTAAGCAAGTGTCGAATTTTAATTAGGGCTCGAAATTAAATAGCATTATCAATCGATGAATTCCCACCACAGCTGGCATGCAAGGTGGCGCTTCACCTGCAACACCATTGACGACAAACATATATTAAAAAGTTGTGAATTTCTTCTTCTTTAATTTAATTTAACGAAACACGTTAGCCAGTTGGTCCATTCGAAATTAGGGCAACGTGCTGAATATATGAAAAGTACAGGGGCCCATTTGTAATTTTTTAGGACTTTCCCAGGAGAGCGGACGGAGAATATAAAAACTTTTACAAATCCACTGCTTCAAAAAAGCTGAAGAAGTAGAAGCTGCTGCTTATCGGAAATTATTGCTCAACATTGATCATCGAATCATTGTAGCAGGTTCGGTTTTTATGCCGATTTCAATTTCTTATTAGCTTAATTCGCGGAACTTTTGGATTCCTTTTTCCTTGCCCCTTTTTTTCTGTCAAAACTCAAAATCCGCGTTTCTATTTGCTCGTGAATTGGAATTACGTGTTGTTTTCCTTCTGATTCGCTCTGGTGATTTTGAATCTACGAAGAGAGAAAGCTTGATTCATGTCCGCATTGTGTGTGAATATATGATTCTTTTAAGAAGTACACTATGATTTTGTTACGAGTGCACATTGTGAACGGATTCCTGAGTAAATTTTGGAATCATATTCGTGATTATGATTGGATTGCGATGAATTATGGCCAGATTTATCCACATTTTTAACGGTTCTGTTTTTACTGATGTATGCGTTAAATTGAACCAGATTGAAGGAGCTATTCTGATGCGATGTGGTAAATTAGGCCACTGAGTAGGTCTCATATAATCAGCTATGATGTCCTGGAAACTAAGATCGATTTGTACTGAAAATTGCCCATCTTTGTTTAAAAACCACTGGTTCTAATCTATAGTCAATTAATTATCTGATTTATTGTAATTTGTTGATCCATTTGGTTCCAATCCGCCTTGTCTTTTGTCATCGAAGTATAAATTAATTGTTTGTATTTTGTGTTTTAGGTCAATTGCAGCAGGTTTATTATTAATTGTTGTGAAAAGGAGATGAATGCGGCTGTGGTTGTAGCCGTCGTGGCTGCACTTGCCAATTTCTTACAAGGATGGGATAACGCCACCATGGCTGGTAATTCTTTCTTCTTTCTTCACTCCCATTTCATGTATAAGTATCTTACTAGAAATGGAGAACCACAATTGATATGTCGAATCGAATAAAATGTCCAGGTGTGATGATCCATGTAAAAAAGGAATTCAAATGGGAAGATAAACCCACCATGGAAGGCCTAACAGTGGCGTCCTCGTTGATTGGAGCCACCCTAATCACCATGTGCTCCGGTGGCATCTCTGCTTCGATGGGCCGTCGGCCAATAATAATGCTCTCTTCCGTGTTATATTTTGTGAGTGGTCTTCTAATGCTCTGGTCTCCGAATGTGGTTGTGCTGCTTATCGGAAGGCTGTTGGATGGTTTCGGAATTGGGTTGGCCATTACATTTGTTCCCATGTATATATCTGAGATAGCACCACCAGAAGTGAGGGGCTTACTCAGTACCCTCCCCCAATTGACATACACCACTGGATTTTTCTTGTCATATACCTTTGTTTTCTTCATGTCCTTAATCAACTTTTCCAGATGGAGGTTGATGCTTGGTCTTCTTCTTTGCCCCTCCTTTATACTCTTTGTATTGATGTTCTTTTTAATGCCCGAGTCTCCGAGATGGCTTCTCAGTAAAGGACGAATGCTAGAGTGCAAGCAGGCTTTGCAGACGCTCCGAGGCAAAGATGATGTTTCAAGTTAGTTCTCCTAACCATTCATTTCAGATGGAAGACTTTGATTATTTGTAATTATATGGTTCGATTAACACCTTTCAAAGTAATTGAGGATGCTTTCTTCCCACGTCTGTCATAAGATAGTGATGTAGGCATTGAAAATGACAAACTCGATTCAAGTGGATTATTTTAAGATGTGTTTTCCTTGATAAACAGGTGAAATGGCCTTGCTAGTAGAAGGGTTAGAAGTTGGCCAAACAACCATTGAGCAGTACGTGATTGGGCCTCAAAGTGAACTTATGGATGAAGAGGAGCAAAACCCTGAAAAGGCGGAAATCAAGTTGTTAGATGGTGAAGGAGTCACCTCAATGGTTGGCCTTCGTGTCTCCGAAGAAAGTTTTGCTGTTGGTGCATCTCGTAATGCAAGCATCGTACAGAGCACTTTTTCTGTTGACCCTGTTGTTGCACTCATGGAAAACGTCCACGAGAAACTTCCAGATGCGGGAAGTAAAGGGAGCATGATTCTGCCCAACTTTGGTAGCATGTTCAGCGAATCTCAACGACAAAAAAACGAAGAGTGGGATGAGACAGAGTCTGAAAGACCGGATGAAGATTATGAATCAGGTGGTGTAAGTGAATCCGATGATAATTTGCAATCTCCACTTATATCAAGGCAGACAACAAGTATGGGGAACACGGGTCAAGCCATTTCCCAGAGAAGTATTTCCAGGATCAATCAAGATGGAAGTGTTTTGCCAAGTTCGGTGAACATTGGTAGTGGTTGGCAGCTTGCGTGGAAATGGCAAGGGGAAGATGGTCCTGATGGGATGAAAAAAGGTGCTTTTAAAAGACTTTATTTGCATGAAGCCGGTACCTCCGGATGTTGGGGAGGAGACTCTGTTGTAGACGGAGAGTTCACCAAGGCCGCTGCTTTGGTTAGTCAATCTGCATTTTTTTCTACAAATCAGGTAATGGATAAGAATGGTGTTGGGCAAGTCGTTGTTCAACCATCTACAACTGCTGCTGTAGGGCCACGCTTGAGTGATCTGCTTGAACCTGGGGTAAAACATGCATTGCTAGTAGGGATGGGGATCGAGATGCTTCAGCAGGTAATAACATATATGTGGAGCCCAATACTAACATTAAACACTTGTACATTGTAGCATGGTACTAGTAGTTTATGCTGATGTTGTGCTTCATAAGTAACCTCCGTCGGGCTCCATATCAAAAACGTGTATATGTGTGTATATATATAGAGTAATGAGATGGAGCTTGGTGATGTCTTTCTTATGAAGCCCAACAGCTGCATAAAACACTTTTACATTGTAGCATGATATGACTCCATATCAAAACCGTATAATATATTCCGAATTTTCTTTTAATATCCAAGCTAAGGTAGCTAGCAGTTCCTCCAAGGAATGGGCTTATAATTGTGTTGTGTGGTTTCTCAGCTGTTGGGCATAAACGCGGTTATGTTGTATACTCCTCAAATTCTAGAGCAAGCAGGTGTCCAAGTGATTTTGTCGAACCTTGGGATCAGCGATGAATCATCATCTCTGCTTATTAGCGCGGTCATGACCATGTTAATGCTGCCTTGCGTTGTTATTGCAATGAGACTTATGGATGTGTCCGGCAGAAGGTAGTAAAGGTTATGATTTGAGCAAAGTAAGCAATTGTATAAGTTGATAGATAACATACGTACATGTGTTATTGCAGGAGTTTGTTGCTGAGCACGAACCCCGTGCTGACATTGTCCCTCATTACTCTAGTTATGGTAAGTATCGTGGACGTGGGGAACACGGTCAAAGCAATAGTTTCGACCGTGAGCGTGATATCGTACGGGTGTTTTTTCTCCATGGGGTTCGGGCCAATCCCAAGCATTCTGTGTTCGGAGATATTTCCAACAAAAGTGCGGGGCATCTGCATCCCGATATGTGCGCTCACGTATTGGTTTTTCAATATCCTCGTCACGTACACTTTGCCGATCCTGCTCTCCTCCATTGGGCTGCCGGGTGTTTTCAGCTTATTCGCGTTGGCAAGTCTCGCGTCTTGGTCTTTCGTCTTCTTTAAGGTTCCGGAAACCAAGGGCATGCCCATTGAGGTCATCGTCGAGTTCTTCAGCGTCGGCGCTAACGCAAAGAACAACCCCAACTAGGTCTACTAATTCATTAGCATATCTTGAATTCGTTTGTATGGTGATTATTTGTATATATCATTTAATCATCTCTTGCTATGAACCCTTACATTTTTGTAACACATATATATTGATATTTATATATCTTGAGACAAGACTTAGTGTCATTTATGTTTATTTATGGGAATTCTATTAGCTGGGAAGTAAAGGAGACTGTGAGAAATCGTAATTATTTTTGAAGACTAGATATGATGTAGAATACATACATGTGATGGCATAGTCTTGGATTGAGCTAACTAACAACATTATATGATATCTAAGATGGTCACCATCAGTGGACAAATGGATCGTGTTGAAGTCTGACATTAGCTTGGACCTTAATTCTCTTTAACAAAGTGCACATTAATCTCCACGTGCTTTGTACTACCTCACTAGGCACATGCACAACACATAAGTAGGTCCTCACCTAACAAATTTCTCTTTTTTTTTTTTTTTTTTACCAGGTCTCACCTAACAAATTTTAAGTTCACACATTATATCTAACTTGTATCCAAAATAACAATATTGTACCGAAATATCAATATATGATTATATGAAAAATGAGTAGTTTTACTGTAACAACCGACTGCACTTACATTTTAAAAATACAATTTCAAAAGGTATGAAATGTTTTTTGAATCATCAATACCGTAAACAATAATACCTCAAACAATAGTTGGTAATATCACGAGCAATCATCAATAATACTCAGATAAGTGGTAATTAATAATACTCTAACATTTTTTTAAATATAAATTTTTAATTTAAAATGTTAAAATTAAATTTAGAATTGAGCTTAAAATATATTCACTTGTGTACATGCTAGAATTTGTAATGAAAAATATTTACGGATATAGTATCTAATAGTACCCTTATTTTTGAACAAGGTTAGCATATACTATTCCATAACAATTTTTTGATATTTTGTTTTATTTCGAAATTTCAGTATTGCCGAAATTTATATGAAGTCAGATGTATGCATTTCAAATATATTTAGGGAATATGTAGTGTTATGGATACAAATTGGACTCTAAACTATTTTTTTTTTACAAATTGAACCCTAAATTAATATCTCAGCTACAAATTGGACCTCCAACTAGTGTCTTGAGTACAGATAGGACCCTATTTTTTCAAACAAATTGGACCTCGAACTAATGTTTTAGGTAGAAATTGAACCTCAAACTCTTTTTTGGTATAAATAAACACTAACTTTTAAAATCAAATAAATAAGCTCCAACTAATAAAAAAATTAAGCATTGATATATAACATTTGACTAAATTTTTTATGATAAATTGTATAAATTATTATTTTAATCCATTATTATTTATCGATAGAGTTTTTTTATTTCAATCCAATATATATTTTTAGTCAATATATATCATAAAGTTTTTTTAATATACGTCTACGGGGGAATCAATATATACTAAATATTACTCTCTCCGTCTCAACTCTTTCTTCAACATTTTTTTTTGGGACGTCCCAATTTTTTTTTACCCTTAAAAAGTAAATAATTCAACTCACAAAAGTCAATAAAACACATTTTTTTAATTTTTTTATTTAACTTTACACTCACATACTCAATTTTTCTTAAAAATTGTGTCATGTACCGCTATAAATCCGTGACGGAAGGAGTATATATCAATGCTTAATTGAGTTTATTTATTTAATTTTAGTAGTTACTAGTTAGTGTTTATTTATAAAAAAAAATAGTATGAGGTTTAATTTGTACTTAAAACATTAGTTTAGGGTCCAATTTGTAAAAAAAGAAAAAAAATAGTTTAGGGTTTAATTTGTGTCCATGACACTAATTCAGGGTCTAAATGATACCTTTTCCCGCGTATTTATTGTTACCGTACAGAAAACTTATGTGCCGTGGCCAAAAGGTCAATATTTTCAACATTCTTTTATTCAATTAGTGCAATATACCAAAATTTTATATTTCCCCCGCCCGTACCTTCGTTTAAACCCTGCCGGAAATACAATCGTATTTCTTTTACAATATTGTAAAGTTCACGACATTATTGATACAAACCTTGATTTTTATTTCATGTATTTAGAAATGTAAAAGTCAGTACAGATATACAATTTACAAATTTGTCAGGGTTCTTCTAATTTAAGCCATTCTAGAAGCTTCCAATAATATAAGCAACCACATCGCCCATGTTTACCTCTCTGTAAGCATGCATGAAGCAGGTGAAAAATACCAAACTACGCACTGGTGAACAAAACTTATAAGCAGGAAAATATCGACTCAAATATATAAATAGGGTTTCAAATGTTCATTAGGCATTCTGAATTTATTACACGAACATTATTACTTCTTACGAATGCAGAAGTTCATATCACAAATTGCAATGACGTCCGAAATTACAGCGCATCCTTGGACAAGAAATTTTGTTTTCCAACAGTTCGGGCATTGAGAAGCTCGTCACAGGAGTCGCCTCTTTCAAACACAGCAGCAGCACCCATCCCCGTGCCTGCAATAGACATCCAAGAACCGTAAATTTGTAAGACATCCAAGAACCGTAAATTTGTAAGACATCCAAGAACCGTAAATTTGTAAGACATCCAACGAGCAGAACTGATATATATACAAACAACAGATGGGTGGGTGGGGGGGGGGGGGGGTAAGAGGGGTAAAGAAAATGACCTATACACATCGACACCACACCAAAGCGACAATCCTTCCCACGACGCTTCATTTCATGCAACAAGGTAGCAACACAACGAGCCCCTGCATAAATCAAGCTATTAGAAAAACTTGAACTTGATGACCACATACCCTATTACCATGGGGTGCGGCTATTAACACTGGAATTTTGCTCAATACACCTATTTCATAGTTGTATGCTAAAATGTGTTGTACATGCGGGTGTATTGAGCAAAAACTCAGGGTGTGAGTAGCCACACTCATTATCATGTAATGCTAAAATTAATCATCTCATACAACAACAAAATTTATAATCTGCCAACTAATAAAGAGTATGTGGCTTAAGTAATACCCTTGACAAATCCTGGTAAATAGACAGATGTAAACTATTTACACCTATTATATTAATGTGACGCCGACCATAATTAATGATGCAAAAATCAGTGGGAGCTAAACTATTTCAAATCCATTATGACGTGAACTTAAATATGTAAACAAATTCTGCAAAAATTCTTAACAATCAATTCTTCAAACGCAACCAAAGTAGCTTCCATAACAATATTTTCCCCTCGCAGGGCCGTTATAAAGTTGCATAAGATGCAGTAGGAGCTTTGAACTTAAGTAATATAAACAAGACTGGCTGAGAAAAGTAGTTTTCAAACAAAAAATGACCAGATCGACATACAAAGTACAGACTGATGTCCAGGATTATTAACTTTAGTTATGAATGTCAGAACAATGATAAATACCTGTTGCACCCAAAGGATGTCCAATTGCCATGGCGCCTCCGTTCACATTGATCTTCTCTGGGTCAAGATCAAGCTTCTTACGGCAGTATACAAATTGTGAAGCAAATGCCTGAATGTCATCCACAACAAATGCTTACAACACTTCCATTTAAAAAAAGAAAACCGTCCTGATTATCGTTTTTTTTTTTACCTCATTTATCTCGAAAAGATCAATGTCCTCAAGTTCAAGACCAGCAGATTTGACGGCTGCAGGAATTGCAACTGCTGGACCAACACCCATGATCGCGGGATCTACACCAACTGCAGCAAAGCTCCTGCAGGGATGCCAAAATGAGAGATCACTCAGGTACAGTTAATTTCCTCTCATCACACATATTGTAGCTAGGGTTACCAAGGAACACAAACATGATGATACACATATAGATGCCACAACTGCAGGTATATTTCTAATATAACACCAGAGAGACCACATGTCGACAGGATCATTTAGCCCAAATACATTTCCTCAAGGCTATTAAGAGGGTCTCAATCCAATAACATAATAATTAAAAAAATAAGTCACTGTAGACAAGGATATGGTGGAAATTGTAAGCAATAAACTCAAGCAAGTAATTTTGAAATTTGGTTTGCAAGTTCCCAGATCCAGGATTCTTGCAGCTTGAGCTTAAGAATGCAATATCAATATACAAAATTTCCACAGACCTGAAAACACCAAGGATGGGAAGACCTTTCTGCATAGCAACGCTTCTCTTCATGAGGAGCACAGCTCCAGCACCATCAGAAATTTGACTAGAATTACCTGGGGTGAAGTGGAAAAGAATAAATATTGGAAATTTATGTGTTCAAATAGGATCGTGACAGAACAGCCCTACTTACCAGCTGTGGTGGTTCCATCTTTCTTGAAAACAGTTTTCAGCTTGCCCAAATCGGCCACTGTGGTGCCTGGTCGTATGCCATCATCAACAGCTATGGTGACTGGTTTCTCATCCCCAGATTTTGGGTCCACAAGCTTCCTCGAGAAAATAGGTATTATTGCAAAATAAAGTGTAATAGACAACCGCCATGAAACTAAAGTAAAAGAAAGAATACCAGAACTCTTACCACGGTTTTCACTGGTATAATCTCATCTTTAAATTTGCCTGAAGCAGTAGCAGCAGCAGCCTTTCTATGCGAATCAACCTGATAAGGAAGTATGTGAGGCAAGCACACAAATCATCAAAGCTAACTTAAAACCTAGTACATGTATATACAACTTACTGCAGCCTGATCTTGCTCCTGCCTTGTCACACCAAAACGATGAGCTACATTTTCTGAAGTAATACCCATTGGCAGAAGGCAATCTTGTGCTTGTGCCATAGTTTTCACCTGGGATTTATTCACCAGTGTCAACACAGAGACTAAAATATTTCCCAAAGAACCTTAACACTATCAGAGAAATTAAGGATGCTTACTCTTGGATTGACTGATCCATCAAAAGCCATAGGATTTATAGTCATCGACTCCAACCCAGCGCCAATCCCTAATAATAACATAACAAAAGTTCAAAATCAACCTTTTCTATTTTTCATGTTATATCCACAAGCAAACAGAACTGGAGTACCAATTTCATAAAATCCAGCTTTGATAGCTGCTGCCACATCAGCTACAGCCTGAAGACCAGACGAACATTGCCTATTCACAGTTCTAACAGGTACGGTATCTGCATTCAAGACAACAGACTTCATTAACATTCTTACAGTAAAAGGAAGATGCAAAACGTGTTGTACATCGCCTGCAGATGCATACCCGGGAAACCAGCATAAAATGCAGCCATCCTGCATTCACTTGCTCTTTGGGAGCCTGGTGCCAAAACGCTACCCACAACAATGTCCCCAATTTCACTTGGATTAACATTTGTTTTCTCTACCACTGCCTGTAACACAAAACAATAAGTAAAATAAACACTAAGTCGACTTTAAGCTTCAAAAGAACAATAATCATATAGGATATAGTGGTGGAATCAAACAAACCTTCAAAACTGGAGCTAGCAAATCATCAGGATAGGTATCTTTGAAGCCGCCCCTCTTGGACTTGCACAGTGCAGTTCGATACGCACTACACAGGTAAAAGATTGAGGATCATAAGCAACAGAATCTCCAACGGGAACCAATAAATTTTTACTTAGACAACCAAGAAATTAGCTAAAGTACATATATAGTACTTACGCCACTATAACCACATCGTCACCGAAGACAGAAGACCTATGGTATGCTGCACTATCCCCAGCTGAACATACAGATGCCTGTATGAAAGAACAAAAACCAAGTTCAACTAACATGATAAAGATACAAGCACGAATGCATCAGATCCTGTTTGCTTTGTATACAATTAGCAAGCCTGCAAAATCTCATTCAAGTCTCTGCATATAATTGATCAAAAACATCTAAGCTGTATTAAAAAGTTAAAGCATCAGAAAAAGTACACCACAAAAAGAATTCGACCTATAAGTTTCAGAAAGAGTGTGGAAGGACATGGATCATGAATATAAAGCTTTCTGTGTTAAAACTTACTAATATTCCCAACTTTCGAAAGCAAATAAAAGTTACAAATGTGCAGGAGATACTAATTAACTTAAATTCCTTTCAAAACCATAACTCTACTAATCAAGCATAACAAACAAATTCTCAATCGCCCTGGATAGTCAATCTACTGCACATGCAAATTATCAATCACACAGGATAGTCAATCTATTGCATATGTACTAAACCTTGATCCATCGGATTGAAACGCAATTCAGCAAGGTAAATCAACAAAATTTAAAAAAGAGTAAGTTATGCCTAAAATTAGAGAAAAATAAGAGAGAATTCCGAATTCAAAAGATGAGAAACTGACGTTAATTGAAGATTCAATATCCTCGAGGGACGAGGAAGTGAACGACGGACGAAGATGCTGCAGCAAAATCCTCTGCCTCTCAACTGCGTTCTCCATCTTCTACTTTTCTCTCTCTAAAACTCTTGGTATATACCAGAAAATCAAAATCTGCGTCGATTTCGATTTGGGAAGCTTTGTATATATTGGTCTTGGATCAGTATTGGGAAATGTGACATAAATGTATTATCTAGAAAGGAGATATATATGGAAAAATACTATACGTATATAGGCTCTTGGTTGGCGTACACCGTCTTCAAATGAGAGTCTGGTTTCACAAGGAAGGTTTTCATAAATATCATATTTTGACCTTTCTACCAAAAAACAAAAAAACAAAAAAAACTTATTTTGACGAAATTTTATTTTAAAATCCAAAATTTCTTATGTCATGAGTCTAAAAAATTGTAAGTTCTCTAAAATGGAATATAAATCCACCAACATTTATTTATTTACATAATTTGTTATTAAATTTCATACTCAATACTTTAAAAATAATTTATTTTTAGTTAATTTGAGTACAATAATTTTTTTAAGAAGCCTACAAAACTTTGTGAATAGAGAGAGTACCTCGACTATTATATAATTTTAATTGTAGTTTCATATATTCAAGGAAAATTTGTTTTTTAATTAATAAATGATAGTTGCATGCAAAAGGTTAATTTTTAGATGAAACATTTTTCTATACATCAACTGCACTGTGTAACTAGATGTAACGTGAATAACTTAAGCATGCATATTAATATAAGAGTAACTCTCTTGGTGCATAATGTATTTATTTAACAATTGAAACTGTTAAAATTGAAAAATATAACTTGATTACACTGAAAAAAAAAAAGTATTATACTGATTACACTGAAAAGTGTAGTTAAATTATTATAATAATAGTAACATTCACTTTTATTCATAAAGTTAAATATTCTCCTACTTAAATCTCAAAACAAACACACACAAGATTTAAAATCCTGATTTTGAAATCCACTAAATTTTAAAATCCTTTAAATCTCAAATCAAAGTTTTTTCCTATCGATCCACTGAAAGATATAAAATTACCAATTCCGAACTTGAAAGATATAAACTATTAATTTAGAATAACTCATTTTAAAATCATATTTGGTTTATTATAATTTCTAGTTATGCAATTATATTTTTATAAATCATAATTCCAAGAAAATAAAGGATATATTAATTTCACGTGAATGAAAAAATAAAAATAAAAAGTAATATTGAAAAAAATGCATATAAATAAATAATACTAAAAAAACTATAATATGTCAACCATATTCTTAATATTTTTTAGACCTAAATTGATAAGGCATAGTATAGAGTGAAAATGGTTCATACCTGAATCATTGAAGGATATTAGTTGTTTTCACTAAAAAGTATTATTTATTTTCACTGAAGGGTTTTAGTTGTTTTCACTGAAGAGTATTAGTTGTTCAGTGAAAACAAACTAAAATTCTCCAGTGAAAACAACTAATACCCTGCAATAATTCATGTATGAACCAATTTCACTCTATAAAATACTAAATTGATAAATTATATCTTATAAATTCTGAATAGATAGTTTTTTTTTTTTTAAATCGATTGGAAAAATAATTCAAACGTTAAATTAATATTTTACCCTATTTTAAACTCTGAATTGACATTTTTTCAGTTTGGTTTTTTTAATTTTTTTCTCTAACTTATAAATTTTGAATTTTGGCTCGTTTATATATATATATATATATATATATATATATATATATATATATATATATATATATATCATTACCTCTTCTATTTGTGAATCTCATCTCTCCTACATGGCATGTCCCATCATTAATTATTTCAAAATCCTGCAATCACATGGCTTCTCTTCTTAACTTCCTATTCCGTTAACTTCCTATATTAACTTCCTATTTTATTAATATTAACTTCCTATTTTATTAATTCTATTAACTTCTATTTTAAAAATTCTAAATTACTTAAATTAAATTAAAAACTACCACCTTTAAATTAATCCACTCTCACTCACTCCTATTTTTTTATATCTCCGAAAAACTCCACATTTATCTATAATGCACGCATATATATATATATATATATATATATATATATATATATATATATATATATATATATATATTTTGTGAATCTCTCCACCTCTTTCAATCCTTTATTTCAAAATTCTACAATTCTATAACTTTATAATATTTTTGGTAATATTATATATCCTATATTTAAATTCATACCCCCTATTCACTTATGTTTACTATATAAATCACATTTTTTAATTTGCATGAGTTAGTTAGAATAATTTATTATGTTTTTAATTACAAATTGATATTTTAATTAAATTAAAAAAATACTATACTTTGATTGAATTAATATTTAAAATATTTCATTTTAACACTTTATATATATATATATATATATATATATATATATATATATATATATAATATCAACCCGCGTAATACGCGGGGATCTGGGCTAGTATATATATAATTGTTTAGGTCGGTGTTTGTTTAGAACAGATAAGAGACCAAAACGAAGTATATATTGTACGCGCCAAGAGAATGAGAAAAGTGGCGTTGCGCAAACTCTTTGAATAGTGTGCCGCCCTCATGGATAAAGTTATAACTTTTGCTCATATATTGAATGATTAGTCCATTTATGTATAAAAAAAAAAATAAAGCTCTTAAAACCTATATTTAAATAAAACCATTAAATACTTGTATAAAATAAAAATGGTCTTAAGTGTCTATTTAATCTATAAATTTAAAGATATACCCCTACTTATTGAATCAAAATTTAACCTATAAACATTTCACTTCCATTTATCAAAATTGGAAAATATTTTTCTCTCACACGTTAACAATAACTTCATTTAGTCTAAAGTTTTATATGCATAGGCACAACAAAGTACAACTTAAGTATATTTTTAAAAAGTCATCTTTATTTTCATTTTAAGAATTAGGATTGTTAAAATGTAATTCGTCTAATTTTTTTGTGAAAACAAAAATTATTTTTCTATTAAAATAGTGGTGATTATTTAAATATATACTTGAGTGGTACGATATATATGTGAACAAGTGACTTACTCCTTCATTTAAAATGGTAAACGTGATTAATTTTAGTATACTTGGTTTTTTTTAATTAAAAATTAAACACGTCTAATATATGAACTACTATAATTTTAGGAAGAAAAAAAAGAAAAATATTTATGTGAAATGGAAGGAGTAAAAAATAAGGGGATGTTTGGTCCAAATTATTCAATGAGAATAAGAATGATGATTATATTGTATTTTCTCCATCCCAGTTTTGTTTTTCCATTTGACTTTTCTTGACTTTTAATGTGAAACTTGAGTTGTAATATTTAAATGGATAAACTAATATTTTTATGATGAAGTATTATTCAAATTATATACATGAAACAAAATAAAAATGATTTTCTATTTATTTATTAATGAAACGAGATGTAATTTAGAAGTGCATAAAGGGGAGTAAATAATGGAATGTGAACATAAAATTGGGACAGAGAGAGTAGTATTTTACTCAAGTTTTGGCATAGATGAAAATAAAAAATGTGATTGTAGATTGAAGATTGGTTGATTGAAAAGCAATGATTATTAAAAAAAAATGGATAGTGAATTAAAATGAGATAATAATTATCTTATTTTAAATCCTTTTACTTTGTACGAACGTCAAACACAATTATAAGGATGAATTGATTATTATTTTTTCCTAATTATTACAATTACAACATGCTTTTGTTTCTAATATTTCGATTGAAAACTTTCAACCAAACACATTCTAACTTTGTTAGAATTTGCAGCAACTCATTTATAAAGCCGTATTAGAAACGCAATGCAGAGAAGGCCAATTTACTTTTCTTAATTGATGTTCATTTGTGACATCAACCATGATTTTGACAATTTAATGTGTAGTGAGTTACAATGCAGTAATAAATAAAAATCACCCCTTCTATAATATTTTTCATCCTTTTGGACCCTTTGATTAAAAAAATATTTTTTTATTAGGAGTTTTATCAATTCAGGGCCTGAAAAATAGTAAGATTATCAATTTAAGATGTGAAAGATTTTTCCTATCGATTTAGAGCCTGAAGGATTAAAAACTATCGATTCAAGACCTGAAAGATAAAACTATTAAATTAAGACTTACTCATTTTAAGACCGTATTTGATATTTTATAATTGTTTGTTATCCAATAATATTTTCATAAATCATTTATCCAAAAATATAAAAGATGTATCGATTTTATGTGATTAAAAAATATATAAAAGAAATGAATTAATGAAGAAATAATAGTGTATATAAATAAAATAAGAATATAAAATTATAATATGTCAAACATAGCTTCAATATTCCTAAGTCTTAAATTGATGGGTTCTATCTTTCAGGTCTTGGATTGATAGTTTTCTGTCTTTCAGGTCCTGAATCGATAGGAAAAATATTTTAGGTCTTAAATTGATAGTTTTATCATTTTTTAGGTCTTGTATTGACGATATTTCTTTTTATTAATATATTGTAGCCCATTGGACTGACTCACTAAAAAAAACGCGGATTATTGATCGATTTAGAGAACAATTTTCAGTCACAAAACATGATTTGCGACCGATTTAGCGACCAATAAACGTCGATCGTTAAAACGCGGGTAGCTAATTTAGCGCGCACTCATTGGGGTCCGGGCGGGGCGCGAACCACTGAGCCACTAACCCACTAGCTTATATTAGGTGAACCATGTTGTATATAAGCCCTTTTGAGGCTTGTAGAAATAATATAATATAAATGGGCAAATATGCGCCCAAAGGGAATCGAACCCATGACCTCCGGGTAGCCCGAAAGAGGTATGAACCACTAGGACACATGATATTGTTGTTCGTTTATTTGCATTTAATTATATATTAGCTCAAATTGACTCCCTTTTTTTTAAAATTCATCAAATTCAATCTTTTTTGTTTCTAATTCGTTTATATATATATATATATATATATATATATATATATATATATATATATATATATATATATATATATATTTACTAACTTTTTATTAATTTTATAAATTTAATATTTTACACTAATATAAATTATTAACTTATTCGTTTTTATGCATTTAATTGTATATAACCTCAAATTAACTCCCGTTTTTTTAAAATTCATCAAATTAATTCTTTTTTGTTTCTAATTTATTTATTTAGTAAATTTAATATTTTAAACAACTATAAATTATTAAATTCATCAAATTAATTCATTTGTGTTTTTAATTCATTTATATATATATATATATATATTTTTTTTACTAACTTTTTTTTTTATAAATTTAATATTTTACACTAATATAAATTATTAATTTATTCACTTTTATGCATTTAATTGTATATATATAACTTCAAATTGAGTCCCTTTTTTTTAAATTCATAAAATTAATTCTTTTTTGTTTCTAATTTATTTATACACACACACACACACACACACACATATATATATATTCACTAATTTTTATAATTAGTAAATTTAATATTTTAGACTACTATAAATTATTAATTTATTTGTTTTTATGCATTTAATTGTATATAACTCCAAATTGAGTCTTTTTTTTAAAATTCATCAAATTAATTCTTTTATGTTTCTAATATATATATATATATGCTAAATTTTTCTTTATTTTGTAAATTTAATATTTTACATAAATATAAATTATTAATTTTTATGCATTTAATTGTATATAACTTCAAATTGAGTCCCTTTTTTTTTTTAAATTCATCAAATTAATTTGTTCAATATATATCAATTTACGAAACAATTCATATTTTTTTTTCTGGAATTTTTTTTAATTTTTTTAATTTTTTGGTCATTTTGACCAATTTTAGGATTAGTGACCGCCAGAGGCGGTCGCTAATTTCCGAATATCACCCGTTTTCATAAACGGGTCAAATTTATCGATTTGCGACCGCCACCTGGCGGTCGCTAATTATAAAATTGAAATTAGAGACCGCCTTGACGGTCGCTAATCGGGCGGTTAAAAATAATTGGTCCTTTTGACCGACCTTAGAGATTAGTGACCGCCAAGGCGGTCTCTAATCGCACAAGATTAGCGACCGACCTTCCTAGGCGGTCGCTAATTAGTCGGTTTTGAGACTGATTTTATAGGCGGTCACAATTTTTTTTTTAGAGACTACCGGTCAATTTCGGTCGCTAATATATGATTTTGAGACTGATTACTAGGCGGTCGCTAATCTACGTTCTTTTTAGTGACTTTTGCTTAAAAGTGAGCCAATTTTGATAAAAATTAATTATTTTTTATAATATTGTGTGATTAAAGAAGATAAAATGATGTATAACATAATATTGTTGTTTCTATTTAAAGAATGAGATATTTATTATAAAAAAGGAAGAAAGAAGAATTATAGTGTGAAAATCGATTTTTAGTGTAATTAATCTACATTTTATAATATAAACAACTTTAACGATGGAATGAGGGCACCCATGAAACTAGCTAAAAATAGAAGTCCCTACCAATTATCATACCCGTAAGCCGTAAGGAGCAGGAATGGGCGGTGGCCCGATTGTAGAATATGAATTATTTTATTAACAAAAATAATAGTATTAGGACATATTTTAGTCCCGCTTGTTGTACAAAATTTACTAGCATTAATTCCTAACTCTAGCGGACTATATATTCCACCAGAACATCTATTCAGAAGTATGTAATACCTATTTAATTTACGTATTATTTTTCAAACAAGAAATTATAACACTTTTATGTATAAAAAAGAAAGACAAAATTAAAACATATCAGAATATTGTACTTGAAAATTCGAACTGTTAGAGAGGTGTAAAATAAATTCATTTATTTAATATCTCTGATATTATTGTTCGTAAATATTAATACTACTACTCTATTCACAATATTTGAATTGCAGGCGAGAAATCCACCATCAAGAAACGAAACCTTCATATTACCGAAGAAACACTACAAAAAAGACGGTGTTTAGCGACGGGCAAATATCCGTCGCAAATTTCGTGAATTTGCGACGGATTGTGGTAAGCCGTCGAAAAAAATGACAATTTGCGACGACTTAGGAAAACCGTCGCAAAAGTTAGTGTTTTGCGACGGCAATGCCCGTCGCAAAGTCTAGGGCCCACGACCTTCGTCTTAAACCAGCTACATTTGCGACGGATAGCTCGTCGCAAATTTCAACTTTGATTTTGCGACGGCCCATTCCGTCGCAAAATATACCCGTTTAAAAGTGACCGTTCGGGAAGCGGCCCATTTGACTGATCTGCGACGGATAAGGCCGTCGCAACTTTTAACTTTGAGTTTGCGACGGACATAAGCCGTCACAAATCTTACATTTATATTCGCGACCTTTCGGAAAATAGTCCATTGACTATTTTGCGATGGAAAGTCCGTCGCAAATCCGACCCGATTTTGCGTTGACTGATTTGCGACGGAAAAGCCGTCGCAAATCAGTAAAAACAACATCGTTTTGGCTTTGACAGGCACAATTTGCGACGGAATGGCGTCCATCGCAAAAAAAATTCCACTTATAAATACTCCCCTCGCGATGCAGACGGAGAATGCGAGAAAAGAAGAGGAAGAGGAGGATAAACAAAGGAAAAGGAAGGAGAAGTCGGGTGTCGTTGCTGTAGAGCCAATCCGTCCCCACCGAGTGCTCGTTTCGACATTTTCTACAAATAAACCGTAAGTTTTCTTCATTTTTACCGTTTAAAATTTAATTTTAAAGCATGTTTAGAATTGATTTTAGTTGAATTGTTTGAATTATATTAGAAATGAATTGATTTTAGTTGAATTATAGTTGATCGAATTTTAATTTAATCTTAAAGCATGTTTATAATTTGTTAAGTTTAGAATTGATTTTAGTTGAATTGTTTGAATTATAATTTAATTTTAAAGCATGTTTAGAATTTGTTAAGTTTAGAATTGATTCTAGTTGAAGTGTTTGAATTATATTAGTTAATTAATTGATTTTAGTTGAATTAGCTTAGTTGATCGAATTTTAATTTAATTTTAAAGCATGTTTAGAATTTGTTAAGTTTAGAATTGATTTTAGTTGAATTGTTTGAATTATATTAGTTAATTAATTGATTTTAGTTGAATTAGCTTAGTTGATTGAATTTTAATTTAATTTTAAAGCATGTTTAGAATTTGTTAAGTTTAAAATTGATTTTAGTTGAATTGTAGTTAATTAATTGATTTTAGTTGAATTAGCTTAGTTGATCGAATTTTAATTTAATTTTAAAGCATGTTTAGAATTTTTTCGAATTTTGTTATAGATTTTTAAAACATGTTTAATTTCATTGATTTTAATTTAATATTTCGAATTTTATTATAGATGAGTGGACAAGGCAGTGACAGTCAGCAGCCTCCGAGGGATGAGGAGGCGAGTCGAGGAGGGCGAGGAGGTAGGAGACGACGGGTCTCACTGAGACCCGTGGTTCCACCTATTTCAGACTGAGGTCTCAATCAGAGACCTCTTCACAGCCTGGCTCCTCCTCACAGCAGACTGCTGAGGGCTCATCCTCCTGCCGACAACTTCCGGTTGTTCAAGCACGGATGCCTGTTCAGCCACATGGTTCAACGTAAGTTTTAATATTTTATACTCAATTTTTTTATTAATTAAAACCTAATTATTTTACTAACTTTGAAGTTTTAATTTTACAGTTGGATTCCGGGTCATGAGGCTAGTAATCAGGTTTCCAAGTCCATCCTTGCCGGTGGATTCGAGCCCACCGCTTACAGTTGGGGGCTAGTGTCTGATGCAAGAAAATGGACATACTTCGAGGAGTTTAAGGTATTAATTTAATTTATTAATTTACCGTTCATTAATATCAAATATATAAACAGATATTTACATTTAAATTGTAATTGCAGAAAGAATGTGTCTGGGCACCGGAGCACGATGACCAGATGTTGAAGAATTTCGAAAAATATACGGCGAAAAGGTACAAAGATCTCCTTTTTAGAATGAGGGAGAAGTGGTACAAGAAGAGAGAGGTCACCGACATGGGGACTGACAGTGAAAAACGGTTGATTTTGGACCAATTCCTCTGATACTGGAATTCTCCTGAATTCAAAGAGAAGCCGACGAAAAACAAGGCGAATCGACATAGTGACCCTGATGGAGAAGGGATGGCGAGACATCGGGCCGGTTCTCGGTCCATTTATGAGCACGGGTTGAGATTTGTAAGTTTCGTCTTTAATTTTGTAGTTTTTGATTTTTTATTATTTTTTTCCTAATTTTTATAAGTGGTATTAATTTTTACTATCTTTTTTTCTAATTAGGCGGCGGAGCAAGGACGCGAGCCCACTCATTTTGAGAGACTGCAGCTCGCCCACCCACTCGTCGAGGAGACTGGGAAGTCTACCTACGTCCGTATCATTGAGATCCACGTAAGTATTATTTCAATATTAATAGTATTATTTCAATTTTTAATATTAAAAGTATTATTTTATATTTTATTTTCAATTTATTTAATTTTTTGTATATTTAATTTGCAGAGAAAGATGCTCGAGGACCTTGCCTCTCAGCCTCAGCCTGAGGAAACGACAGATGGGTCGGGGTCGATGCCCCCCACACAGCCTTCTGTTGACATTCAAAATGAATTGTACTTCAAGAACGTCAAGACTAAAAAGGGACGGTTCGCTAGATTGGGCAGTTTCGGAAATAATTTTTTCCGACCTCGTGGCTCGGGCTCATTCTCCTCTCAGTCTTCCATCGACTTTCATCCCAGTGAGGTCGAGAGGCAGCTTGCCACGGTGGTGGAGCAGATGCAGAACATGCAGAGGCAGCAGCGAGAGGCGCACGATCGGTATACAGCCGAGATGCAGCGGTATTCAGTCGAGGTGCAACAATATACAGCCGCCATGCAGGCGTGGTGGCAGTTGTTCGCCTCTGATTCAGTGCCACGAGCGCAAATGCCTGCGCCACCGATGCCGCCGATCCCGCCGACCCAGCCACCGATGCCGTCAATCCCGCCGACCCAGCCACCGATGCTGTTGATGCCCCCGAGCCAGCCGCCGATTGTTAACCTGGGCGAGGATGAGGAGGAAGAGGAAGACGGATTTAATTCCGACGATTAAAAAAATTTGATTTTTAATAAATATGAAGTACAATTTTTTTTAGTTTGAATTGTTACTTTAATTTAATTTTTGAATTGTTACTTTAATTTATAATTTTGTGTACAAATGAACGAATTATAAAATTATGCATTGTCAAAATAAATAATTTTACAAAATAAATAAAATAGTTGGGCAAAATATTTTAATAAACAACTTAGATACGACAAGAAATTAATTTGGTGAATTATGGAAAAAAATGACTTAATTTGAATACATATACAATTAATTGCATAAAAATGAACGAAAGAAGCTCATGGCCTAGCGGCCGCGCCTCCTCCCCATGCACAAGAGGTCGCGTGTTCGATTCCCCTTGAGCGCAAACTTAGATTAATTGTTCAAGGCCCAATATTGATACATATAGCAAGCTATGGACCGGTGGCCCAGTGGTCCAAATTCCGCCGCAAATTGAAATTTTTGCGACGGAATATGCCTGTCGCAAATTGTAATCGGAAATATTAAAAAAAATAAACATTTGCGACGGCTGTGATCCGTCGCAAATGTTGTAGACCCGGTCGGGCCTGACCCGAATGACTTGCGACGGATTAGTGGCCGTCGCAAAATTTGAGCAACTCGGTCGGGTCAAACCTGCCAATTTTGCGACGGTTTTGTCCATCATAAATTTGCGACGGGAGGCAAAAGTCCATTGCAAACATTAGCTACGACTGTTTTAACAATGGACACGTGTCCGTCACAAAAAGTGATTTGCGACGGATTTTCCGTCGCAAATTCCGTCGCTAAACAGTGTTTTTTTGTAGTGAAATCGTGAAAGAAAACCCCAATATGTCCTCGTTCACCGCGGCGTCCCTCAACCCCCGGCAAGACATTTGTGGTGGCGGAGGTGCCAAAACTCGGCAGAGACGCGGTAGTGAAAGGAATCAAAGAATGGGGGCAACCATTATCAAAGATCACACACCTCATATTTTGCACCACCACCGGCATAGACATGTCCGACGCCGACTACCAATTGATGAAACTCCTCGGCCTCCATCCCACCGTCAAACGCTTCATGATGTACCAGCAGGGTTGTGCTGCAGGTGGAAAATGGTTTTTAATTTTTTTATATTTATTTTTAGAAAAAATAAAATTATTAATTAGTAGTCCATTACATAAAATTGGGTAAAAAAAATCTAGAACCATAACTTTTGGGGGACAAAATTAAGTATGGTAACTATTTTAATTGACAATTTAAAGACCATCCTCTATATATTATACTAATAGGGAGATTGACATGCTTATTTGTCGTCTCTAGGTTAATTTCTCCTATGTGTCGTCCTGAGGTTAAGTTCGCCTATATGTCGAATGCTTACTTGTCATCTATTTCGTCTATGTGTCGCTTATGTGTTATCTATGTGGTCTTATATAATAATGAATCCAATAATAATTAAAAAATTGGCATGCAAATGGATTTGAACCCTACACCTCATGAACAATTGTTATGATGTTTACCAATTTAGCCATACTACAAATTTATATGAAATTTGAATATTTATTGTATATAACTTGAGTGTATAAAAATTACGTACTAATTTATATTTTATTTAACTACATTTTATTTAATCACAACTTTCAATAAAGTTATAGAAATTCACCAATGTTTAGTTCTCAATCAGTATGACTTGCACTTTTAGCAAAAAAATAAAAAATGATGCATGGGTGTGTGTTATTGTTTGGGTAGAAATCTCCCAACATCGAGGAAATCATCTTAGGGAAGCAAGGAGAGGTATGTAATGCATAGTTGAGAAATATATATCATAGTTTAAAAGCGAATATCAAATTGAAGCAAAAAAAAAAAAATAGTACGTGAATTTTAATAAAAATATTGAAAATTGTATTTAAATTGAGATTGAGCCTAAAGGTCGTGGGTTACTAAGAAATTAATCAATATTTTTATGCATACATATTATTTAAATATACTAATTATATAATATAATTATATTATTTTACGATGATCAAATTTATTTAAGTATATATAATATATATGTAATTAATTTTAAAAAATCAGCGTACCGTATGTTCTATATTAAATTAGGTTGTATTAATAATGTGATGATAAGTCAATAAAATATAAATTTTTAAATTAATTTACCGAACAACCTACATAAAACGTGGGCTACTAATCTAGTAACTTTTAAAAGTAGGAAATTGAGGTCAAAACAGTCGAATCAACCAAAATTGGGCCCAAATTCAGACGAATTCAGACCAAATTAGGTTAACTCACCCCTATTTCAATCCAAATTGGGCCAATTTGTCCGATTTAGTTTGACTCGAACTAATTTGACCTCAATTCGCCACTTTTTTTTAAAGTAATTAGTTTTAATTTGCCAGTTCAAAAAGTTAAGGTCCTCATTTTACCACCCGATGCCTTAAAATATATTTTCCCCTAAAATGCATCTGTTTTTACTTATTTATGTATAAAAAAAAAACCTTTAAATCTCTTCTTCTGATTAAAAAAGTATGTCCTTCCTTTCCATAGAACATTTTACATTTTCTTTTTTCGTCCGTTCTAGAACACATTTCTCTCACATAAGCCAATAAAATATTAAAATATTTTTTTATATAACCCTACACTCGCATATTTTTTTTTTTAAATCGTGCATTTTTAAGATTTGATTTTGGGAAGAATTCTATGGGACGAAGAGAGAATTAGTTTTTATTTTTTAATGTATTTATTTTAATCCGTCCCTTTTTTTAATCTTGGTTCCGTCATTTCAGGTGGGACAGTTCTCCGACTGGGGAGAATAACGTTGGCGCGCAGGTTCTTGCCGTTTGCTCAGAGATCACAGTCATCAGTTTCTGCGGCCCAAACGAGGACCATTTGGATAACCTCTTGGGGCAGGCATTGTTCAGCGACGGCGCAACGGCGGTGATAGAGGGGTCTGACTCGGTGGTGGGAGTGGAACACCTTCTTTTTCAACTCGTCTCCACAATGTAGACTCCACCTTATAAATAGGGCCCCTTCATCATTCATTTCAACACACAACCGAAGCGAACGAGCATTCAGACGATCAACGAGCACATCCTCTGCAACCGTTCTTGAAGACTCAAAGCGTTCTTCGCCGTTCTTCGTGCAAACCCGCTAGAAACAGCTCCAGATCAGAGATTAAGGCTCAAAACCCCTCCAATCCAAAGTTTGTCCTCGAAGATTCAAAGAACCTCCAAGAACGTTCTTCAAGGCCTTTGAATATTCAAAGGTGTTCATCGTCGCTCTTCATCGATCTTTGCCCAAATCAGTAAAAAATAACTCCTGGTCAGAGATTAAGGCTCAAAACCCCCCCGATCCGACATTTTCCGTTGAAGATTTGAAGAAACATTCAAAGCGTTCTTCATCCACATTTGAAGATTCAAGAGCGTTCATCCAGAAACAATGTTTAATCCAAAATAAGGTGTTTTTGCCCTTAGATTAACGTTATAAATATTCAAGTCTAAGATCGAAGTCAAGATTCGATCAAAGTTCGGAGTCAAGCTTTGAAGTGAATAATCGGAGGAGCAAATCGGAGTTGGTCAGACCCACACAAATTCCTAAATCGAATTCAAAGAAATTCAAGTTGTAATCTATTTCGTGTTTTCACAAAATTTGTTATTACAAATTTAGCATGTCCAGTGGGACCGACTTTACCTCTCATCTGTTCTCTCCTCAAACAAGCTCAAGATCACTAAGATGGCTCCTCGCAAAGTTGTTGTGCCAAAAGCCAACTCATCAAAAGCTTCTGAAGGCCAGGTCATGACAAGAAGTATGGCGAAGCGGTCACTGATTGAGACCTTTACAAAAGTCAATCCATTAGTGGAGGCAACAACTAAGAAGCCGGTCTACACAGCTGAAGATGAAGAGGTCAACTCTCCAAGCTCCACTCCACAATCATCCTCAAACTCGTTGTCAGACTCAAGCGTTGCTCCAGCTATGATGACAGACTCCTCGACTATTAAGGAACGATTTACTAGCATTCTCAAAGCTATCGAGGGGCTCGCAGAACATGTCAAAAGGCAAGACATTCAGATTGCCAATTTGATGAACAAGGTGGAGAATAGTGATGCAAGTCAAGCCCACGGAAAACAAGTTGAGGACCAAGGAATGGAGGAGACCTCAGCCAGACGACAAGCAACTGAAACTGAGGAGACTGCTAAAGAACTGCAAGTTTCATCCGATGGGGCTATTCAGATTGAACAGCTCAAGGAGCTCATATTGGAGACAGTGAAAGGGAAGTTTGAGGACAACTCAAAGTCAACCTTCACCTACACCAAACCCTACACAAAGAGGATTGACAACTTGCGAATGCCAGCAGGCTACCAACCTCCAAAGTTCCAACAGTTTGACGGTAAGGGCAATCCGAAGCAGTGGCCTATTTTGTTGAGACGTGCAATAATGCCGGGACTTATGGAGACCATCTTGTCAAACAGTTTGTCCGCTCCCTCAAAGGAAATGCTTTCGACTGGTACATTGATCTGGAGGCTAACTCCATCAACAGTTGGGATCAAATGGAGTATGAGTTCCAAAACCGCTTCTACAGCACAAGGAGGACAGTTAGTATGATCGAGCTAACCAACACTAGGCAAAGAAAAGATGAGTCTGTGATCGATTATATTAATCGATGGAGAAACTTGAGCCTGAACTGCAAAGACCGGTTGTCTGAGGCTTCTGCAATCGAAATGTGCATCCAAGGCATGCAGTGGGGTCTCCGATACATTCTTCAAGGAATCCAACCAAAGACCTTTGAAGAACTTGCTACAAGAGCTCATGACATGGAGCTAAGCATGACTGCAAGAGGAGTCGAAGGACCACCAACACAAAAGTCTGGCGACAAGACTTATGTCAAGCCTTCAAGTAAAGAATACATAACAGACCTTCCTCGCGATAGGAGGCAAAGAAGGTTCACTCTGAAAGAGATGCGACAAAAGTAATATCCTTTCTTAGACTCTGATGTCTCCGGGATATTTGATGACTTGATCGATGCAAAACTCATCGAGTTGCCTAAGATGAAACGACCAGAAGAAGCTGAACACAATGACGATCCAAAGTACTACAAGTACCACCGCTTAGTGGGCCACTCAATTGAAGACTGTTTTAACTTCAAGGAAAAAATCATGCAATTGGTCGAGCAAGGAGATATAGTGCTTGAAGAGTCTATCTAAAGTTCTCGAAATCAATGCTCCTTGATACGAGCATAAACTATTTGTGAAGCTTCTTTGATACGAGCATAAACTATCTGTGAATCTCCTTTGATATGAGCATAAACTGTCTGTGAAGCTCCTTTAATACGAGCATAAACTGTCTGTGAAGCTCCTCTGATACGAGCATAAACTGTCTGTGAAGCTCCTTGATATGAGCATAAACTGTCTGTGATGCTCCTTGATACGAGCAAAAACCATCTCAAAGACCATCAAATTCAATCTCCTCGACAATGATAAAACTGTCTGAAGTTCTCAAGCTGGAGATCAAATTGAAGTCTCTCCAAATTAAACAAAGCTCCTTGATACGAGCGAAAACTATCTTTAGGCCAAATCAAGTCTCCTTGATGAAAGACTACATTGTCTGAAGCTTTCAAGCTAAAGATCAGATTGAAGTCTTCATCAAGTCAAAACTCATTGATTTTTACTAAATTATCTGAAGCTCTCAAGCCGAAGAACAAATTGAAGCATCTCTCCAAATCAAATGATATACTCCTTGATACGAGTATAAACTATCAAACTGTTGGAGTTATACGTGAAAGTATGCTTTTACTTTGTATAACTCATGTATTAAACACTTGTTTATGAGAATAAATCTTTTATCGCATTTGCTTTAGATATGATTGAATGTTGAATATTTATTGCAACCAGTTCATTATAAGTGGTACATGTTACATTGTAGTTAATGTGGTGATACCCGATCACGGAAGATCACATTAACGGTTTCCTTGTAACCAAACGTACAAATTCACGACCTAGGTGGAATTGAACAATCCGCCCAAAAATGTCGATGTGTACATCTCAGATTGGCTTGTCTTGACCAAGAGATTGCACTAGCACATTTAGTATGTGTTGAAGAGGACCTACAGCGAGGATAAATTCTTCTGTTCTGAGATGTGAAGAATTAGACCTCAGTGGTTATTGATTTCTTAATCTCCGTCACTTAAATAGGACTGAGTGTGCTTAATGGTTACTGCTTTGATTCATGTTGGGTGAGAATCATCGTGACTTCGAACTTTGTGTTTTGGACATTAATATTAATCATACAACGGTTGCTAAGGTTTAATACGAAGAAATACGTGCGAGTACAGCTCGTGTGATTTGTTCCCTTGTTGGGCTCAGAAGTTTTATCGTACCAAATCTTGCAAGTGAAGAATCAGTTTCTTCGGTACGGATAATAATGTTGAGTTGTCTTTACTCCAAGGTGAAAGATATTAATTAATTTAGAGCTATTCAGAAGCTTAATTAATTAATGGACTAGATAATCTTAAACGCGGAAAATAATAACCGGGAGCCCATATTATCGTAATATGGATTATGGATAGTGTAATATTAATTTATTAGTGGTACTAATTAATATTAATGGGCTGGATTATATTGGGGCTCAATATTGAAATTCAGAAGCCCATTGGAGGTCCAATCTTAATTCTCCTAAAGGCCCCTCAAGTAGCCCGATAATAATAAGATGATTAAAATAAAAGAAAAACATTATTGCTGATTTTTTTTTTTTTTTTTCAAAAAAGGCATATATGGAGAGAGAAAAGATTTTGTTGATTTTCTTGGAAAGCTATTATGGATAATATGTATTCTAGGAATACAAGATTATCTCATAAATTCAAGAAGATCCAAATCTAGCTATTCTAATCCCCATATTTTTTAAAATCATATATAGTTGGAAGGTGAGATTTTTGTGGAATATTTTCTTATGGAGAAAAGAATATATGGGATATATTCAAAATTTCTTGGAGGCCAAGAAAAAGATTTTCTCTCCCTTATTCCAAGCCAAAATTTCGAAATCCCCCCTCTTATATATAGTGGATGATTATTTCATCTCCAGTTTACAGTTTCACATTGTTGAAAAAAAAATCAGCAACAATAATTTTTTCTTTCTTCCTTGTTATTCTGAATTGCTTGTGAGCACTTCCCACCGGTGAACAAGCAAGGCAAAAGGGACATACTTGAGAATGTCTTTTGGTTGATAGCACGATCATGATAGTCCCGTTGTTATCAAATGTCATATCTACAAGATGTACGAATCACGTGAACTCCTAGTTATTCCGCTTTAGGTTTTCATGTGAATTAATTCTATATGCATGATGATAAAATTGTTGTTGAAATTATTATTTGAATTAATTAGGATTAATTCATGCTAGTAATAATTGTATTTAAGTTCGTATTTAAATTTCATCCCGAATAGATCCGGGCACCCCGAATTTTCCCAACACAAACAAATTCAAATGATGTCTCCTTGACACACGAGTTTAAACTGTATGTCACTCCTAGCCTACATGAGAATAAACTGTTTATGACACCCCCTTGAACTACGTTATGACTTGATCCTCTTTAAAGGGGTACGCAGGTAGCTTAGACATCCTCTAAGTTCAGTCATGATTAAAAACTCCAAATGCATATAAGGGCACAAAATACTTTCGTGCTTCATTCACTCCAAGTCAAAACGACCGTGAACAAAGCACGAGGGGACATTTGTAAGCAAATTAAATTTGCACCTAATTAAATTGTGATACGTGTGCAAATAAATATTAATATCAAATTAAATTTACTATTTTATTTTGGGAATTTAATTAAATTAATTCTTGAATTAAATAGTTAAATTGATATTAAATGTACACTGTACAAGTCGGTCGAATTAAATGAGTGTTCGATACTCATATTGGGTAATAAATACAATTTATTTACCATAAGGTCGAAAATTAAATAACATCTCGTCAAAAAGGGAAGCGAATTAAATTAATTCGTAAATCACACAATCAAATGTCATTGGCCAATCAGGACGTGCCACGTGGCTGACTTGAACCGAACTTTACTAGTTATACTAGAAGTTACCCCACAAGAGTATGGGTTCACTGTAGTATTGGCAAGTATAGGGACCAAGTATTATCGAACCCAAAGGAAGAAATGTATGCGAATAGATCACTGAAGATCTACGCGTCGTAGTTAATATGAGTGTATGTTTGGGGATTGAAAATTATAATAAACTACTCTATATTCTAATAACTGAATTAGACGGAATAAATAACTAAGTGTATGCAAATATGAGATGGTGATGCTTAGGATAGGAATCCCTACGTATACTAACGGAGCCGGTACATAATCAAAATAACCGTGATGTGCAAGAAATAACCTAAGTATAAGATTGTATAATGAAAAGCTCAAGAATTAAACCCTAATACTTTATCCTATCAATCAACTTCACTAATCCACTAAATAAGTTAATAGATTGTGCTTAATTAAAGAGACCCTAATTTAACTAAGGTGATGCAGTCGTCCTCCCTAGATAAATCGGTAGATGAATTAACCCCGTCTAAACTCTCTCGTTAAGCCTACTAGTTATTAAAGAGTGATAAGGTCGTCCTCTCTCTAACACTTTTCGTACGAAATTCAAAGGTAAATCCGGAATTTATTTTAAGCGTTCATTAATTAAGAGAATTAAAACTAAACATCACATGTTACCCTAATTATGTACCAACGTCTTACTTCTACGAGTTCATCCTACCCCAAGCATACAAGGGTTTTAGCGTAGCATGGTTTTAACGATAGCTATATCAATTAAATAGACAACGAACACAAACATGACGATTTGAATTAAATAACTAAAAAGCATAAACAAGGGTTTATAAGAAAGAAATTAAATCTAAGAACGAAAATCCAATAAATACGAAATCAAAGGTTTCAAGTGTCAAGTATTGAAGAAAGAAAGAAAAGAAAATCAAAATCAAACTCTAACTACGAATTCGTAATGTAAAAACCTCGATCAAATGTAAAACAAACTTGCTCAAACTCTTGGTGTGCTTCTCTCTCTGAAAACTATCTCTATGTGTGAAGTGGTGGTTAAGTGGTGCTCAAAATCGTGCATGAAACTGATATATATAAGTCTTGGGTCGATTCGAAAGTTAACGGGCCGAAAACGGATAACTCTAACCAAATCTTGCAAAATCTCGAGTTGAAAAGGGGAAGTGCTCAAGCTTAACAGCTCGAGGGGGGTCCCTCGAGCTAAACAACTCGAATAGATCAATGGCTCGAGGGGGGTCCCTCGAGCACTGTTGCTCGAGTGGTTTTCGGCTGCTGTACACTTGTTCGTAAAATCTCCATATCTTCTCAACTGGGAGTCCGTTTTGGTCGATTCAAAGTCCTACGAACTCTTATTTTCGCCCTCTATCCATATATGAGCATCAAAAAGACTAATTAATGATTTTATGAAAATGATACTCAAATGACTCCAAACACTCATAAAAAAAACTCAAAACATGGGTAAATCGGGCACCAAAACATAATAATTTCATGCCTAATCAGTGGCACGACAGGAAAGGAAGGTTTCTCAATCTCCACCTTATAAATAGGGCTCCTTCATCATTCATTTCAACACACAACCAAAGCAAACAAGCATTTAGACGATCAACGAGCACATCCTCTGCAACCGTTCTTGAAGACTCAAAGTGTTCTTCGCCATTCTTGCAAACCCACCAGAAACAGCTCCGGATCAGAGATTAAGGCTCAAAACCCCTCCGATCCAAAGTTTGTCCTTGAAGATTCAAAGAAACTTTAAGAACGTTCTGCAAGGCCTTTGAATATTCAAAGTTGTTTGTCGTTGTTCTTCGTTGTTCTTCACCCAAATCAGTAAAAAACAGCTCTTGATCAGAGATTAAGGCTCAAAACCCCTCCAATCCGGCGTTTTCCATCGAAGATTTGAAGAAACATTCAAAGCGTTCTTCATCCACATTTGAAGATTCAAGAGCGTTCATCCAGAAACAACATTTAATTTAAAACAAGGTGTTTTCGCCCTTGGATTAATGTTATAAACATTCAAGTTTAAGATCGAAGTCAAGATTCGATCAAAGTTCAGTGTCAAGCTTTGAAGAGAAGAATCAGAGGAGCACATTAGAGTTGGTCAGACCCGCACAAATTCCTAAATCAAATTCAAAGAAATTCAAGTTGTAATCTATTTCGTGTTTTCACGAAATTTGTTATTACAGTTGGTAGTGAAGTATTCAATATTTACTTTGAAACTATATGAATTCCTTTCTTCACATTAACTAACACTTTATGATAAAATGTTATTTTAGATGTTTTCACATGCAGGTTGAAGATCTAGAAGGATCTACAAGAAGCTGGAAGACTCAATGTTACAGTGAAGGTTGCAACATTGGTTGCAACATAAGCGGTTACGGGTTCCAGAAGGTTCTCAAAGACCTACAAGGACCTACACGATTCAGGCTATTCCAGAACTCTTAGAAAGATCTAGATCAGGCGGTTGCAGTCAAAATAATCAGAATAAAGATAAAGATCATGGACGGTTGAATAAAAGATCATGGAGGAAGTTACTTGGGAAGTTATTTGAGGATGAAGATTTTCATCTATAAATAGAGGCCAAAATCTTCAATGCCAGAGCGTGGAATAATCGAGTACACCTACTCTAGTGATTATCCTGAGTTCAAAGGTGATAGTGTCATTATTTCAACTTTTATGTTATGCATAGAAGTTTAGTATATCTCGCATAAAACTTGCGATCAATCATATATATTTAGATAGAGAGATCATCGATATAATGAGAGATCAACTTTGACGGTGTACATTTTATACACTTAGCCAATTTAGATTTGATAGGTGATATCGAGTCCTGTTTCCACTGTGAACGATTCTACTCTTCACACAACTTTTGTATAACTACCTTTGTTATAGTGAACGCTTCACCGTAAGGCTAGCACAAGCTATTTTATATAGTTTGTGTTAAAAAGTTATTCCATCTTGCAATCGTGTGTTTTAGTCTTCCGCCGTTCTAGTTTATACTCTATTATCCAGACTGTCGTAGTGATTATTTTAGCATTCATTACAACATCTTCACTTAACACACACGACACACCTTCAATTGGCACCAGAGCCATACACTTGACGAGCTAAGTTTAGATCCTGTGTTTTTAGTGTGTCTTTTTGCTATGGAATATCCTGTAAACACACCACTTAGGCCTCCTATTCTTGATGGGAACAACTATGCCTATTGGAAACCTAAGATGCGCATGTACATCAAATATATTGATGAACGTGCTTGGAGAAGTGTTCCGACCGGCTGGGAATGGCCCAGAAATCAAGCAGATGATGATGGCGAGACACGAGTCAAACGTGAGATTGAATGGACCAATGAGGAGACCACGAGGGCAAGCTACAATTCCGAATCTCTCAATGCTATCTTTACCTCTGTTGATGTGTCTAAGTTTAAGATCATATCAACATGCACCACGGCTAAAGATGCATGGGAGAGGCTTCAAGAACATTGTGAAGGTAGTGGAAGTGTTCGAAGGACCAAACTTCGGATGCTTGGAACCAAGTTAAAAAATCTAAGGATGAAGGATGATGAGACGATCACAGCCTATAATGAAAGGCTGAGTGAAATTGTCAATGAGTCACACTCCCTTGGAGATCCAATTTTCAACGTACGTGTTGTACACAAAATTTAGCGTTCAGTTTCTAAATAATTCGATGCAAAAATTTATGTTATTGAAGAAGCCAAGGATACGGATAGTCTCAGCCAAAACGAGCTTGTAAGTATTCTCAATGCTTATGAGATGAACACAGCTCAACCTGAAGATGCAAGTGAAGGGGAGAAGGTTGTTGTTTTCAAAGGTGAAACATCTTATAACACTGAAAATCGCCCTTTGTGACTGAGATTGAGTCTGATGAAAGATGTTTTATACCAATGTTACAACACCCCTGAGCACATTGCACTCCTCACAAAAAAATTCAAGTCCTACTTGAAGAAAAAATTGAACAGATCTAGAGGGAATGTCCAACCTAGAACTCCATACAACAACACACCACCTGATCCGGAGAAAAGAAGAGATCATAATCCATCCAGACAATCCAAAGGTAACAAATCAAGGTATGATCCTGAATTTAGAAAACCAGTTAGATGTGATGCATGTACTGGATTTGGACACTATGTAAATGAGTGTGCAAATACCAGATTAAGGCAAAAATTGAATTTTAATGTTACTTTTAGTGATGACTTAGATGATGAACTTGAAGGTTCAAAAGATGAGGAATTAGCTTTATACCATTTTGTCTGTAGGATTAAATTGCTTCATCAAGCATTTCCTCCAACCCGTACTTATTCTTGAATTCAGTTTCTTCAAATTTTTTTATCGACACTTCCAACATCTTAATAATTTCATCATCCATCCAGGATTTGCATATATGATTAATTATGTAGTGTTATATAATATATATATATATATATATATATATATATGGTAAGAAAAGAAAAAAAAAATGAAATGATCAATATTTTGAGAAAAATAGTTTTTTGGTCCCGTAACTTATCTAGTGTCCCATAACTTATTTATGTTCAATTTTGGTCCCATTTACGCCGGAAAATTGAAACAACGCCATTTGATATGTGCCAAAACGGTGTTATTTTTTACTTTCCGGGGAAAATGGGACCAAAATTGGATGATTCAATAAGTTATGAGAATAAAATTAAAAAGTTAATTTTTTGGATCAAAATTGGACACTAAACAAGTTACGAGACCAAAAAAACTATTTTTCTCATATAATACCACTGACCAAATCAATGGTACTCCGAATGAGATTATTGCTCCTGATCAAATATTCAATATTTTAAAATAATTTCATAATAAATTTGTCATAAAGTATTTTCATATAATACTTTGCCAAATTCTCAAAATAATTAACTCAAGTATAATGCAATTTCTCTATTCTGCAGATTGATGTATACGACCAATGTATTATACCTATATATACTTGGGGGGGGGGGGGGGGGGGGGGGGGGGGGGGGACCCCCGGGGCTGAACGTGGCTCCACCACTGGTTGTGTATATGCATGTTAATATTAAGGGGACACTAACATTTTCGTAAAATTAGGGATTTAATTTTATGGACCTGTAAATATAAGACATTATGTTTTAAATTATGTGAAGGTAGGACATTATGATTTAAATTTTATGAATGTAGTGTTTTAAATTTTGTAAATATAGAACAACATGTTTTAAATTATGTGAATGTAGGCAATCGAGATACTCCATATGGAGCACTTTTCCCAAGTTAAATTCCCAAGATGTCGAACACTTTAAAACCAATTCATGCTTCTGCAGTACTCATCCAATAATTTATTTAAGTATTTTTTTTTTTAAATTAGGTTAAATTAAAATTCAAATTATAATCTTTCTTTAGTCATGTACCAAAAAAAAAATCAAGAAAATAAGAAAAAAAATCACATCAATGCCAATTGGATATATTATCTCTTCAAAAGGAAAATGAAAAGAATGACACTCACTAGGTGACCTGAACAGTTATGTACTAAAATATCGAAAATGTGAAAATTATAGGACAAATTTCGAAAATCAATAGGACCAAAACCATAAAGTGGAGAACTTTTAGGACCAAAAAATTAAGGGGACGCTTGTTTAACAACTCTTCAATGGTAATTGGAATGAGATTGAAAATTAGTGTAATTAGCATGGTTCATGAGAACAAAGTCACTACATCTCCTTGTAAATAAGGTAATCACTACTCCATTTTGATTGCTCTATTCTCTTCCTACAATCATCCTCCTCAATCACTCCTCCATTCCTCCACCAACAACCATTTGTTGTCAACTTCTATTCCAAAATTGGGGCATGTCACTAGCAATGGTATCACCAATGGAACACTTCTTCTCCTAACATATCATTTTTCTTATAAGGGCATAGATGGAAATAAATTTTCATTCTAATTGCCATTGAAGAATTGCTAACCAAGCTTACCCTAAAAACACCTTTTTCTCAAAAAGAAAAGTGAGTATTGATTGAAAAATGCTTGTGATAATTATCAATTCTCATTGCTCTATTAGGTAAACAAGTAACTACTTTAAAAATACACCCCACATCTTTACCCAAAAAGCCTACGTTACATCCCGATAAAGTCCTCATTGATTTAGTGATCAAAACATAAATTGGTTAATGGAGAATTGAGACAAATAACAAAGTCTATGGTCTTTTGTGTTCTTGTGAATTGATATTTGAGCGTATATATACACATCCCTTACAAACACTAGAGTATATATAGTGAGAAACACTACTAGAAAAGGGAGTAAATTAAGCACTTGGAATTGCATTGTCTAGATCATAACATGTTTAAATGTATTGTTGTGAGCTTAAATTATCCTATTAGTGTTGGAATATCAAACAATATCCCACATCAAAATAATATGAAAATAATATGGAGGATCGCGGGGTTTATAAGGATGAATATGTATTTCAATTGGTATGAAACATTTTGAAAAAACCCAAAAATAAAATCTGTGCTGGCTCGCCCTAAAACAGACAAGTCATACCAATGCAGAGATTTTGGATCAATCCCGGGTCCTAACAGTTGTATCAGAGTTGGGTATAGTCTCTTTTCATTCTGAGTATGCTCTATGGTTGCAGTGTTGTCTGATCTTCCACATCATGAAAGGTTCTTTTAGAAAGGTTCGGGTCAATTAGGGGTGGAGAAACGATATGTCAAATACTTTAAGTGTAATGAAGTTTGATGTGGAGAAATTTGATGGAAAAATCAACTTTAGCTTGTGGCAAGTGCAAGCTAAGCATGTGTTGGTAAACAAGAGCATCATATTCACACAAAATATTTTACAATCCTAAGTCTCATTTTTCTAAAGACACAAACAGCATTACGATCCAAATTAGGCACTATTAAGTCTCAAAAGGTATATATGTTTCAAAACCAAATTCCGATCCAAGTTTTCTTGATCTGATCCTAATTGGAGCAATCATAAACATAAACAATGCATTTTCAAATTGTTGCAACAAATTCATTCAAACAGAAAGAGGTTTTTACCTGTTGAAATTGGAGAAAAGATGTCCTTAATCTCCTCGACGAAGAACGATCGAAGAGAAAAAACCAAATGAAACCAAGAAGATGGTTATGGAAAGAACGAATTGATGCCGAATAACACCGATTAAGTCTCAAGCTTTACCGGATATATATTTTTTGGAATAGAGGGGAAAAAAAAAACATGTATGACCCGTTAAGATTGATACACGCTGATTTTATTTCCGTGTGCATTACACACATAAAACTTTGCGATAATCTAGATTTTAACATTATATTTAGAGTAAATCTCTTGTGCATCAAATGCACCATACAATTTACATATATTTTTAAACAGTTATGGCTGATCACACTAAACAGTGGGAGCTAATTAAACTAAACAATTACATCTTGCTTTTATAGACCAAAATGTTTATGACGGATTGTTTCTTTTTCATTGCTAGATAGAGAAGACATAATATTGCCATGAAACTTAATCATAAATAGTCTTCAAACCACTCTCAATATATAATACTTTGCAATAGCTCATTCGTAAAATAATTAATATATCAAATACTATTCTTTTTAAATTAAATACGACCTGTTACCGTAAACTTTTAGCACCTGACAACTAATGAACTTTGATGTCCCATATTGTGACACATGTACAATGTAGCACCTTCAACTTTTTTGTTAATTGATAATTAAATATGGTCAAATAATCAAGTTTGGCCCATACATTCTACTTTTTATCAAATTTAACACGACATAATTTTATATGCATCAGGTGCACCATACAATTTAAGTAGACTTTAGAAAAATTATTTTTACTATTACTGAAAATTTATCCTTATTATTATTATTGAAAAATATATTTAATAAAGGATAAATTTTCAATAATATCATAGATAACTTTTTAAATATAATAAATATAACTTTTCAAAAATAAACTTGAGATGCACAATGCATCTCAGACTTGCTCAATCTAACACATACCTTTTTTTTTTTAACCAGATTATGCTCATTATTTTCATTTTAATCAAATTCAACACATATTTTTTCAGCCAAATTATGCACACATTATTTTTTATCAAATCTAGCCTATAATTTTTTCTGCTTACCAAATTATACCCATACTTTTAATAAATATAATTAAATTAGTTAAAAGAACACAGTACTTTTTAATTAAAATGATAAAATTCTAAGATAAAAAATATTTTAAACTTATATAATACTCCCTCCGTCCCGGGAATTTGTTCACATTAGGGCTTGACACATTTTTTAAGAAAAATGAGAGTATGTGAGTGTGGAGTTGAATAAAATAATGATAACTTTATGTTTTATTGACTTTTGTGAGAGAGAGTTATTTCCTTTTTTGGGGTGTGAACAAATTCCCGGGACATCTATATAAAACAAGTGTGAACAAATTCTCGAGACGGAGGGAGTATTTCTTATTTTTAAAATTATAAGAAGCTGAAAATCATTTAAACAGCCTCAAAATATTATATAAAAAGAATACCCATTAATATAAATATTTTACCGATTTTGACACATATTATTTTTCAATTAATTTAAATACCAAAAAAATAAAAAATAAAAAGAAAAGGGGAATTTATCTAATAATGAAAAATAAGAAGGAAACTTTGATGGTCGTTAATAATATTTTGTAATTGTATAAAAATAAAATGTTAATATGTTTAAATAAAAAAAATTGATTACAATCTATAAATCTAAACTTTTGAAATATTTGAAAATTCTGTAACATTAATGAATTAAAAAAGATTACAAAATATATAAATTAAAATAAACTAAACTAAAATTTTCATTACACTTTTTATATAACATTTTTAGACTCTTTATATTATTCAACTTTATACTACCTCCGTCCCACAAAAGTCTGCGGTATTTTTGTGAGCATAGAATTTAAGAAAAAATGTAATAAGTAGAAAATGTTGGGTGAAGATTGTGAGATGATGATTTTGAGGGTGGAGATTGTGAATAATATTTTCATTTTGGAAAAATTAATTTTATTATATTTATAAAAATATGGATGTAATTTGATTGTGATAAAATTTTGTAAAAAGTGAAAAGTATGGGTATATTTTGGTGGGATTTAAACCAAATTTATCCTCTATCTTTTAACCTTTATTGAAATGGTCCTTTATTTATTTGCTTTATCAATTTAGTCATGTATTTATTCAAATTTGACCAATTAGGTCCTAATTGACAAAAAATGCACGAAATGTCATTGTTTCGATCGACTATTTATTTGTTTTATCAATTTAGTCTAATATATAAACAAATTTCATAATTGGCTGGAAAATACATAAAAAAAAACACTGTTTTGGTCTCGTGTGTGTTTTCTACCAGGTGATTATTACGTGTATTTTCTTGCAAATTAGGACCTAATTGACAAAATTTGAATATGTATAGGACTAAATTGATAAAGAAAATAAATAGAGGATCAAAATAGTAGCATTTTATGCATTTTTAGCCAATTAGGACCTAATTGACAAAATTTGAAGAGATATGAGACTAAATTGATAAAGCAAATAAATAGAGGACCATTTCAATAAAGGTAAAAAGATAGAGGACGAATTTGGTTTAAATCCCTATTTTGGTTAAGAAAAAAAAAGTGTTATATTTGATTAAAAGTGAAGAGTATTTGTATAAGTTGGTCAAAGAAAGTATGTTCGAGATTTGACAAAATAATAAAAAATACGGGCTAAAAGAAATACTCCCCCTGTCCCACTTTAATTTGCACGTTTACTGTTGACTTGAACGCAAAATACTAGCTATACTAGTAGTTACCCCACAAGAGCATGAGATCCCTGTAGTATGGGCAAGTATAGAGACCAAGTAGTATCGAACCCAAGGGAAGGTATGTATGCGTATAGAGCCCTGAAGATCTACGCGTCGTAGTTAATATGAGTGTGTGTTTGGTTTCAAGAATTATATAAAACTACTCTATATTCTATTACTAATAATTCAACTGATGAAATTAAAATAATAACTAAGGTTTTAATAAGATATGAGATGGTGATGTTCAGGATATGAATCCCTACATATACTAGCGGAGCTAATACGATAATTAAAATAACCGTGATGTGCAAGTATTAATCCTAAGTGTACTAAAACTAGGCAAACAACTTCTCTATTCTAGCACCAGATTGAAAGACTAAAAGCTCAAGAATTAACCCTAATACTTCGTCATATCAACCTACTTCACAACCCACTAAACAAGTTATATTGATTATGCTTAATTAATGCGATTCTTATTTATCCAAGGTGATACGGTCGTCCTCCCTAGATAAACCAGTAAATTATAAACCCCTTCTATAACCCCATCGTTAAATCTACTTGTTACCAAAGAGTGATAAGATCGTCCCCTCTCTGATAATTTTCGTACTCAATTCCAAGATAATTAGGGTTTATTTTAAGAATTCAATTAATTAAGAGAACTAGCACTAAACATCAGAAGTTATCCTAATTATGTACCAACATCCTACTTCTACGAGTTCATCCTACCCCAAGCATGCAAAGGTTCTAGCCTAACATGGTTTTTACGATAACAAAAGCAATTAAACAAACAACGAACAAAAACATGATTGATCTAGTTGAAAAACTCAAGAACATAAACAAGGGTTTAAGAAAGAATTAAAGTCTAAGAACGAATATCAATTAACAACTGAATCAAAAGTCTTCAGTACCAAGTATTTGAAGGAAAGAAGAAAGAAAATTAAAATCAAACTCTAATCTATGAATCCGTAATATCAAAACCTCGATTACACGTAAAGTATGCTTGCTCAACTCTCTCGGTGTTCTTCTCTCTCAAAATCTATCTCTAATTGTTAAGTGATGTCTAAAAACGAGTTTGGAATATTGTATTTATAGGTATGGGCCAATTTGGTTAACATCGGGCCGAAAAACGGGTAAAACTTGCATAACCTCGCAAAATCTGTGTTTGGTCGAGCAGTGGCGCTCGACCTAATGGTGGTCGAATGGCCTCCTCTTCCAGAACTCTCAGAGCGTTCGACCTCTCTTGGTCAAATGAAAGTGGTGGCCGAACGGGGCTGCTCGAGCTGCACTGGTGGAGCAGTTTCCTTGGTCGAATGAAAGCGCTCGAGCGCTAAAGGTCGAGCAGCACTAACGTTCTGTAAGTTGAGGCGCTCGAGCAACGGTCTTGGTCGAGCGGTGGTACTCGACCTCACTTGGTCGAGTGCTATCCTTCCTTCAACTGAGTGATACTTTTCCTTGCACGAACTAATACTATTCGTATTTCTTCAATATTTTATCATCCGGGCATCCGTTTGAGTCGATTCAAAGTCCTATGAACTCCATTTTTCGCTCTCTATCCATCTATGAGAATCAAAGAGGTAAATTCACCAGTTTATGAAAATAGTACTCAATTGACTCTAAATACTCATCAAATTCACTCAAAACACATGCAAAACGAGCTAAAAATCATAACAATTTCACGCCTAATCAACTGTTTTCGCATGTTTTAATGAATGATTTTTTTAATAGTATTTAAAATGATAAAGTAATTTTTAAGTCTCTTTATAATAGAGGAGATATAGTTCTATCAAACCCTACCTTAAAAGTCACTTTATCATTTCAAATATTAATAAACAACTTGCTCGCAAAAATACAAAAATAAAGATAGTGTGCAAATTTAAGTGGGACAGACGGAGTAATATATATGCCAAGTTTGGTTAAAGTGCAAATTTGGTTAAGAAATAAAAATATTAAATTTAATAAAAAAGTGAAAGACAAAGTATTGTGTGTATAATGCACACCATTACAAATTTCATTTATAATAATACTTTGAGTTCTTTTTTATTTTTTCATGTATAAATATAATATTTTAGTTAAATAAATAGATTAGATTGAATCAGTATAGTTGCTTTAGTCTTCCATTCCTAAAAATTTCATCTAATTCTTAAATATATGACTTGAGTCATATTATAAAAAAGAGTCAAATTTTCTTAATATAATTATTCTATATTTAATTATTTAATAAAATAGGATGTATTTAGATAAAATATAAGTTAAGGTTAAGAAAAACACATGTTTTATAAAGAGTCACATTTACCTAATATTTAATGTAATTCGAAATAATATGACTTAAATCATACTATAAAAAATGAGTCAACTTTTTCTAATATAATTAGTCTACATTTAAATATTCATAAAAATAGGATGTATTTAGACCAAATATAAATTAATTCTACCTCCGTCCCGTAAATTTTCATAGTTACTGGTTCTCTCGTGTTTTAGCGAGCGATTTTTTTTTATTGGTATTTGAAATGATAAAGTAGTTTTAAAACTACTTTAGAATTAATTGGTGTGTGGTACATAAAACTCAAAAATATTCTTCTCCACTACATGACTCAAAAGATATTCTTCTCTACTACTTTGACTTTTGAGTTAATTGTCTAATATATCCTTACTTTTACTTTTCATCAGTCATCTCCATTCAAATTTCAAATATCAAAACTCCCCCAAAATTCAGCCCTCGCCTCCCCCCACCCCCAAACCCTGTTTCCGCTATCGCTGTTGCACGTCCACCACCACCGTCGTCGCTGTTGCACGTCCACCGCCGCCGCGTGATTTTCGCCTCATGTTGTAGAGTTATATGGCGTGATTTCAGCCCTCGCCTCCTGACTTGAAGCGACTACACTAGCTTCTACTAGTAGCTACCCCGCAAGAGAACGGGTTCACTGTAGTATGGGCAAGTATAGGGACCAAGTATTATCGATCCCAAGGGATGGTGTATATGCGAATAGATCCCTGAAGATCTACGCGTCGTAGTTAATATGAGTGAAATGTTTTTTTGGTTTTTTGAAAAGAGAAAATTAAACTAAACTAAATTATCCTATGAATGCAAAAGGAAAATTAAACTAAGTATCTAAAGTGTATTTCAGATATGAGATGGTGATGCTCAGGATAGGAATCCCTACGTATACTAACGGAGCAGGTACATAATCAAAGTAATTGTGACAACCAAGAATTAACCTAAGTAAAAGATCGTAGAATGAAAGCTCAAGATTTCTCACCCTAATACTTTATCCTAGCAATCGACTTCACTAATCCACTAACAAGTTAATGAACTGTGCTTAATTAATGAGACCCTAATTTAACTAAGGTGATGCGGTCGTCCTCCTTCGCTAAACCGGTAGATGAATTAACCTTTCCTAAACCCTCTCGTTAAGACTACTAATTGTTATTGAGTGATGCGGTCGTCCTCTCTCTAACACTTTCGTACGAAATTCAAAGGTAAAGTTCAGATTAATTATAAGAATTCATTAACTAAGAGAATTAAAACTAACGTCACGAATTACCCTAATTACGTACCCACATCCTACTTCTACGAGTTCATCCTAACCCAAGCATGCAAGGGTTTTAGCCGGACATGGTTATAACAAAAATAAAAGCAATAGAAGAAACAACGAACAAAAACATAATGAATTGAAGAAAGAAAATACGAAACATAAACTAGGGTTGAAAGAAAATAAATACGAAGAACTGAAATTGAATTGACTAAAACGAAATTAAAAGCGTTTAAAGTAACGAACTAATGAAAAGAAACTACGAATTCGTATGAAAAACCTCAACAAAGCATAAATAAAGCTTGCTCGTCTCCTTCCTCTCCAAAAACTAAGTCTAAAAGTATTTCTAAAAGTTGTGGATCCTTCAAAACGTGTTTGGACGAGATATATATAGGCACGGGTCGAAACGGGAGTTAACGGGCCGAAAATACGAATCCGGAGGCAAAAGTATATGGGCGCTCGAGCAAAACGCTCGAGCGGTCCCGCTCGAGCAGTGTAGCTCGAATGATGCATTCGCTCGAGCGGTCGCGCTCGAGCTGCTCGAGCGCTGAAATCATTTTGTAAGTTTTGGGCGCTCGAGCGATTCGCTCGAGCGGTGGCGCTCGAGCTGCTCGAGCGCAAGAATTGTTCTGTACGTTTACGCGCTCGAGTAAGGCGCTCGAGCGGTGGCGCTCGAGTAAGGCGCTCGAGTGATCTCTAATCCTTCCAAATGATACTTTTCCTCGTCCGCACTAATACCGATCGTATTTCTTCAATATCTTCTCATCCGGGCATCCGTTTGAGTCGATTCAAAGTCCTACGAACTCCGTTTTTCATCCTCTATTCACCTATGAGCATCAAAGAGATAAATTTATCAATGTATAGAAATAACGCTCAATTGACTCTAAATACTCTATAAACTCGACCAAAACTAGGGCGTTTCTAGCTACGAATCATGACAATTTCACGCCTAATCAACCCCCCCAAACTTACCATGTTGCTTGTCCCCAAGCAATGAAATAATAAGTCAAGTGAAATTGTTAGAAATGAGTCAAAAAAAAATCAACTAGTGCAAGCAAATGAACTCGAGCTTTAAAGATCAATCACCCGTATACTCACTCACTTTCTTTTATCGTACTCATGCAACAATAACAAGAAACACCAAGATCAAGCATGGATGTGCACTCAACGGTGTGTTTCACTCCCTCACAAGTGTATAACAGTGTTTAAGGGACTCACTCAATCAATCAATCACACATATTGGCAGCCATAGGCTTGTAAGCACTCTCAACTCCGACCATACTCTAGAAATCAATGCCGAATCAAAAAGGACTTTCAAAAGGTTGTAATGTAGGCTCTTTGGACAGGTGGGATAACAATATGGTAAAGTGACTCAAGTGAATGGAGAATAGAAAATCAAACTTCGGTACTTCGAAATTAGGAACAGACTACTTCAAGCATATTCAATCAACACACTTTCAATTCCAATTCTCTCAACACTTCAATTTTTTTTTCTTTCTCTTTCACTTTTTTTTTTTTCAATCACTTCACTTTTTTTTTTTTCGCACAAACACATGAGCTCATTTTTTTTCTTTTTGCTCATTCTCAATTTTCTTTCTCTTTTTCCCACATCTCAAAACTTCATCACACCTTCTTCTCATATTCACTCAACAAACAACCTTTTCCTTTTTCAACTCAATTCACTCCCTTCATATTCACACTTTCCTATTCTCCACTCAAATTTGGACAAAAAGGCTTAGGAATTGGAATAGTGTTCATATGTGCTAGCAAATAAAATAGGCTTTAGGCTCAAAGGGGCTAACAAGGGATCAATGTCATTGGTAAGGAAAATTTTGGCTAAGTGACTTATTCAAATAAAAAATGGCCTAAGATCCTATTCGGCATATCAAACTAGACACAATCTAGAAGCAAGAGCACATGCAAGTTCTAGCATCCTCTAAGGTGACGATCCACTCACAAACGAAGAGATTAATTAATGCATCTAAATCTCATAAGGCTCAAAAGCTCACGGCTTTCACATCCAAGCTAGTCCTAGTGAATTCTCACTCTCATAACACAAGCACTCAAAAGAAAACTCATAAGCATACGGGTTCTCTCCCTAATCGGCTCAAATTCAAACACTCACACAAGAAAACTCCTAACTCAGCCTCACAATTCACCCTACTCATCAAATCATACTCAAAGATAGCAATCAACAAGCATAAGGTGATTGATAGGCATAAAATGTTGAGTAACAAAACAAATTAATAATAGCCCAAGGAGCATCTCAAGGCACCAAATAACTAACTCAACTCAAAGATAAGGGGTGCTCCGGTGCAATGTAATAATAAAACAAATAAAAAACTCCACCCCCCCAAACTTCGACCTTGCTAGAGGTCTAAGTTTGGGGTTGTGGGTTACCTCAACCGAACAATTCAGTTTCTCTCAATAGCTTTGCACACTCCCTTGTCTCAAGTTGGTTCCTTCAATCTAAATAACTCCATGATACCTTTACTCCTTTAGAGACAAGCCTACAAAATAAAACTCTCAAGTACGAGGTTAAACATACGATTCAACAACATCCTAGTAACATAAAAGGAAAATAACTAAAAAAAACACTCAAAAGCAAATAAAAATGGGTTGCCTCCCATTCAGCGCTATTTTTAAGGTCCTCATGCCGGACCAAGCTCAAAGGAGCTTATGGGACATCATACTCAAATTTACCTCCCTCACTCTCATAAGAGTGGTGTTTGAACTCCTTTCCTTGATGCCCCACCATCATGAGTTCCTTTGCTTTCTTCTCATCCCCAAGTGTTATGGGTCTCAACTCCTTCTTGCCTCTATCTGGAGGAGTCTTACTAAACAATTTCTTGAATTTGGATTTTTTCTTCTTAACTCCTCCTTTCCCTTCTAACTGGACCACGTCCACTTTCTTCACCTCTTCATCCTTCAACTTCTTCACTTTATCCCTATCAAAATAATCAAGATCATAACGCTCATGGGTTAAATAATCAAGTGAAGGACTAACAAAATCATGAATATCAGAAGGATTAGGGATAGAAGGTGTGTCTTCAACACTAGGATCAATTGCATCCATGCAATACAAGCTCTCATCCTCCTTCGGGTGCTTCATGGCTTCATATAGGGAGATCTTCACTTCTTGATCGTCAACCTTCAATGTGATCTTCCCATTTGCCACATCTAGCACCATCCCCGCCGTAGCTAAGAACGGTCTTCCCAAGATCAAGGGCACGTGCTCATCTTCCTCCATTTCTAGCACTACAAAGTCGGCTGGAAAGATGTGATCTCCAACTCTCACGAGGACGTCTTCAACAACACCTTGAGGTCGAGTAATAGACCGATCGGCAAGTTGAAGCGTCATCATTGTGGGTTGAAGTTCACCACCTTCCAACTTCTTGAAAAGCGACAAGGGCATGAGATTGATGCTTGCTCCAAGGTCGCACAACGCTCCCTTCTTGATCCCGTTCCCAATATCACATAGGATCGTGAAGCTCCCGGGATCCTTCAGCTTTGGTGGAAGCGCCTTGTGCACTAACGCACTCACCTCGTGGTTCAGCTGCACCAACTTCGGCTCATCCACTCGCCGTCTTTTCGCGATCAAGTCCTTCAAAAACTTCGCATAGTGCGGCATCGATTTGGGTACCCCCCATTCATCTCTTTCTGTTTCTTTCACTTTCTCCCTTGCTTCCTTTGCCTTTTTCCACTTAGGAACTCTCTCACTCTTCTCAATTCCTTCACTTTCAATCCCCTTCTCAACTTCATCTCCTTTAGGCTCAATCTCTTCTTCGGGCGTCTCAGAATCAGCAGGCATCTGAGGACCTTCATAGTTGGTTCCACTTCTTAGCTGGATCGCCTTGCACTGCTCTTTCGAGTTCCCCTCCGGCATTCTATTCACGGACTTTGCAATCTGGCTCATCTGGAGCTCTAACGAAGTGAACCTTCGATTGTTCTCTTGTTGAGTTCTAGTCCACTCAACGTTCATCTTCTGGAGCTCTTGATCACGTTGATCACCCTTCTTGTGCAACTCCTTCACATCGTACTCCAAGGATGACAACCGCTTGCTCCCTTCCTCCACCTTCTGAAGGATCGCTCTCAACATCTCCTCGGTTGATGCACCGCCTTCTCCACCAGGAGGTTTAGACCCCGGATCAACACCTGCAGGAACGGTAACACCAGCTTTTGGGTTAGCATAAGAAAAATTATCATTTTTCCTCCATGTGTTTTGAGGGAGCTGCTGGCTTCCTTGAACTCCTTGTGTGTTCCTCCATTGATTTTGAAGTGGCTGAGGGCCTGGAGGCACAAATGGTTGGCCATAAGAAGGCCTTCCATACTGATTTCCACCTTGGTAGCCATTCTGATTGTAATAAGGACCTCCCATGTAATTGGCTACCTCTTGCTGTCCACTGGGCTGGTCTACTCTCTCATTCTCCACTGCATGCTCTCCACCCAAACTCTTCCCCAACTCGAGGTTGTTGATCTTTTCCATCATGGCCATCAGTAGCCTTCTCGTTCCTTCTCCCTCCTCAACCTGATGCACTCTTTGCAAATCTGCATCCGCACTCCAAGCACCGGCATTCGTGACAATGTTGTCCACGATCTCCCTACATCTCTCTATGCCTTGGTTCAGGAATGCTCCGCCCGCACAGGCGTCTAAATGGTCTTGCCCCGCCTTGTTGGCACCACTGTAGAAGAATGCCATAATATCCCCCTCATTGTACCCGTGCTGCGGGCACTCTATCAGCATGTTTGAGTATCTCTCCCACGCTTGGCGTAGATCCTCTCCAGACTTCTGGCGAAAGGACGAGATCTCAATTCTAGCCTTGATCGTCCTAGATGGAGGGTAGAATCGCTCGAGGAACAGACGCTCGAGCTCGGCCCAAGTGGTAATACCTCCCCGCGGGAGCGTATTATCGTACCACTCCTTGGCTATTCCCGTCAATGAGAATGGGAACAGCCTAAGCCTCTTGGCATCTTCAGACATGCCATTATAATTAAATGTGGAGGCTATCATGAGAAAGCTCCTCAAATGTGTGTGAGGATTCTCCTTCCCGATCACCCCTTTGAACTGATTCTCGGTCAGCAGCTTGAGAATTCCTGGAGAAATTGAAAAGTTATTGGCCTCAACTGGAGGTAAGGCCACTCCATCGTAGTACCTCTGCGGTTGTGCCGCGAACCTCCCTCTAATCGCCATATTATGATCTACGTTCTGAGGAACGTATGGAGGATTAGCAGCTGGTACGGGTACTTGTTGGGGTGGTGGTGGGTAAACAGGTGGTTGATTATAGACTGGGGGTGGAGGATACGGGTATGGTGGGTAAGGATAAGGTGGGTATGGGTAATGTTGGTATACTGGGTTGTTGAAAGGGTTATTTGGGTTTTGTGGGTAAGCAGTGTTTTGGTTCTGACTTTGGGGTTGTGTTTGTGCAGAGTTGATTGAGTTTTGCGGGTTTGGGAGTTGGTTCTGCGGTTCCCCTATGGGTATTTGCTGGTTACTGCTCTCAACTCCAACCGCCTGCTCCACTAAAACAGTATACTCTGCAGCTATTTTGTCTAAGTCCCCATCTCCATCCAGATTCATGTTGTCTTTGTCTCCAGCAGTAGTCATTCTTCTCAAGAAGGCTCGGTTCCTTCTAGCTATTGTCTCAGGATCTGCAGGTAATCTCTCTTCGCTCGTATTGCCTTGTGAGCGTGTTTTCATAAACCTGAAACACTAGCAAAAGGATCAAAACGCAACTGCTGAACAAATAAAAATAAACAGAAAATAAGTCACTCACTACTAACTACTAAGCTATCTACAAGTCCTATTCAAAAGGCATACAACGCCATCCCCGGCAACGGCGCCATTGACTTGAAGCGACTACACTAGCTTCTACTAGTAGCTACCCCGCAAGAGAACGGGTTCACTGTAGTATGGGCAAGTATAGGGACCAAGTATTATCGATCCCAAGGGATGGTGTATATGCGAATAGATCCCTGAAGATCTACGCGTCGTAGTTAATATGAGTGAAATGTTTTTTTGGTTTTTTGAAAAGAGAAAATTAAACTAAACTAAATTATCCTATGAATGCAAAAGGAAAATTAAACTAAGTATCTAAAGTGTATTTCAGATATGAGATGGTGATGCTCAGGATAGGAATCCCTACGTATACTAACGGAGCAGGTACATAATCAAAGTAATTGTGACAACCAAGAATTAACCTAAGTAAAAGATCGTAGAATAAAAGCTCAAGATTTCTCACCCTAATACTTTATCCTAGCAATCGACTTCACTAATCCACTAACAAGTTAATGAACTGTGCTTAATTAATGAGACCCTAATTTAACTAAGGTGATGCGGTCGTCCTCCTTCGCTAAACCGGTAGATGAATTAACCTTTCCTAAACCCTCTCGTTAAGACTACTAATTGTTATTGAGTGATGCGGTCGTCCTCTCTCTAACACTTTCGTACGAAATTCAAAGGTAAAGTTCAGATTAATTATAAGAATTCATTAACTAAGAGAATTAAAACTAACGTCACGAATTACCCTAATTACGTACCCACATCCTACTTCTACGAGTTCATCCTAACCCAAGCATGCAAGGGTTTTAGCCGGACATGGTTATAACAAAAATAAAAGCAATAGAAGAAACAACGAACAAAAACATAATGAATTGAAGAAAGAAAATACGAAACATAAACTAGGGTTGAAAGAAAATAAATACGAAGAACTGAAATTGAATTGACTAAAACGAAATTAAAAGCGTTTAAAGTAACGAACTAATGAAAATAAACTACGAATTCGTATGAAAAACCTCAACAAAGCATAAATAAAGCTTGCTCGTCTCCTTCCTCTCCAAAAACTAAGTCTAAAAGTATTTCTAAAAGTTGCGGATCCTTCAAAACGTGTTTGGACGAGATATATATAGGCACGGGTCGAAACGGGAGTTAACGGGCCAAAAATATGAATCCGGAGGCAAAAGTATATGGGCGCTCGAGCAAAACGCTCGAGCGGTCCCGCTCGAGCAGTGTAGCTCGAATGATGCATTCGCTCGAGCGGTCGCGCTCGAGCTGCTCGAGCGCTGAAATCATTCTGTAAGTTTTGGGCGCTCGAGCGATTCGCTCGAGCGGTGGCGCTCGAGCTGCTCGAGCGCAAGAATTGTTCTGTACGTTTGCGCGCTCGAGTAAGGCGCTCGAGCGGTGGCGCTCGAGTAAGGCGCTCGAGTGATCTCTAATCCTTCCAAATGATACTTTTCCTCGTCCGCACTAATACCGATCGTATTTCTTCAATATCTTCTCATCCGGGCATCCGTTTGAGTCGATTCAAAGTCCTACGAACTCCGTTTTTCATCCTCTATTCACCTATGAGCATCAAAGAGACAAATTTATCAATGTATAGAAATAACGCTCAATTGACTCTAAATACTCTATAAACTCGACCAAAACTAGGGCGTTTCTAGCTACGAATCATGACAATTTCACGCCTAATCACCTCCCCCCACCCCCATATCGGACCACCCCCAAATCCTGTTTCCGCCGCCACCGCCGCTGCCGCCGCCGTGTTTTCCGCCTCATGTAGTAGAGTCCTACGATGTGATTTCAGCCCTCGCCTCCCCCAGTCCCCAGATCGGCCACCACCATGGATTTTACGGCCGGTGCAGGCGGTGATTTCCACCTCAGATCGGCCGCCACCATGGATTCACGGCCGGTGCGGGCGGTGCGAATTATTTCTGGCAAGCGTTTGTTGTTCTTGAATATGTTATGCAACAAAGGGTTTGTTGTTTTTGAAATTATTTCTTTTCCCATCATCAGAATAATTATTGATTCTCCATTTGTTAGGTTTTTCTTGAATTTGTTATGCAACAAGATTTTTATTTCTTTTTTATGGATTAGAAATAGAAGAAAGGGTGCGAATTATTTCTGGCAAGAGTTTGTTGTTCTGGAATCTGTTATGCAAACAAAGGGTTTGTTGTTCTTGAAATTATTTCTTTTCCCATCATCAGAATAATTATTGTTTCCCCTTTGTTAGGATATTCTTGAATCTGTTATGCAACAAGATCTTTATTACTTTTTTATGGATTAGAAATAGGAGAAATGAGTTTGTTGTTCGGGAGGAAAAATTACAACTATGATATACAATTTTTTATTGTATGTATAACTATGATATATAATTTTTAATCGTATATACAATTTTTATACGATAAAAATTTTGAAATTGTAGAAAATTAGAAAAGATCCCTATAGGGAACTTATTTCATTTATTAAATAGTGGAAAAATTCTGATGTACAATTTTTTATATGATGTGAAATGGTAGAAAATTAGAAAAGATCCTTGTAGGAAACTTGTTTCATTTTTAAAATGGTATAAAATTAGAAAAGATCCATATAGAGAACTTGTTCATTTTTGAAATGGTAGAGAATTACAAATGTATAATGTTTTATAAGATATACAAATTTTAAAATGGTAAAATTAGAAAAGATCCCTATAGAGAACTTGTTTAATTTTTTAAATGGTATAAAATTAGAAATGTACAATATTCTATAAAATGTACAATTTTCGAAATGGTAGAAAATTAAAAAAGATTCCTATAGGGGTAAAGTTGTACATTAATCTTTATTATAACTTTTTCAGAGTTGACTTGTCCCATTATGTAGTAGAGAGTTTTTCCCCCTATTACTTTATAATAGAGGAGATATAAATCTATCATACCCTACCTTAAAAATCACTTTATCATTTCATAAGTCAAATTTACCTAATATAAGTAATCTATATTCAAAGATACAAAATAATAGAATAAAATTATATTTAAAATTGATATAAATAAGTAAAGTATATAATTAAGATAAATTTATATATTAATTAGATTAGTGTATGGATTTACAATTAAGTCACATATTTTAAAAAGAGTCAAATTTACAATTCTACTACATACTCATTCAATATAACAACAATCAACATATATAAATATCTAAACAATTATCCTAAAATATTAAAAATCTAAAACATGCAATATAACAACAATCAATATATATACTTTATCAATGATTAACATGCTTTAAAATTTAAATAATTATACAAAAATTATGTACTAAAACTCACATGCTAAATCACATATAAACGAATAATTTATACTTAAACAATATCATACTTAATCACATATAAAATTTATAATCATAATTTTAAAAAATCTTAAGATTAATTAACATGCTTAAAAATAAAATTTAAACGGTAAAAAATAAAAAAACTTACCGTTATTGTGTAGAGATTGACGAAACGAGAACTTTAATTGAGACGGATTGGCTCGTGAATGACTGAAGCTCGCTAGTCTTTTCCTTTCTTCTTTCTTTTCTTCTTTATCTCTTTTCTCTCGTGGGTGAGTGAAGCTCGCTGGCCACGACCTTAAATAGGCAAAAAAAAAACCGTCCGTCACAAAATTTGCCGCCTTCAGACACAAAACGGCGTCATTTTTGGTGATTTGCAACGAACATGACATTGCAAATGCTTAATTTAAAATTTACGACGGCCTACTCCGTCACAAATTAGTCGTCGGCATTTAATTAGCACCGGTTTTCGAAGGGTCACGGTCAAACGAATGGAGATTTGCGATGGTGGAATCCATCACAAAACACAATGTTGAGTTTTACAATGGGCTTGCCCGTTGTAAAACGGTCAGCCACAATAACTTGGCACCATTTTCGGAAGGTCGCAATCAAACAAGTGGATTTTGCGACGGTCAAGTCCGTCGTAAATTTCAAGATTGAATTTTACTACAACTTTCCCGTCGTAAAATTTGGTGGGTAGGTCGTAGACCAACAGTCATGTCATTTGCGACGGCCGAATCCATCGCAAACACTAAGAATTTGCGACGGATATGTTCCGCCGTCACAAAATTCACTACAAGAAAACAGAGTTTTAGTGACAGTAATCATGTCATGTCCTGATATTATTGTTTGTCTAGTTTAAAGTCTTTAGTAACAAAAAATATTTTATAATGACAAGATCCTATCATTAAAAATTATTTTTTTTATTAAAAACTTTTAACTAGAGACATTTTAATAAAAAGATTATTGTCACTAAATATTAATTTTCTCGTAGTGATTTAACACTTTACGACTTCTGATCATTGTTCGTCGCAAAGCCATCATAAAACACTAGTATTTGCGATGGATATGATTTCCGTAGCAAAGCGGGCCTTTTTTTTTTTTTTTTAGCGATAGACATTTCTATTCGGATGCGACGGATGTGATTGCCATAGCAAAGCGGGCCTTTTTTTTAGTGATAGACATTTCTATTCGGATGACACCGCTCCTTTTCTAAAGCAGTATTACATATAATGTTATTATATGTGTCAATATTGATAATTTGTATTAATTACCATTTATTAGCATAAAAAGTAGGGTAATAAGATAAGAAACATAAAAGTAAAATTAAGCAGCGTGAATTTCAATCTACAGTGAGCATGATACGTACACCATATATATACATCACCTGTGCAGAACAAATTTGTCATTTAAAAATAAATTTCAAGCTTAATTAATTAGGTATATTAATTTTCCGGCAGATATGGTGGCAATTGAGGATGTACGAAAGGCACAACGTGCCGATGGGCTAGCCACAATCTTGGCCATTGGAACGGCGAACCCATCAAATATTATTGATCAAAACACATATCCTGATTATTATTTTCGTATCACTAATAGCGAACATGAGATACAACTTAAAAATAAGTTCAAACGAATGTGTGAGTACTTTTTTTTTTTTTTTAGTGCTTGTCAAATTTTACACCATTTATTTATTGTGTAATAACTTAGCTTGAAGTTGAAGCATATCAATTTTTTCAAATGTGATTAGAACTTGGTTAGTCCTGTTTTGGTTATTTCTCATCACCTTAAGTAAGGGGTTTTGGATTTGGCGCATTACCCGTCACCATTTAAATTTTTTATTAGATTTACCATTTAAATATTTATTTATTATGTAAAGGGCTGAATTCACGGGCGTTTTGAAATGCACAGGTGAGAAATCCATGATAAAAAAAAGGCACGTGCACATAACCGAAGAAATAGTGAAAGAAAACCCTAACATGTGCTCGTTCACGGCGGCATCTCTCAATCCCCGGCAAGACATTGTGGTGGCTGAGGTGCCAAAGCTCGGCAAAGAAGCTGCCGAAAAGGCGATCAAAGAATGGGGACAACCACTATCGAAGATTACACACCTCGTATTTTGCACCACCACCGGCGTAAACATGCCCGGCGCCGACTTCCATTTGATGAAGCTCCTCGGCCTCCACCCCTCCGTCAAACGCTTCATGATGTACCAGCAGGGTTGCGCTGCAGGTGCCCTATTTTTTCAATATATATTTTTAGTGCCAAGAGAATGAGTCCATATCATAAAGGTCATTTTTTCTACATTTTTAGTCCACTCTTTTTGGTCCATAGAGAATTACGGTTTTAGTATGACAAATTAATGGATAGGAGCAAAATTGCAAAACAAAGGACCATTAGACTTTCACTCATGGCACCGAATTGCAATTTTTGCATGATTATAGTAGCCCATTCAACTATCGAATATTCAGACCTTCTCCGCATAAAATTGATACTTTACATCCATTTTTACTGCAAAACAAAAATATTTAACCCTTTATACCTTAGATCTATTCTGCAAAAGAATTTGAGAAAATATACATAAGTGTCCAAAATTTATTTTGCTCAAATGTAGAGAGTTGTTCCTTTTTGCCCCATGGTTTAAAAAATTGGGTAAGGGCAGAAATGAAATTTGATAAAACTTTGTACGGGAAAAAAAATCTTATACTATATTTATTTCAAGCCATCATATTTTTAAATCCATTGCAGGTGGAACTGTTCTACGGCTGGCAAAAGACCTAGCGGAGAACAATGCCGGTGCGAGGGTTTTAGTCGTTTGCTCGGAGATGACCGTCATTTGTTTCCGCGGGCCGAGTGAGGCCCGTGCAGATAATCTGGTGGGGCAGGCGTTGTTCGGGGACGGGGCGGCCGCGGTGATAGTGGGGTCCGACCCGGTGGTGGGCGTGGAACGACCGGTTTTCCAGCTGGTCTCAACAATGCAGACTGTCCTTCCTGAATGCGAAGACTCCATCCGCGGGCACGTACGGGAGTCCGGTTTAGATTTCCACATTCTGGAAGACGTCCCGGACCAAATATGTCAACATATTGAGAATTGCTTGAAGGAAGCTTTTGATCCTTTGGGCATATCCGATTGGAACTCACTCTTCTGGGTGGCCCATCCGGGTGGGCCCGCGATTCTTAATCAGATTGAGGAGAAGGCGTCTCTGAAGCCCCAAAAACTTCGGGCCTCGAGACACGTGTTGAGTAATTATGGTAACATGTTGAGTACTTGCGTGCTGTTTGTGATGGATGAAATGAGAAAAGTTTCGGCTAAGGAAGGGCTGGGGTCAACCGGGGAAGGGCTGGATTGGGGCGTGCTCTTTGGGTTCGGGCCCGGCATTACCGTTGAGACGGTGGTGCTGCGTAGTGCGCCCATTAATTAATAAATTTTCAGGCAGTGTTATGTGGTCAAGAAAATAAATTACCATCAAATAAAGTGTTATATGTAACACCTTATAGTGTTACTAAAAAGTGTTACCTTTATAAAAATATTTTATCAAATAGAATTACATATGTAAAAGTGTTACCTAAAAAAATATTACATATTATAAAGTGTTATCTAAAAGTGTTTACTTATTTTTTTTTAGTTTTGGATGTTTATGTTATATTTCTCGGGTTGGTCTTTGTAATATTGAAATACGAGGTTTGGGCGAATTGGTAAAATTTTTGGAGAAAATAATTCAGTTTATGTAACGATGTCACCGATCTATTATTCAATTTTTTGTACAAACAATAATATATCTATTTTACTTAAAAAAATGTATTTTTAGTAAAATGTGAAGAAAAAAATCATATGAATGTTAATTAAATACATTATCTCTGTGAAAAAAAAAGAAGAATGAAAAAGAATGACATTCAACAGATTACTTGAAAAATTACTGGGAGTAGCAAGTCACCAGTCTATAATCACTACAAAATTTTCGTGTTTTAGCAATGGAAAAATTTTGTTGGTAATGAATAAATTCGCATTGATTGGTAATGAGTAATTTTGGCGGAGGCCCGTGCGGCGGATGCTTGAGGGGTGGCTTGCGCCGCAGTGGCCTTTGGGGCGTGGGATAACCTCGGGTTGGTCATTCTTTCCTAAAGAGGTAGGAAATGGGGGAGTTGAAGTTTGAAGATTTGAAGATGAGTGTGGAAGCTTTAAAGAACAGTGAGTGTTCTTAAAAGGATTTCTGGAATTTTTTTTTTGGGTTTGATCTACTCTCCTTCTAGCGCCAAATGGTGTTAGCCTAAAATTAGAGCTGGATTTTGGGTGAGTATGTGACAGTATTTAGGCTAAAACATCAAATGATCATAATAAATGAAGTATTAAATGTATAGATGAAAATATAAATATTCTTCATGATGAAATGATGATGAAGAAATAAATGCAAGAAAGCAATTAAGAAGAGAGGATTTGCCAGGGGTTTATGTCTTGAACTTAATGTGTGTGTGTGTGTGTTTTTGTATTGATCAGACTTGTGTGTTTTCGTACATGGGGTTCCCTATTTACAGGGTTTACATTGGTGGAGTAAAGAGGTCATTTCTGACCTCGGAGGGGACCATGCCCCTAAATGTCTGATAATCTCTCATACAACATGGGTACCTGATTGTCCTTTGTTTAAAGTGTTGAGCCAATCTCGTTTTGCCACGTGTCTTTGAGGGGGGAGATTTCCTGAGCGTTTTTTTATTTGTGGCGAATATTCTCTTCGTCCTTGCTTACGGGGGCGACTCTTTACCTTGTTTGGGTCGATCTTGTCTAATCTCATCATGTGCCGTGGAATCATTTACAATATGAGATCTGATTCTGGCTATCTGGAGAAGGTGTCCGACCTCTCTGATTGTAGAGAGATCGGTCGCGGGTGTATTGAGGCCGAGCCGACCTCCAAAGTGGTGGGGAGGTCGACCATGTGTTTTAAGAGGGCCGGGCCGACCTCTGTTGTGGGGGAGAGGTCAGTCGTAGAGGATAGAGGTCGGCTTTTATTGAGGTCGGCGGTGACTCCAGGGGTCCAATCGGGTCTCCACGACTAGGGCTGAGATCGGTCTCTAAGAAATTATGGCTTTTGCCGACTTCACTTGTTCTCTCTAGAGGTCGGTTGATGGTCCCGGGAGCTCTCTTAATGTCCATCTTTAAGGAAGGAATTATTATGGTCACAACACAAGAGTTTTCAAAATGCAGAGAATTTTCAGCGAATGAATGCACTAAAATGCTTGTCTTATAAGCTCCACCCAAATCTATGTGGGGAAAGTTACTTGAATTTGGGCAATAATTGTCAATTGTTGAACCTGGACAATTACTGTCTTGGCTCGTTGAAATCAATTAACACCTGTGGGTGTCAATCAAAGGAATATTATTAATTTCTTTCAATCAAGATGATGCTAGGAATGATGACTCTGCTATGACTTATTCGAAACCTGGACAACGATAACTCACCTATGAATCATCCGATGAATTTGTACACCCTCAGATTTTGGGTTGGATTTTTGTTTTGGATCAAGACCAATGTTATGCTCCAAAAATTTAGATAACCCCCCAAGCCCAAGTCCGTCCAAAGTCTATTAATTATTTACATTTCTCTACATCTAGTTAAAGTATTTTTTCATCTCAAATTTAATTTTTCACTCATCGAAATTTGGTTTTGAGAGTTGAAATAAACTATGATCATCTATTCTGCGAATAGATCGATCATACATCGTTTAATTTCTCAAAATTAAAGTTGTTGTGACCGTTTCGGACCACGTGTTGGATCCGGCCAGAAGAAAGCCGGGAAAGGCAAGAAGGTACCCAGAGGTCGGGACCGACCTGGCCGGCCTGAGTCCGACCTCAGCGGGCTCCGACCACGAGTTTCCGACCTCGAAAGCGAGGCCGGAAACCTGCTTGGGACGCCCGTCCACGTTCATCACAGCCACGTTGAAGTCCTGCCGTGGCCGGACCGGCCCGGCCAGGATCATTGAAGTCCAGCAGAGATCGCCCGGACGCGGCCGACTGGCCGGAGCAATCTCCGACCTCGCTGACCGCCAGGAGGCCGGCCTCCGATCACTCAAAGCCCCCGGCCGGCAAGAGAGATCTGGAGCACGTGATAGAATCAGGCAAGACCCTCTCCCAAGGGGGAAAAAGGCTGCCTCCGTACCCAGAGATTCAGAGAATATTCCATTCAAATGGGGAAATTCGCCAGAGAATCGTCCTTTTTGGACACGCGTCAACACCCTAGTGGCCGGCCACCTGCATAGCACTGACACGTCAGAGCCCGCGCGTCCTCAGAGGCAGGAGACATTTAATGCACCTGTCCCCCGAGGGGCCGGAAATGACCAACATACCCCTGTAGTGAGAAAACTATAAATACCCCAACACTTGTAATGTAAAGAAGGTTCAATCTCTCTCTCAGTATAATTAATACACATACTCATTCAAGTCCAGAGACTCACAACCCCTGGCAATTCTTGGTGTTCTTAGTGTTCTTATGCATTTATTGCTTTTCTTCATTCAAGCACTCATTCTAGCATTTAAGAACCCAATCATTTGATGTTTTTACCAAAGCTTTTATAAATAGTCATTCGATCCCAGCAAAATATATTTGGTAAACAACATTTGGCGCTAGAAGGAGGGTATCTAACCCATCAAACTCATATCTTCTTCACCTCTCTTTGAAGAACACTCACTGTTCTTCAAAGCCTCATACCCTCAAGTCTTCAAGTCTTCAAACCACAAACTCCTCTCCTGAAAGCAATGGATCCCCAGAGATCATCCCATGCCCACGGGAAAGCCACACGCGTGGCCTCCCCAATTCGTTTTCCGGAGGAACCCCTCCCATCCGGGGGTCGAGGTTTCTTTACTCCTGACCAGGCCGGGTCAGGAAGACGCCGCCAGGCGGAAGAGGCGAGGGGGTGCCGGAGCACCACCCCTGCCTCCAAAAAGAAGGCCCAGGCTCGCGCTCTCAAGGGTAAGGCGAAAGCCAGAGAGCATCAAGGCGAAAGCCAATGTCGGGTGAACCCCGTCTCCGCCCGTTCGCGAGGCTCCGCCCATCCGGTTTTTGACTGTTTGGGCACGACAGACCCGTCGTGGTATCCGAGCCGCGTACCCAGTTACGACACTGGGTACGGGGATACCGAGTCCGTCTCCAACTCTGGGAGCACGGCCCAAATGCCCAACAAGAGGGCGGCCGAGGTCAGCCTGACCCCGGCAAACTCCGTCAGGCGCAAGCTAAGCTTCGCTCAAAGCGGCCTTTTGGGACGCGGAGTCCCCCGTGCGGCCGTTTTCGACCGAATCGGCCCCCTAGCCGACGTGGGCGACCAGCTGGCCGAAACCCCCAGTCCAGAACTCGTCAAGATGCAAAAGCAACTTGACGAAATGAAGGCGCTCCTCGAAGCGCAAGGCCAAACTAAGGCCCGGCCAGTCGCCAGCGAGCCTTTGGCGGTCGATATTGAGCTCGCGCCGGTCCAGCTCAAGATCGTCCCTCCGCCAACTCCTCTCTACGAGGGGAAAACAGATCCTGAGACTCATCTGAGCAAATTCCGGATCTATATGACCGGGCGTGGCGCGACAGACGCCACGAAGTGCAGGCTTTTTCCCCTCACCCTGGGCGATCTCGCCCACAGATGGTACGTATCTCTCCCGGCACGGTCCATTGACTCATTCGCCACTTTAAGCGCCTAATTCTCATCGTACTTTGCGGCCAAAATTGCCCGGCCGGAAAGCTGGCATCGCCTGATGCGGATCCGCCAAGAGAAAGAAGAGTCCGACGAGGACTACGTGGCCAGGGTGGACGAGGTCATGCTGACCGGCGAGGCGGTTAGCGACCAGCTGGCCTTGCATGCGACCCTGGGAGGCTTCCACGGCCGGTCTCCTATGTTCAAACACCTCACCAAGGACTTCCCTAAAACCTACGCCGAATTCCGCGCCCGAGCCGGCGACTACCTGGCTCGGAGGAAGCTTTTGGCACTAAGGTTGGGGGAGTCCGAGCCAACCCCGAAGGAGACGGAGGCTGTAGCCCAAACCTCCCCCAAGAGCGGCCCTAAGGCCAGAAGAGTGGCCAAACCGCCCGGTAACTTCAAGTCCTTCGAGGACGTTGAAGTTCACCTTACTCAGGCCATGAGGCAGTCCCCCGCACATATCTTCAATGCGATTCAGCATCGGGACGTGCTTCCCAGGCCAAGGCCCTATTCTGGAGACCGGTCCCGGCTGGACCCTAAAAAGTTATGCGTCTATCACGACTCTATTGGCCACAATATGAGCCAGTGTCGTGATCTCCTAAAGCAGCTTTGGAAGCTGTTTGACGAAGGGCGTCTGAACGACCTCCTTCAGAGGCCAGCCGGCCGTCAGGACCAACAGCAGCAGCAGCAGCCCCAGCGCCACCCTCGAAGGAACGAGGAAGGCGGCCGGCCTCTTAGGCCGGTCGCAGCTTTGGAGGAAGATGATGACGAGGATGACCTCCTCCCCCCCATGAATCCCGGCGGTCGGGTCAACATGATCCAGGCCGGCGGAGGGAACTTAGGCGGCCTCACCCCGATCTCGACGCAGTCCAACCGAAAACGGAAAGCAGAGGTCCGGGCGGCGACCAACGTCAACTTGGTCACGCCCCCAGAACCAAAGATTCACAAGAGCTTGGAGATAACTTTCTCCAACCAGGACAGGACCGGGGTGCTGTTCCCGAAGGGCGATGCGTTGGTGATTGCCGTCCAGATCCTGGGCAAAGAGGTTCAACGCATTTTGGTCGACAATGGGTGTTTTTGCAATATCATTTTCAAAACAGCCCTAGACCAGCTCGGAGACCTCGTCAACTTCATCAGGCCAATCGACCTTCAACTGAAGGGATTTGGGGACGCAACGGTCGCTGCGTACGGGAGGATAAAGCTCTCCGTGGAACTCATCTGCTGCTACAACAAGGAGGTCAGGATAACTAGGCCGTTAGATTTTATAATTGTAGATCAGCCAATCTCGTATAATGGCTTTCTGGGTAGGCCCTTTTTAGAAGTTTTTGAAGCTGTTGCTTCCTCCTACTATTACTGTATCAAATTCCCACCCCCGAGGGGGTGGTCGGCACCATTAAGGGTGACCAGGCAATGGCTAGAAGGTGTTTGAACTATTCCAACTCTCATTTATATTCAATTAGCAACGACCAAACACCGGACGGGCCACACCCCGACTCTGAAACGGCCGCTCCGGCCGCAGAACCCGTCGCGGAAGTAGGATCCACATCGGCCGACCCCCAGCCTATGCAGATCGACGATCCCGAGCCAAGGATTGGTTTCGAACCATTCGAGCTCGATCTCGATCCCAGATTCGATTCTTCCGACCGGCGGAGCTATGAGCAAGCTACGGCCTTGGAGGATTTGGAACACATTCCGGTCGACCCCTTGAGGCCGGAACTGGAAGTACTGATCGGCTCTCGCATACCGACCGAAATGCGGGGGGAAGTGATCGAATTCCTCAAGGCCAACGTTGGAGTCTTTGCCTGATCTCACCAAGACATGGTCGGGATAGACCCAAAGCACGCATGCCATCGCCTAAAGATCGACCCCAACAAGAGGCCGGTCCATTAGAAAAGAAGGAAGTTCGGCCCCGAAAAGTACGAAGCTCTGGCTGAAGAGGTCAAGAAGTTGCTAGACAACAAGCTGATCGAACAAGCCCGGGACGAGCCCCAATGGGTCGCAAACGCCGTTCTGGTCAAAAAGACGAACAATACCTGGAGGCTATGCATAGACTTCACCGACCTCAACGCAGCATGCCCGAAGGATCATTTTCCAATGCCGCACATTGACCACCTGGTGGATGGCACGGCCGGGCACGAGATGATGTCCTTCATGGACGCTTTCGCCGGCTACCATCAAATCCCCATGGCCGTCGAAGACATCAAGCACACCTCATTCCACACGGAGAAGAACATATTCTCTTGGCTCCGGATGCCTTTCGGTCTGATCAACGCCGGCGCGACCTACCAACGCCTAGTCAACAAGATGTTTGCAGATCAGATCGGAAGGACCATGGAGGCCGGCAAATTCTTGGGACACATCGTTAGCCAGCGCGGGATCGAGGCCAACCCGGCCAAGATCAAAGCCGTTCTAGATATGCAAGAGCCCAGGACGATCAAACAAGTGCAACGTCTGACCGGATGCCTCGCCTCCCTCAACAGATTCATAGCCCGGCTCGGAGATAAAAGTAAGCCTTTCTTCTCGACTATTAGAAATGAAAAATTTTCTTGGAATAGGGAAAGTCAAGTAGCCTTTGCGAAACTAAAGGAATATTTGGCAAACCCACAAATCTTAGTCAAGCCAGTCCCAGGGGAAAAACTGTACTTATATCTTGCAGCCTCCGAGGTCACACTAAGCGCGGTACTAGTCCGGGCGGATGGTCAGAACTACCTTCCGATCTACTTCGTGAGCCAAGCCCTACACGATGCCGAGCTCAGGTACACTCCGCTCGAAAAAATAGCATACGCTCTGGTCATGAGCGTAAGGAAGCTAAGGCCTTATTTCTTCGACCACCAAGTAGAGATCCTCACCACTCTACCCCTGAGGCAAGTCCTACACCGGTCGGACACCAGCGACAGGATGTTGAAATGGTCTTTAGAGGTAGCTCAGTACGGGGTCTCATACGCCCCAAGGACGGCCATCAAGGGCCAGGCCCTGGCCGACTTCATAGTAGAGTTAACTTTCCCACCCAAGTTCACAAGTGATTGAGCTACCTTTAGAGGTAGCTCAGTACGGGGTCTCATACGGCAAAGCAGATATCCGGTCTCGTACACAGCATTGCATACATAAGGCTTCCTACGGCCGAAGCTTACGGAACACCTTTCATGTCATCTATCTCCGCTTGCGTCTTAGGGCTCATTTCTTTCGATAGATGGATTCTGTGCCTAAAAGGTACAAAACCTTTCTTGGAATCTTGCATGCTGAAACGCTTCAAAACAGTGTCAATGTATGAAGCTTGCGATAAGCCCAACATCCTCTTCTTGCGATCGCGAGTGATTTTGATCCCAAGGATGTGACCGGCTTCCCCTAAGTCCTTCATATCAAATTGTTTTGACAGCCATACCTTTACGTCTGACAATACCTTTACATTGTTTCCAATGAGCAGAATATCGTCTACGTATAATACTAAGAATACCACCGCAGTTCCGTCACGCTTCTTATACACACAACTTTCGAACTCGTTTTGATCAAACCCATAAGACTTAATCACTTGATCAAAACACTGGTTCCAAGTACGCGATGCTTGCTTAAGTCCGTAAATGGATCTCTTGAGCTTGCATACGAGATTCTCTTGGCCTTTTTCAATGAAACCTTTGGGCTGTTGCATATAGATATCTATCCCGTCAAGACTTCCATTAAGGAAAGCCGTCTTGACATCCATTTGCCAGATCTCGTAATCTAGGTGCGCAGCGATCGACAAGAGAATACGGATGGACTTAAGCATAGCTACAGGCGAAAAGGTTTCCTCATAATCGATCCCTTCTTTCTGAGTATACCCTTTGGCCACAAGCCTTGCTTTGAAGGTTTCAACTCTTCCGTCCGGTCCTCTTTTCCTCTTGTACACCCACTTGCATCCAATGGGTTCTACCCCACTGGGTGTCTCGACCAACTCCCACACTTGATTATGATCCATCGAACCCATCTCGACTTCCATTGCCGTTTGCCATGACTCAGCGTCTTTGTCTTGGATTGCCTCATCGTACGTCCATGGGTCTGATTCAACACCGGGAACCAAATCCGAAGATTCTCCTATCCCCATGAATCTCTCGGGTTGCCTAGAAACCCTCCCACTACGACGGGGTTCCGGTTGTGAAGATGTGACGTGTGGTACATCTTCTTGTATACTTGGTATCGAGGTTTGACCTCTCAATTCTTCTAAGGTAATTTCACTTTTAGGTTTCCGATTGTTCATATAGTCTTCCTCCAAGAATTTAAAGTGTGTACTAATCACGGTCTTTTGATCCTTGGGACTATAGAACATACACCCTTTCGTTCCCGCAGGGTATCCTATAAACAACCTTAATTCCGAACGTAGATCCAACTTACCGGCTTCCTTGTCTAGCACGTATGCCGGACAACCCCAAATCCGCAAATGTCTTAGACTGGGCTTGCGCCCGGTCCATAATTCCATTGGGGTTTTAGGAACCGATTTGGATGGCACCAAAGTTTAGAATATAAGCCGCCGTTTCCAAGGCGTTACCCCAAAACGACTTGGGTAAATCCGAATAACTCATCATGGATCTGACCATCTCTAAAAGAGTCCGGTTCCTTCATTCCGCCACACCGTTCTGTTGAGGGGTTCCCGGTGCGGTCAACTGGGATACGATCCCTTCGTCCGATAGGTAGTTCAAGAATTCATCGCTGAGGTATTCGCCTCCACGATCTGATCGTAGAAACTTGATACTCTTTTCCCTATGTTTCTCGGCTTCGGCCTTAAACTCTTTAAACTTTTCAAAAGTTTCAGACTTATGCCGCATAAGGTAAATGTACCCATATCTTGAGTAATCGTCAATGAAGGTTACGAAATACTCATACCCCATTCTCGCTTTGATCATCATTGGACCACACACATCGGTATGAACGAGTTCTAACACTTCCATGGCTCTATTCCCCTTGGCTCCAAATGCCCTCTTAGTCATCTTACCCTCTAAACAGGATTCACAAGTTGGAAACGACTCGACTTGGAGTGATTCCAAGGATCCATCTTTCACCAATCTCTCTATCCGCTTTAGATTAATATGACCTAGTCTAAGATGCCATAGAAGTGTTTCGTTCATCTTCGAAGAACGCTTTCTTTTATTGCTCGAAATGATCGACGTGTTATTAGATTCATTATTTGAGTGGTGTGCACACTTAATCGTATAGAGATTGTTTACCAACGTTCCATGACAGATAACATCATTCTTAAAAGAAACAGTAACAACTTTATTAAAAGTAACTGAATATCCATCAAAAAACAATTTAGAAACCGAAATTAAATTCTTCCTAAAGTTCGAAACGTATAAAACATCTCTTAAAATTAAAACTCTATCTTCAAAAGATAGGTGCACTACTCCCACTGCTTCGGCTGCCACTCTCGTAGCATCCCCCAAAGTGATTGTGATCTCATTCTTGCTAAGTCGCCGGGTTAGCTGGAACCCCTGAAGAGTGAAACAAATATGATCAGTTGCCCCGGTATCCACTACCCAAACGTGGGCAGCATACGCCGCAACATATGTTTCAACGACTAAAGCATGAGACTTACCTTTCTTTCCACCCTTCTTAGGCTTAGAACAGGTCGCCCTCCAATGTCCCTTCTCACCACAATTAAAGCACTTACCCTTAGCAGCTTTCTTTCCACCTCCTTCTCCCTTTGCCTTGGGTTTCGCAACGGTTGGATTTGCTTGGGTCTGGCCCTTCGTCCTCTTCCTCTTCTTCCCTCCCTTGGGACCCGAAGAGAAAGACGGACCGTTTGCCACCATAGCAACGGTTTGGTGATCCATTAGAGTCTCCGCCGATACCAAAGCTTGCAAGAGCTCGGGCAAACTATTTGCCCGGTCATTCATTTGATAGTTCAACTGAAACTGCTCAAAGCTTTTTGGCAGAGAATGGAGAACGAAATCGACCTTAGTAGGGAGGTCAAATTCCGTACCAAGTACTTCCAACTTGTTGAGATAACCCATCATCTCGATTACGTGATCCCTTACGGGCGTACCTTCCACCATTTTCAACGAAAGCATCTTTCGCATGGTGATTTGCCTAGCCGTACGGTTCTGATGTTGAAACATCGCTTCAAGATTTTGCATTATCTCAGAGGCGGTCTCCATGTGTTGGTGTTGGTGTTGCAACACATCTGACATTGAAGCCAGAATAGTACACCTAGCCATCTCATCGGAGTCAAACCAACTCTTATGCTCTTTCTTGTCCGCTTTCGTGGCATCTTCGGCAGACTCTTGGGGTTTAGGAGTAGTAAGTACCCACTTGTGGTGTTGAGCGGTTAGGACAATATTGAGGTTACGTTTCCAATCAACATAGTTCTCACCAACAAGTTTGTTATCTTTAAGTATACTAAACAGTGGATTAAAAGGTTGCGACATGATGAACTGAGAATAAAACATACATTCATATCAATATCTAGAAAAATACGAAATTATCACATAATTCGATCACATCAATTATATTGAAACCTTAAAACAATATAATCATGCATCAGCCAACATCTCGAAATAATTTAAATGCGCCACGAGGGGTGGTCTATACATTTAAACACATTCAAGCGGATTACAAACTTAAAGTTACAGATCCTTAATTCAAAATTAATAGTTGGCTCCCACTTTGACCACATAGAAACTGACAGGGACTCCGAGGGGAGTAAGTTAATATTAATTCCCTATGCCTAAGTAATAACCATAATTAAATACAGGATTATTATTTCGTTTTGAGCAAGCCACTCGTGGTGAGGGTCAATACCGCCACTAGTAATAATCCACAATCATCCTTTCGGAATTTATTCATGTAAAATCCGTTCTTTTGGCCGATCCGAGGGGGAAATGTATTCCAAAAGAACTTCACAAATAAATAAATTATGGAGGTCAAAATAATCCAATTTTAATATCCGGAATAAAATTGCGATTATAAAAACATACTTAGTAATTTTCGAATGTAAGGTTTTTCTTGGACAATTAAATTCATGCAAACACATATTAACAAATAATAATAAGTGCACGAAATAAAACATCCATCAAAACAAAATTAAACATATTGGAGCACTCGAATCCAATTGTCACGGTTTAATTTCTTCACGTCTTGATGCGAAAAATCATCCTTGTTGCTTTCCGACGTTCGTCTCGACGTGCTCCCACTCGAACAGCAACACTTTATCAAAAACAGCATCGTTTGGGGTTCGGAACGACATTTAAAAGCACACGAAAAAAAACACGAAACGAAAAAATTCCATGGCCTGAGATACAGCGCGCGTCGGCCCACGAGGTGGGCCCGCGCGCTTCCCGGCCCGAGAAGCGCTGGAAAACTGCCCGAGGCGCGCCGAAGCGCAGTCTCGAGGCGCACCCGAGGCGCTGCACGGAGGCGCGCCTAGGCGCCGCCCGGGGCGCCCCGAGGCGCTGCAGGCCCTCGCCGAGGCACGCGCGCGCGGTGCGCGCGGCGCCGTGCGCCGTGCTCCCCCGTGCGCCGTTTTTTCGCCGTTCGTCCTCGTTTTCTTCACCCCTTGTATGATTTTACGTCCATACATGCGCCACGCTTGTATGCATCGTCCGGGTACGCCGTTTTTAATTCTTCGTTCTTCGTCACGATCCGGTTATAATTTATTTTTTCAAAAAAAATAAATACTAGATCTAGACTAGTCTATTACAATGATCGAATCAAAATAAAAACAACTAATCTACTTGTGGATTTTCTCACGAGAAAAACGAATTCGAACGAATCGAATTAAAAAACAATTAATTCACACGCATGAAATTAACAACATTAAAACCATGACAATTGGATACCTGCAAAAAAAGATCTAACAATTCTACTATCCAATTTCAATTTAATGTTTAACAATTTAAATTCCAATTTAAAATTCAGAGCCCGAAACCGTGGCTCTGATACCAGTTGTTGGGAAAATACGGGTGCCCGGAATCTATTCGGGATGAAATTTAAATACGAATTTAAATACAATTATTACTAGCATGAATTAATCCTAATTAATTCAAATAATAATTCCAACAACTAATTATCATCATGCATATTGAATTAATTTCACATATTTAACTAGGCGGAATTAAACAAGTAAATATGCGATTAACGTACCTCTCGTAGTATTGGCCTTTGGATATACGGGACACTAGTAATCTCGTTCTATCAACCCAAAGCCTTCTCAAGTATTTCCCTTTTCACCTCACTTGATCGCCGGTGGGAGACGCTTTCAAGCAATTTAATAAACTAAGGAAAAAGAAAAATATCTATGCTTCTTGATTTTTCCAACACATGGAATTATGTACTTGGGGATGAAATAATCATCCCCTATTTATAGAGTGTGTTGGCCGAAAATTTGAGGTTTATTGGGCTTGGAGAAAAACTTTTCTTAGACTCTAAGAAATCTTGAATATATCTCATATATTCTTTTCTCCACAATAAAATATTCCACAAAAATCCCACTCTCCTCACAAAGAGGTAATTTTCGAAAAATACAAGTATAGATCCCAAGATTTGGATCTTCTTGAATATATGAGATATTCTTGTATTCCAAGAATACATATCTTCCATAATATCTTTCCAAGAAAATCAACAAAATCTTCTCTTCTCTTGATTTCTCATTTTCGAAAAAAATAGAAGAAAAATCAGCATATATATTTCTTTTTATTTTAATCACCTTATCATTATTGGGCTACTTAATGGGCTACTTGAGGGGCCTTAAGGAGAATTAAGATTGGACCTCCTAATGGACTTCTGAATTTCAATATTGAGCCCCAATATAATTCAGCCCATTAATATTAATTATTACCACTAATAAATTAATATTGCACTATCCATCTTAATCCATATTACGATAATATGGGCTCCCGGTTATTATTTCCCGCGTTTAAGATTATCAAGTCCATTAATTAATTAAGCTTCTGAATAGCTCTAAATTAATTAACATCTTTCACCTTGGAGTAAAGACAGCTCAACATTATTATTCGTACCGAAGAAACTAATTCTTCACTTGCAAGATTTGGTACAATAAAACTTCTGAGCCCACCAAGGGAACTAATCACACGAGCCGTACTCGCACGCGTTTCTCCGTATTAAATCTTAGCAACCGTCGTATGATTAATATTACTGCCCAAGACACAAAGTTCGAAGTCGCAATGATTCTCACCCAACATGAATCAAAGCAGTAACTACTAAGCACACACGGTCCTATTTAAGTGACGGAGATTAAGAAATCAACAACCACTGAGGTCTAATTCTTCACCTTTCAGAATAGAAGAATTTATCCTCGCTGTAGGACCTCTTCAACACATACTAAATGTGCTAGTGCAATCTCTTAGTCAAGACAGACCAATTTGAGCCTTACACATCGACCTTTCACGGCGGATTGTTCAATTCCACCTAGGTCGTGAAAATGTACGTTTAGTTACAAGTAAACTGTCAATGTCATCTTCCGTGATCGGGTATCACCACATTAACTACTATATAACACGTACTATATATTGAACGGTTTGCAATAGAAATTCAACATTCATCATAACTAAAGCAAATGCGATAAAAGAATTATTCTCATAAAACGAGTGTTTGATACACGAGTTATACAAAGTAAAAGCATACTTTCACTATAACTCCAACATTGGTCATATCGAACGACCACAAGGAACTCAACGGGCGAAACACCTTTCGCTTTAGCTTTTGGGACCGAGGCCGTCATTCCTTCAGAGGTCTTCCTACCAAGTCATCGGACGGCCCAGACGATCACCGGAGACAATGACATCGCCCGGATGATCGATTTGGACATGTTGAAGGAAAGGAGACTCAATTCCGACCTCCGAAATGCGGCCTACAAGAAGAAATCCGAAAATTTTTTCAACTCCAAAGTGAAGGCCAGACAATTCCAGGTCGGGGACCTCATCCTCAAGAAGGTTCAAGTACCAAAAGGGGTATTCAGCCCGAACTGGGAGGGTCCATTCAGGATATCCAAATGGCTCTCCAAGGGAGCTTACGAGCTGGAACTCATGGATGGAACTCCGGACCAATACCCCTGGAATGCAATTCACTTGAAGAAATACTACCAATGATTTTGTACTATGCTTATCAATCAATACAAAGCTCTTCGCACAGCTGTATCTTATTTCAAACACCGGGCTCAGTTCAAAAGCATATACTGACCGTATCGAGGTCGGCATATCACACTTAAGCCCAGAAAAGCCACTTAAGGCCATCCAAAAACCGAGCCCAGTTCAAAAGCATACGCCGACCGTATCAAGGTCGGCGTATCACACTTGAGCTCGGAAAGGCCACCCTAGCCACTTTAAAAGCCGAGCTCGGTTCAAAAGCATATGCCGACCGTATCGAGGTCGGCATATCACACCTGAACTCGGAAAGGCAACCAAGGCAATCCTAGAAACCGGGCTCAGTTCAAAATATATACCGACCGTATCGAGGTCGGCATATCACACTCGAGCCCGGGTCAAAATCTCATTCATACTTGTGAAAATTTACTTTGATAAGTATAAGAAAGTAAGAAAACGATAACAAAACAATAAAGTTCAAGGAAAGACTGAATTATATAAAATCAAAACCGGTCTGAAAGCCGGGAAGTACAACGGTTTAAAACAAGATAAATCCGGTCAGAAGCCGGTTACATTCGAAAGCAGTAAAAAGGAGCTAAGGCAGAAACAAAAATTCAAGATTCGCCCTCGCCGGCCGCAGGGCTCGCCTGCCCCCCATTCCCGGCCGCCAAAGCAACCTCGACATCACCTCCACCCGGCACTTGAGAGTCGGCCGGAGGAACCTCCTCTCCCTCCTCTGCCTCCTCCTCTTCGTCACCGACCGGGGGATTCTGACCCGGCTGGATCAGCCTGTGCCGATGGGTGAACCATGAGAGGTCCACCCCATGGTCGGTCTCAAGGTCGAGGATGGGAAACCAGTAGCCCTCATTGACCGGGTTCTTGGCGGCGTACTCCCGGAAGTATTCCTCCAAAGATTTGGTCTCAAGGCCGGCCTGGCGCGCAACCCGGATCATGCTGGCAGCGGCCATGTAGAAGCAGAACTCGGAAAAGAGTGTCGGGTTGGCGGTCGGGTCCTCCGGATCGTATGCCGGCCGGCTAAGGGAGGCGGCTAGTTCTTCAGTTTTCTTTTGGAGTTCCCTCTCCAACTCAGCCTGCCGGGCAAGGGCCTGATCGGCATCCCCCCGGGCTCGATGCGCCTCCAGCCGCAGATCGGCACTGACATCCTCCATCTCGGCCACCCGATTACGGGCATCCTCCAGCGCTTTATACGCCATCTCTACCCGACCGAGAGCGTCATCTTTTTCCTTTAGTACGGTCTCCATCTGGCCGACCGCATAATCCCTCTCCCTTTTGAGCGCGGCGTTCTCACTCTCGAATCCGGCCTTCTCCTCCCGAGCCCGGGTCAAATCGGCCTCCAGCTTCCGCACGGTGCTGAGGGCACCGGTGAGCTCGCTCTCCACAAAATTAGCCATGATGGTCGCCTGGCTGACGAGTGCAACACAGGCCCGACCGGCGTATCGAGGTCGGCGCTCGGCGACATCGGCTAACTCCCGCATCCAAGCTTGGGACAAAGAGTTCACCGACCGGCTCATATACTCCGGCATATCCACGATAGAGCCCGGAGCCCGGGAGGAAAGGAAATCCAACACCAACGGAGGGAGACCCGAGTTATTGCGCGTCAGTCTGCATAGAAAAGAAACGGCGATCAGGTACAATTAAAATTTGACTTAAAGAATCTCGAAATTAGAAGACTTACGCTTGGAAACGAGCGGAATCATGACCAAAATAGGTCCTGTCATCTTCCGGGCCAGAAGTTGGCGCCTCACGGGCCGCATTCTCTGCCCCGACCGGCCCCAGCTAGGGATGTAAACGAATCGAATCGAAGCGAATATCACTGTATTCGATTCGATTCGTGAAACTATTCGAATATTCGTATTCGTATTCGATTATTATTCGAATAAAAATATCGATTCGAATTCGATTCGAAATAGATATTCGAATTATTTGATTCGATTCGAGTATTCGATTCGATTTTTTTCTTATTGTTTATTTAATCAAAATTTAATTTTTTATGCTTTTAATCCACAAAATTAAGACGAACATTATTCAGGAAATTAAAAATTGTAAAATAGATCCGACCTCTTGTTTCCGTAGGATCTAAACAACAATGAAGAACAAGCAAAAATTAAAAAGAAAAACAGATCTGCCTCTTTTCATATCATCTAAACAACAATGAGAACAAAAAAAAATAGATATGTCTCTTTATCCAATTTTTTCATACATAAAATTAGATATTCCATATAAGTCGATCTACGACCCAATCACGAGTCTCATGTTCATTCTTCACCCAAAAGAAATTAATTGCTTGTAGAGCGTTTACAAAAACAAAAGGGGAAGTGAGAAGGAGAAGCGAGAGGATGGAGAGACGACTGAGAAGATTGTGGTGTTGATTGTAGATCAAGTGAGAACACCTCTTGTTGTCGGGAAGAACAGACGACTGGTGAGAACTCCTTCTGTGGAGGCAAGGCGACGTTGGTGGATGGCGTGATTGCGTGGGAGCGAGAAATGAACTTGGGAAAGATGAACCCTTTTAGGGTTTCACATTCCGTGAAATAATTTAGAATGGTAATTTAGAATTGAAAGTTTGATATTCTATATATAGTTCCCTTTTATAATTAAACTAACTGATTGGGCCTTGCAATATTTACTGTGGTGGGCTGGATAAGAGAGAGTCTTATACTTAGGCTGGATTTAAAAACTTTTACTACTAATGTTGTTATTATTATTATTATTATTATTATTATTATTATTTTTATTAATTTATTATATTTAATCGAATACTTACGAATATCGAATCGAATATCATAATTTTTTATTTGTATTTGAATAACAAACGAATCGAATCGAATATTTGTAATCGAATTCGAATCATAAAATTTCGAATACGAATATCAAAATTCGAATACGAATACCGAATCGAACCAAAAGTATTTGATTCGTTTACAACCCTAGCCCCGGAGGGGTATCATCAGAGAGGACGATAGGGGCCGGACTCGACCCGCGAAGGCCGGTCTCCTCGCTCTCAGTTTCCTCCCGACCCCTCTTCCGGCCGGAGAGGTGGGGGGATGCAGGGACCTCAGCAGCAGCGGTCCCGACGGCCGGAACCGACTGGAGGGGGAGGGGCTCTTCGATCACGACCCCGGTCCGGGCGCCGGTTCCTTTCTTCTTCTTCGCCCCCTTGGCCGTCTTCTTCACTGCGCAGGCTCCAATCATAGAAAACATCTTCGGGCAGCTCTCAAGGAGTTCTGGCGGGCACTACCTCACGATCGGGAAGTCGGGCACTGCAATGACGAGACACGAAGTGTTAAAAAAAAAAAACAAACTAAAGGCCGGGACCCGCCCGGGTACTTACCCATCAATCTCAGGTGACGCGGAAACTGGAAGAAACGGCCGGAAATCCGGGATTGTCAGGTTCGGAGGACGGCTTGATTCCTTTCCGCGGCCGGCAAGGACAGAATCCGCTCTCTGACAACCGCAAAGTCGAAATTCAGCTCCCGGTCGGAAGGACAAGGATAACCTACAAAGGAAAGTAGGAAATTAGATCAGTACTTTTAATCCAAATATAAACTAAAAATTCCTTACTGGGATTCTTAAGACGGATGTCGGTCGGAACGTCGATCTCCGTCCCATCCGGATACCCGGTCTTCCACGCCCCACAGACGAAAAACCACTTCCTCCGATCGTTCCGACCCTTGCTCGGTAGGCCGGTCACCAACTTCTGCCCTTTAGTTTGAATGTAGACCTCACCGGTCCCACTCTTTTCACTCTGGATTCGGTAGAGGTATGTCATTTCCCCAGGGGTCGGCATCCGGTAGAGCCGATTCTTGCCAAACAAGGTCATGACGCTCACAAGGATCATCCATGTATTCGGGAGCAGCTGGATGGGCGCCTGGTTCCAGTAGTTCAACAGGTACGAGACGGCCGGATGGAGCGGAAAATGAAGCCCAACCTCCATCATGTCTTGGGTCACAGCCACCATCCCGCGAGGAGGCTGGTCCGCCCGTTCATTCGGTTCGGGAGCATAAAGTTGGACGTCGTAGGGGATTTCCCAGTCGGCCCGGGCATCATCAAGAAAGTGTTGGGTCACTTTGCTCTGAATCTGGCCAATAGTCCACCTGCGAGACTCCTCCAGGTCGGCTATCCGGATGGTGGCACGATCACGAACGGTCGGCCCCCGCGGGAAATGCTCCGAATACTCCTCGAAGTCGAAGGAGAGGGACTCGACCTCGTCTTTCCTCTCCACATATTCCGACCACAGACGAAAGGCCCGTCTGACCTGCTCTCGCCGATCTTGGCTAACGCTCCGGCCAGCCGCAACCGGCCTCTCGACCTCCTCAGTCTCCGATCCCGAGGCCTCATTCGTCATCCCAAGCCTTTGCTTAATCTGCTCAGCCGCGAGATTCTGGAGCAACAGGTTGGTCCCCAGATCGTCTCCTTCACCGTGACCATCTTCATACTCGTCCTCCTCGAGGAGATCGTCCAAGGGTTCCCTGCTCTCCATGGGCCGGGCCGTCGCCTCTGTTTGTGGTCTCACGCCCTCAGCCGAAACTCCCTCCCGGGCACCTTCGCCCAACAGCGACCGGCTCGGAAACAAGCCATCCAGACCGTCATCGTCGCGAGCCCAAATCGAGCCCGCTAGACGGGAAGGAGAAGCTCCACTTCCTCCACGCGAGCTCCCTCCTTCCTCAAACAAGCGGCGGTTTGCTCCGCCACCTCCGCCGCCACTTGAGGAAGCGCCGCCCCTTTGCCCAGGCGAAGGACCAGCCCACCGTCGTACCATTGTGTAAAATAGAGTTCGGAGTTGCAAAAAATTTAAGAAATTACCTTCTAAAAAACCACCACCGCCGTTCGAAGCTCGTCGTCGCCGTGAAGAACTCGCCGGAAATCGCCTAAGAGCAGCTGCAAATCGCTAAAGAGTAAAAACCCTTTGGAGTGAAGTGACACCCCTATTTATAAGGAATGAGTGAGGGCCTATTTCGAAATAAAATCCTAGGTAGGGACCTAGGTGCAAGAATTTGAAGAGACGGTTTTGGTGTCAGACGCCTCGTACATTGTACGCATTAAATGCGCGAGATTCGAGGAGATCAAATCATCTCACGTACGTCAGCTTTCAATGTGCGTAATTCGAGGCGTCGCCTGACGTCATGCGCACCTTTTTAGGCAAAATAAGTACAACGCACATCCTTCCAGTCATCGCATAGCCGTAGGCCGGTCTCCGACCACCCCGGGCAAATCAAGGCCGGCACCAACACAAAACGACGGACGACCACCTCGCCCCATACTAACTTTGAGCGACGAGCTGGGGGGCAATTGTTGTGACCGTTTCGGACCACGTGTTGGATCCGGCCGGAAGAAAGCCGGGAAAGGCAAGAAGGTACCCAGAGGTCGGGACCGACCTGGCCGGCCTGAGTCCGACCTCAGCGGGCTCCGACCACGAGTTTCCGACCTCGAAAGCGAGGCCGGAAACCTGCTTGGGACGCCCGTCCACGTTCATCACAGCCACGTTGAAGTCATGCTGTGGCCGGACCGGCCCGGCCAGGATCATTGAAGTCCAGCAGAGGTCGCCCGGACGCGGCCGACTGGCCGGAGCAATCTCCGACCTCGCTGACCGCCAGGAGGCCGGCCTCCGATCACTCAAGGCCCCCGGCCGGCAAGAGAGATCTGGAGCACGTGATAGAATCAGGCAAGACCCTCTCCCAAGGGGGAAAAAGGCCGCCTCCGTACCCAGAGATTCAGAGAATATTCCATTCAAATGGGGAAATTCGCCAGAGAATCGTCCTTTTTGGACACGCGTCAACACCCTAGTGGCCAGCCACCTGCATAGCACTGACACGTCAGAGCCCGCGCGTCCTCAGAGGCAGAAGACATTTAATGCACCTGTCCCCCGAGGGGCCGGAAATGACCAACATACCCCTGTAGTGAGAAAACTATAAATACCCCAACACTTGTAATGTAAAGAAGGTTCAATCTCTCTCTCAGTATAATTAATACACATACTCATTCAAGTCCAGGGACTCACAACCCCTGGCAATTCTTGGTGTTCTTAGTGTTCTTATGCATTTATTGTTTTTCTTCATTCAAGCACTCATTCTAGCATTTAAGAACCCAATCATTTGATGTTTTTACCAAAGCTTTTATAAATAGTCATTCGATCCCAGCAAAATATATTTGGTAAACAACAAAAGTTATAGCCCTCATGTAATTAATAGATTTTTTTTAATTACCAATTGAATAGTCATCATAACATCACAAGAAAATGAATTTTCAATAACAGTAATCCTGTTATTATTGTTTCACCTTTTCTAGTTAAAAGTCTTTAGTGACAGGAAATATTCTTTAATGACAGGATCCTGTCATTAAAAATTGTTTCCTATCATTAAGACTTTGTGCTAGAAAAGTTTTAATGACATAATTATTATCACTAAATATTAATTTTCTTGTAGTGTAATTAGTTTCAAACTAATTAATTATTCAATTGTTTGAATTTAAAACCAATTTTCCAACTTAAAAAATTCATCCCGTCTAAAAGTTTGCTCCTTTAAGAAAGGAGCGAGATTTTGATTTGGGATTTTTTTTTTTTTTTGGGTTTTAAATCATTAAAAAAATATTTCTTAGTTAAAAATTATAAACGGTGGAGAGGTGTATGATTAATTTATTTATATTAAATTTTCTAAGAAATTGTTAATTTTTTAAAAATTCACATAAAAAATTCATAGTTAAATCAGTCTAGCCGGACTTCGCTTCTTTCGATCAGGGCCGCGCCTAGTGTGAGGCTGGTGAGCCGGTCGACCTAGCCCCTGGAAAACTCTTAAATATATGGGGTCCGCATTTTTAAATTTCATCTATATAAATATGCTGCATAAATAAAAGACATCTTATTTTGGCATAGTAGACTACCTCCTCTTCGTGAATTCAAGTGGTATGGTGTTCGACTATTGTTCTTCTTTTGCAAAAAAATATTACTCTTTTCGTTTGTAGGAGAACTAATTTTACTTTTTTAAAGTTAGTATAGTTATTCCGCAATTTTGAATAACCCTCGTCAAATTCAAAACTCACTCACTCACTCGGATTTCATTATACTAAGTAAACTCACTCACTCACTCACTCGGATATTATTATACTAAATAATCTATTCAATTCGTAAAAATTATAATTAATTTAAGGCAAAGTATTATGTGAAAATATTTCATAATAAGTTTATCATGAAACCGTTTTAAAGTATCATTAAACTCATCGTGAGTATCATTAATCTGGGTCGACGGTATTATATTGTAATTGTTATAAATTTTCTTGAATTCAAATTAATTGACTCAGCGGCATTGTATTGTAATTGTTATAAATTTTCTTGAACTCAGATTAATGATACTCCTAATGAGATTGATGATACTCCTGATCAAATATTCAATACTTTCAAACAGTTTCATGATAAGCTTATCATGAACCATTTTCATATAAAACCTACTTTAAATTTAAATAATAATTATTGAAATCTCTATATAATAATTTTTTTAAACAATAGCATAACATTTGAAGGATAATGATTGAAAAAATCCTACACATATCCTAGTATTTATTGAATGAATGAGGAAAAAAAAGCTCTAAACATAATAAATCGTGTCACACATTTGTTTGTACACCATCTATGGAATACTTATATTAAAAAAAAAAAATCATATGGCGACGGTATTACGCATATTTGTGCACTATACATTACTAATAATAATACGTCCTCTGTCCAATATTACTGGTCCTATTTTTTCAACTGTTATTTTTATCATAAGTTGAAGGGTAATATGACGTGATGTTCATTTATTAATAAAGTTATTGTTATTGAAAAGGACACGCCTATTAACCTACATAAAGTTTACCCATCTTTTTAAAAAATAATATATTCATAATCTAAAATACTAATATACCCTTTGTATTTAAAAATAACATTAAATTTTTTAAACACACCCACAGTCCTCACCACCATCAAAATATGATGATAAAAAAAAAAAAAAAAAACATTTCACTTTTCATCTTTTACGTAAATCCAAAAAGAATAAATATCAAACCTTAATATTCTACAAAGACCTTAAAATTTTACAATACAAAAGTGAAGTTTGACAACACAAGTATGTTCTAATTTCTAGTGAAGTTTGACAACAAGTATGTTCTAATTTCTGTTGAGGAAAAAACGTACTTTTGTGAACTATCAAAAAATCAAGACCAAGAATTACTAGAGGAAAATAGTAAGTAACATTCCCTGCTATGATCAAATTCGTAAGATCCAAGAATTTCAAGAAGATAAAAGAATAAAATTTACTTCTCTTGCTATCGATCAAATTGTATCAATGTGGTGGGTGTGCAGGATGGTTTAAATATTATATTAAGGTTATAGTTGTAAATTTTAAGGGGTATAGTAAAAAAATACTATAAAAAAATTTATAATAAATGGTGGGTTAATTTATGCAAAATATAAGTATTATATTTTTCATTAGCAATCATTTTATTCATAAATTGATTTCACAATAGCTCATAATATTCTCCAACTTATGACAAAAAATAACTGCAAAAAAACATAATTAATAAAATTAGACTTGGATTATTAATTTTTATATATAATAATATCCATTTTTAATAGAAATAGTATAAATGGTATACTATGAACAATGTTCCCATAATAATTTTACTAAAAAATTAAGGGTCTAAATTTTAAAGTCGACCCTGCTGTCCTAATTCTAGTTACTTAGACATTGAGAAAATTAGTCAATGAAAGTCAAAAGCTTGACTGTGGAAAGAGGTTCGTGGTGAGATTGCCACGTTTAGCAATTTTGGGCCGTTGATTCAGTCAAGAGAAAAAGGAAAATCTTAGGCTCGCATTTTTATTCAAATTTTTGTCTTGGGTTTTTAGATAATTTAAATAGGAAATTCTATCTCTGTTTCACTTTGAACAGGAAAATAAGGATTGCTGCATCAAATTCGCTTCCTCACCCATTAGGGCAGTGTAGAATTCGGTTAAAACCGAAAAAACCAAGCCGAACCGAACCGAAATATCAATTCAGTTCGGTTATTTAGATTTTCGGTATCTGTTTTAAATTTTAGAAATTTTGGCTTTCGGTTTTGGTTCCAATTATCTAGGTAAAAATATCAAAATATCCAAAACGAAACCGAAATGAGAATGTATATATAAGTATATCTAGACAATATTTATTTTGGTTTTTGTTGTTGGATTATATTTATTTTGATTGTGTTGCTTTGTTGCTAAACAAACTATGGATGAATTATGAATTTATGAGTATTTTGATATTCCAATGTGGTTGTATTCTTTTGGTTATTTTGAATTTTTTTATCGTGGGTTATTCGTTTTGGTTGCAATTTATTAATATATATGAACTTGGGCTGTTAGCAGGTTATAAGTGTAAGAAAATATGGGTCAATTTAAAAGTACATTATATTTCTGTTCTGGCAAAGTATTATATGAAAATAGTTCATGATAAGTTTATCATTAAATAATTTTAAAGTATCATTAATCTCATCAGGGGTATCATTAGTCTGAGTTCAAGAAAATTTAAAAAAAACTTCTTGAACTCAGACTAATGATACCCTTGACAGGTTCTTCGTATTCTTGGTTTGGCTCAACATGTTGTATTACATGTATTTAATTTTTTTGTATTGTCCATTTGTTTTTAAGTTTGGTTTGCCATGTATTTTTTAATCCGTTCATCGGCTTCATCATTCTGCCTACTTCTTTCTTAATTGTAATCATTTTGAAATTCGTATGCATCATCTTTCAAACTTCAAGTTTTTTTATTTCACTCAATTCCTAAATAATTAATTGTAATAATTAATGTTTACTTTATAAGAATATTTCCTTATTGTCAATTCTTAAATAAATTAATATAAGCTATATTTATAATAGAATAAAATTCCATGGGCTGAGTGTAACTGATACTAAATATAACCTCTACTTATTTAAAATTCCATGGAGTCATACATGTCATCACTTTTTTTAGGTGTTTATATAGTTCGTTCAATTCTTAACAAAAAAATTATAATGATTGCCGATAATAACTGTAAATTTTGTAAAAGATATAGTAACTAATACTTAATGTCAATTCTCTAATCAATCTAATGTAAATTTTTGATATATTTCACTTTATATTAGTAGTAATACAAAAATTTCTATATTATTTGTTTTTTAATATTGAGAATAACAATAGTTATACAAGGATTAGTTGATTTTCATGGATTATTATTGGGTTAATTATTTAATTCCATTGATTGATGCTATATTTATGACACATGAAAATTTCTATGGATTTAAATTTGTAAATCTTACTTAATTTAACAGATGCTTGATGAATTTTTTGTGGAATGATAATTTTTACCAACATGTACTAATTTTAAAAAAAAATTAAAAAAATTGCTAAAATTGCTAAATTTAAGGTTTCCTCTTAAATCTCCATAAATATCGTGAAGTTTAAATGTAATAGTTATTTCAATTGTCATAAAATTTGTCATAATCATCTTAAACTATAGTTATTTTTATAATAAACTCAACTAATCACAAAAAAAAAAAATTTATTGAGATCTGTTCTCTTAAATGAAATTTCATTTTTATTTTTGGAAAAAAAAATGCATATTATTTTTATAATAAATCTTTCATATCTATCTCAAAATCAGGATCTTGATCACCTCATTTTCTCTTTTTATCTCTTTATAAAATTTATTTATTTAATAATATATTTTTCCATAATTATCTTAGAGTAACGTAAATAATATGATCAAGTCAACTAATCATATTCATCATCTCTATATCCGCCAAGATTTATTTCAATTCCAACCAACATTGCATTTACTTTATTTAAAATTGTCGATTAACTTTATGTTAAATGATGTTGAATTCGGTTACCCTATTTTAGGGTTTTCTCTCATTCGTTTCATAATTTACTCGATTTATTATTTATTTAATGATGTGACAATTCAATGACACTGAGTTGTTTCGGTCTTTATTTCAATTATAAGATTTTTCATAATAATCTTAAATTATTGTAGTTAATATTATAAAGTCAATTGTTCAGAATAAATTAATTGATTGACATGTATTGCCGCACAATAAAACTCGAAATGTGTGAAAAATGGTCTTTTATATTTCTATCATCATCTAATTAAGCATCAAATTAATTTTGTAATATATATGACAGACCTTTGTAAATATTGATTTATTTTAACAAATTTTAGTTCAATTCTATATTATTTTGAATAGTTTTTTACAAAATTATTAATGTATCTCTAAAGTTCATCTAATGCATTTTTCATGGCATTGATATTTATTATAACTGGTGAACAATTTGCATATATTTTATATAATTATGGTACCTTTATTGCAATTAACTATTATTTATAATCAAAATAATTAATATTGTTCTACAAGTTTCATTGTCAAAACTGTTTACACAGTGTCTTTACTTTTATTGATGACATCTAATTATAATTGTGAACGGATACCTTCATTGCAATAAACTAATGTTTTTATTGAAAATAAATGGTTTGATTTTATAAGTTTCACATTTAATATCTTTCACATAATAACTCATTCTTTATTTATTTATATTTAGAGAACTTTTGTGTTCTTTAATTTTGATTGACTTTGGTTTTCATCCTGCTAACTTTTGAATTTTGTTCTTTAACTTACAAAATTTGTATTTTTTGTCCTATTAAATGTTATACCAGATAAATCTTCCGGTAAACCTAGCGTGAAATTTTGAATTTAATCCTTTAACTTACAAAATATTGGTGTCACGTCATAATTATTTGTGGATTTTTGTGGATGTAGGATTATTTGCTTCTTCTTTTTTTAATTTTAATTAGTTATTTCTACTTGAAAGTATTAGTTATTATTGTTAGTGAGTCGTAGTTGTTTGTTGCGGATAAAAAACCAATACTTTTTAGTAGAAATACTAATACCCTTTAAAAATACATTCAAGACTATAAGTTTATAAACTATTGATTCATGTCCTTAAGTATGAAACATTGCACAACTAATATTATAAAATAGTCCCTTATGATAGTTGAATTTTCATATACGTTAGGTCCGTGTCATGTTCCCGAACGTTAGAACTATTTTGCGTGTTATAATTTGGTCCAGTAACTTTTATAAGTACTGGGAAAAAACTTGAAGGACCGATATTTATCATGTTGAATGTGAACGAACTTCACATATGTTTTTTATATTTTTTATTTACTTATCGTCATGTCAGTGTGAAGTTCGTCCACTTTGAAAATTTTATGCATGTTATGCTTTGGTCCTATAACTTTTAGAGTTGCTAATAAAAATATTGAAGGATGAATATCAAATATTTGTCATCAGCGACATATTTGTCAAATATCTTTTCAAACTATCTTCGTCTACGTTAAAAATATTTATTTGCATTCTTTTTGGATTGCCCGTATTAAAAATACTATAAATGTTGTCATTTTGGTCCTTTAACTTTTTCGATTAATAAAAAAAATTGAAGGACCAATATCTGTCATATTGACTATGGATTTCTAGCAATTGTTTTCTATATTGTTTTCTATTACTTTTGCTATTTTCTATCTGAAATGTGCTCTTTGGGAACTAAAACAAAAACTTAATTGTGCAATTTGCCCTAAAGACATTATGATTTTGTATAATTATTTAGGCTTGGATAGATGTTGAATATGGTGTTGATGATCTTTTCTAATCAAGGTGATTAGTGGCTGTTTTCTCTAGTTAAGATCATCAAACAAGATCAAATGATCATGGAATTTGGCTAAGTAATGTTCAAGAAATAAATTTGCAAGAACTTGGGCTATTTTTTTAAATTATGGAACCTTCATTTTTTCATGCAGATGAGGGAGTATTTATAGACATACAAATGGGTCATGTGTCACCATCCTAGTCATTCTACCATTGGATGGGTGTCAAGTGTTAGGACACTTGGACAACATCTAAGCTATTGACCGTTGGAGTTCCCAATGTTGTACTTGACCATTGAGGTTACTCATGTCATTCTACCGTGGTGACCTGTTGTTCGCCTGTATGTCTTTGTTGGGTATTCGAACCTTTACTCTCTCGATTGTTTGCTCCACGTTTGTGACCTTTGCACAGTTGCTCGTCTGGATGGTTATCATCTTGACTAGCTGCTCGTCTTAGCCTTTTGACCAGCTGCTCGTCTTAGACTTTTGGCCAGCTGCTCGTCTTGGACTCTTGTCCAGCTGCTAGCCTTGGCTCCTCGCCCAGCTGCTCGCCTTAGCTCTCGCCCAGCTGCTAGCCTTAGCTCCTCGCCCAGCTGCTCGCCTTGGCTCTTGCCCAGCTGGTCGTCTTAGCATCCCGACCAGCTGGTCGTCTTTGCACCCCGTCCTGCTGGTCATCTTCGCATCTCGACTAGTTGGTCGTCTTAGCATCTCGACCAGCTGGTCGTCTTACTCAGTTGTGAGTCATTTGCTCAGTTGTTCGCCATTAAGCTTAATGTCTTAATTATCCTTTGTTGACCCTTTTCTTAGCTACTCGCCTACCAACAATTGCCCCCTAGCTTGATCTCATGTTAGGATATAAATTGACTAACTGAGATCAAGCTACGACTGATACCTTTTTCCACGAAGGGCGAGCAGTCGAGCAGGTGGAATTTGATTTTTCTCGGAGGCGGGAATATTGGGCGAACAACTGGGTGCGTCTTTTCAGATGGCGGTGGTTGATTTCTCGAGGCATGGGAGACGAGGCGTCGCGTCAGTCACGCGTGCTCCCATGTTTGTACATAAGGGCCTATGATTTTTTTGAGATTTTGCATTTTTTACCCCATCTTTTTCCTTATAAATAGGTCGAACTTTTGCTTCTTTCCCGTTTTTTGTAACCATCGTCGTACTTCCGGCCACAAATCATCACTGCGCCGCCGTTGTATCGCTGCCATTCTCGTTGCGTCGCCGTCGTTGCCGGTTTTTCCTTGGATATCTTCGATGAGGACGTCAATACTGGGCCCCCTACTTTTGGTGGCCAACCAGAGGAGGTTCCGGTGGCAACCAATGATAAAGTTTTTGAGGGTTTTCAATCACTTCCCCTAACTCCAATAGATGGGGCAGGTACTTCAACTGTTCCCGGCGAGCAGCCGAGTACTGAGGCGACCAACAATGCAGATGTTCCTCTCTCTCCATCTTGAAGACTTAGTTCTTTGATTTACAATAGGTTACACGTCCTATTTCTGTACTTATCACTCCTATTGTAAACATCTTTTGACTTAATGAAATGAAAGCTTTTGCTAATTTACAAATTTGTGCCTTTATTTCTATCTTTCTCAGTTGCTCGCTTACTGCTTTTGCATATGACTCTTTATTAGTCTCTAAGTGTTCCTTTTTTCTTAAGGTAAATGATTAGGCGTGAAATTGTTATGTTTTGGTGCCCGATTTGCCCATGTTTTGAGTGTTTTCGATGAGTGTTTGGAGTCAAATGAGTATCATTTTTTATAAACTTATTAATTTGTCTCTTTGGTTTTTATAGATGGATAGAGGGCGAAAAGAGGAGTTCGTAGGACTTTGAATCGGCCAAAACGGACTCCCGGTTGAGAAGTTATGAAGGTTTTACGAACATGTGTACAGCCAGCGGTCGAGCGCCTTCGCTCGACCTCTTGACCGCTCGACCACCAAGCTCGAGCGAGCTGCACCTGCACTCGAGCGTTTTTGCGTGTTTTTGGCCCAAAATCGCCCAAATTCGTCCCAAAGCCTATATATACCCTTTCCAAGCATATTTTCACATATCACCACATACCAACACATATTTTTACATACTTTGAGCAAGGAGAAAGCTTGGGAAGGAGTTTTGAAGAATTTTAAACGTTGTAATCGAGGTTTTAATTTACGAATTCTTAGTTTTAGTATTTCTTTTGAACGTATTAGATTAATTCTTTCTTTCTTTACTATTTGAGACGATTAAACCTAGTTTTTCAGATTTATATAGATTTCTTTGGAGACTTTAATTTGTTCTTTCGTTTATGTTCTTGATTTCTTTCGTTAATTCAATTATGCATATGTTTATTGTTCTTGTGATTGCTTTTATTATTCAAACCACCATGTTAGGCTAGAACCCTTGCATGCTTAGGATAGGATGAACTCGTAGAAGTAGGTTGTGGGTATGTAATTAGGGTAATTCGTGATGTTAGTTTTAATTCTCTTAATTAATGAATTCTTATAATTAATCTTAACTCTACCTTTGAATTTCGTACGAAAGTGTTAGAGAGAGGACGACCGCATCACTCAATAACAATTAGTAGTCTTAACGAGAGGGTTTAGGAGAGGTTAATTCATCTACCGGTTTAGCGAAGGAGGACGACCGCATCACCTTAGTTAAATTAGGGTCTCATTAATTAAGCACAATCTATTAACTTGTTAGTGGATTAGTGAAGTCGAGTGTTAGGGTAAAGTATTAGGGTTTAGAATCTTGAGCTTTCACTTTGCATTCTTTTACTTAGGTTATTTCTGGTGCGTCACAATTATCTTGATTATGTACCTGCTCCGTTAGTATACGTAGGGATTCCTATCCTAAGCATCACCATCTCTTACTTGAAAACAACCCTTAGTTAAATTGTCTTCTTTAACTCTTTAGTTTAATTAGTTTATTTTAGTCTTTCAATTAATCTTTAAAAAACCCAAAAACATTACACTCATATTAGCTACGACGCGTAGATCTTCAGGGATCTGTTCGCATACACCCCATCTCGTGGGTTCGATAATACTTGGCTGTTATACTTACTCTTACTACAGTGAACCCGTCCGCTTACGGGTGAGCGATTAGTAGAAGTTAGTGTAATTCGCTTCAAGTCAATGGCGTCGTTGCCGATGATGGCGTTGTATGCTTTTTGAATAGGACTTGTCGATAGCTTAGTAGTTAGTAGTGAGTGATTTTATTTTCTGTTTTTATTCTTTATTTTCATTCGTTCGGCAATTGTGTTTTGATCCTTCTGCTAGTGTTTCAGGTTTATGAGAACACGCTCACAAGGAAATACGAGCGAAGAGAGGTTACCGAGCCTTCTTACGAAGGATGAACGCTGCCGGAGGGAAACAACCGATGGACATCACTAATGAGTTGGAGGATACCGAGAATGAGTTCAATCAGACATTGAACCGGGTTGACGGCACTGATGGCAATACCAGCAAGAATCAAGATCCTTTAGGAGAAAGCCAGAGCCAAAACCCGGGTACTCAGAACCAAAATAGCCCAGCTCATAATATGGTCCAAAATCCTCATCACAACCCTGCTTACCCACATCCTAACTTACCACAAAACAACTTACCCTATCCACCTTACCCATACCCACCTTATCCTTACCCACCATACTCGTATCCTCCACCTACAGTTTACAATCAACCACCTGTTTACCAACCACCACCACCCCAATAAGTACCAGTACCTGTTGTTCCTCAGCCTGTGCCCCAGAACGCAGATCAGAATATGGCTATTCGGGGCAGGTTTGCGGCGCAACCGCAACGATATTATGATGGAGTGGCATTACCTCCAGTAGAGGCAAATAACTTCTCAATTTCCCCGGGAATTCTTAAGCTGCTTACCGAAAATCAGTTCAAGGGGGTGATTGGGAAGGAGAATCCCCACACTCACCTGAGGAGTTTTCTCATGATAGCCTCCACATTCAATTATAATGGCATGTCTGGAGATGCCAAGAGGCTTAGGCTGTTCCCATTCTCATTGACGGGAATAGCAAAAGAGTGGTACGATAATACGCTTCCACGGGGAGGTATTACCACTTGGGCCGAGCTCGAGCGTCTGTTCCTCGAGCGATTCTACCCTCCATCCAGAACGATCAAAGCAAGGATTGAGATCTCTTCCATTCGCCAGAAGCAAGGAGAGGACCTACGTCAAGCGTGAGAGAGATACTCAAACATGCTGATAGAATGCCCGCAGCACGGGTATAACAAGGGGGATGTGATGGTATTCTTCTACAGTGGTGCCAACAAGGCCGGGCAAAACCATCTAGACGCCTGTGCTAGTGGATCATTCCTTAATCAAGGAATAGAGAGATGTCGAGAGATCGTAGACAACATAGTCACGAATGCCGGGGCTTGGAGTGTGGATACAGATTTCCAAAGAGTTCATCAGGTTGAAGAAGGTGAAGGAACGAGAAGGCTGTTGATGGCCATGATGGAAAAGATTAACAACCTCGAGTTGGGGAAGAATTTGGTTGGAGAACATGCAGCAGAGAATGAGAGAGTAGACCAGCCAAGTGGACAGCAAGAGGTAGCCAATTACATGGGAGGACCGTATTACAATCAGAATGGCTACCAAGGTGGAAATCAGTATGGAAGGCCTCCTTATGGCCAACCATTTGTACCTCCAGGCCCACAGCCACCTCAAAATCAATGGAGGAACACACAAGGATATCAAGGAGGCCAGCAGCCTCCTCAAAACACATGGAGAAAGAACGAGAATTTCTCGTATGCTAACTCGAAGGCGGGTGTTATAGTTCCTGCGGGTGTTGACCCAGGTTCTAAACCTCCGGGTGGAGAAGGCGGTGCATCAACTGAGGAGATGTTGAGAGCAATCCTTCAGAAGGTGGAGGAAGGAAGTAAGAGATTGTCATCCTTGGAGTACGATGTGAAAGAGTTGCATAAAAAGGGTGATCAACGTGATCAAGAGCTCCAGAAGATGAACGTCGAGTGGACTAGAACTCAACAAGAGAACAATCGAAGGTTCACTTCCATAGAATTTCAAATGGGGCAGATTGCAAAATCATTGAATAGAGAGACGGGTAAGTATCCTTCTATGCCGGAGGGAAACCCGAAAGAGCATTGCAAGGCGATCCAGCTTAGAAGTGGAACCAACTATGAAGGTCCTCAGATGCCTGCAGATTCTGAGACGCCTCAAGTTGAGAAGGGGATAAAAAGTGAGGGGATTGAGAAGAAGGTTGAGGGTGAAAGCACTCAAGCGAGCAAAGAGCTTGAAGAGGAAGGCATTGAGAAGGGTGAGAGAGTTCCTAAGTGGAAGAAGGCAAAGGAAGCAAGGGAGAAAGTGAAAGAGACGGAGAAAGATGAATGGGGGGTACCCAAATCTGTGATACCCGTCCCGTATCCACAGCGCTTCATGAAAAAGAAGCTTGATGAAAAGTTTGCTAAATTTCTTGACCTTTTTAAACAACTTCACATTAACATTCCTTTTTATGATGCTTTGGAACAGATGCCGCATTATGCAAAGTTTCTGAAGGACTTGATAGCGAAAAGACGGCGAGTGGATGAGCCGAAGTTGGTGCAGTTGAACCACGAGGTGAGTGCATTAGTGCACAAGGCGCTTCCACCGAAGCTGAAGGATCCCAGGAGCTTCACGATCCTATGTGACATTGGGAACGGGATCAAGAAAGGAGCGCTATGTGATTTAGGTGCGAGCATCAATCTCATGCCCTTGTCGCTTTTCAAGAAGTTGGAAGGTGGTGAACTTCAACCCACAATGATGACGCTTCAACTAGCTGACCGGTCTATTACTCGACCTCAAGGTGTGGTTGAAGACGTCCTAGTGAGAGTTGGAGATCACATTTTTCCAGCCGACTTTGTAGTGCTAGAGATGGAGGAAGATGAGCACGTGCCCCTGATCTTGGGAAGACCGTTCTTAGCAACGGCGGGGATGGTGCTAGACGTGGCAAATAGGAAGATTACATTGAAGGTTGATGATCAAGAAGTGAAGATTTCCCTATATGAAGCCATGAAACACCCGAAGGAGGATGAGAGTTTGTATTGCATGGATGCCATTGATCCTAATGTTGAAGACACACCTTCTATCCCTAATCCTTCTCATATTCAGGATTTTGTTAGTCCTTCACTTGATTATTTAACCCACGAGCATTATGATTTTGATTATTCTGATAGGGATAAAGTGAAGAAGTTGAAGGATGAAAAGGTGAAGAAAGTGGACATGGTCCAGTTAGAAGGGAAAGGAGGAGTTAAAAAGAAAAGGTTCAAACTCAAGAAATTGTTTAGTAAGACTCCTCCAGATAAAGGTGAGAAGGAGTTGAGACCAATAACACTTGGGGATGAGAAGGAAACAAAAGAGTTCACGATGGAAGGGCATCAAGGAAAGGAATGCAACCACCACTCTTATGAGAGTAAGGGAGGTAAATTTGAGTATGATGTTCCATAAGCTCCTTTAAGCTTGGTCCGGCATGAGGACCTTAAAAATAGCGCTGAATGGGAGGCAACCCATTATTTTTTATTTGCTTTGAGTTTTTTTTAGGGAGTTATTTTGAGTCGTATGTTTAACCTCGTACTCTAAGAGTTTTATTTTGTAGGCTTGTCTCTAAAGGAGTAAAGGTATCATGGAGTTATTCAGATTGAAGGAACCAACTCGAGACAAGGGAGTGTGCAAAGCTATTGAGAGAAATTGAATTATTTGGTTGAGGTAACCCACAACCCTAAACTTAGACCTCTAGCAAGGTCGAAGTTTGGGGGGTGGAGTTTTGTATTTGTTTTATGATTACATTGCACATGCATGCACGCCCTTATCTTTGAGTTGAGTTTGATTGATTATTGGTTTGTTGAAATACTCCTTGGGCTGATTTTGATTTGTTTTGTTACTCAATATTTCATGCCTATCAACTATCTTATGCTTGTTGATTGCTATCTTTGAGTACGATTTGATGAGTAGAGTTGAGTTGTGAGGTTGAGTTAGGAGTTTTATTGTGTGAGTGTTTGAGTTAGAGTTGATTTGAGAGAGAACTCGTATGCTTACAAATTTTCCTTCTGAGTGCTTGTGATGATTGTGAGAATGCACTAGACTAGCATGGATGTGAAAGCCGTGAGATTTGAGCCTTATGAGATTTTGATGCATGAATTAATCTCTTCGTCTGTGAGTGAATCGTCACCTTAGAGGATGCTAGAATTTGTGTGTGCTCTTGCTTCTTGATTGTGTCTAGTTTGATATGCCGAATAGGATCTTAGGCCATCTTTGATTTTATTGAGTCACTTAACCAAAATTTTTCCTACCAATGACATTGAATCCCTTGCTAGCCCCTTTGAGCCTAAAGCCTATTTTATTTGCTAGCACATATGAACACTATTCCAATTCCTAAGCCTTTTTGTCCCAATTTGAGTGGAGAATAGGAAAGTGTGAATGTGAAGGGAGTGAATTGAGTTGAAAAAGGAAAATGTTGTTTGTTGAGTGAGTATGAGAAGAAGGAGTGATGAAGTATGAGATGTGGGAAAGAACAAAAAAGGGTTGAGAATGAGCAAAAGGAAAAAAAGAGCTCATGTGTTTGTGCGAAGAAAAAAAATGAAGTGATTGAAAAAAAAAAGTGAAAAAAGTGAGAAAGAAAAAAATTGAAGTGTTGAGAAAAGTGGAATTGAAAGAGTGTTGATTGAAAATGTTTGAAGTAGTCTGTTCCTTATCTCGAAGTACCGAAGTTTGATTTTCTATTCTCCATTCACTTGAGTCACTTACCCATATTGATATCCCACCTGTCCAAAGAGCCTACATTACAACCGTGAGAAAAGTCCTTTTTGATTCGGCATTGATTTCTAGAGTACGGTCGGAGTTAAGAGCACTTACAAGCCTATGGCTGCCAATTTGAGTGATTGATTGTTTGAGTGAGTCCCTTGATCATTGATATACACTTTTGAGGGAGCGAAACACATCGTTGAGTGCACATCCATGCTTGGTCTTGGTGTTTCTTGTTATTGTTGCATGAGTATGATAAAGGAAAGTGAGTAAGTATACATGTTGGTAGGCGAACAAGAATTAAAGCCTTAGCAAGGATTATGAAGAGCCGACCTCAAATCAAGGATGATCAACAAAGAAAATCAAGTCGGGGTGCATAAACCAATCCGGGGAGTACATAAACTGACGAACAACTATTCGGCGAACAAGATATTGGCGAACAGGTTTGAAGGCCCAAGACCAGAGATGAACATTATGCTAAGTCACTGATGACGAGCAACATTGATAAAAGGTGGTGAATCTACCAGCCTAAGAGGTGTATGCCGACGAACAAAGGACCAAGATCCCAAAGCCAATCTGTGCAAGACACAAAGGCGAACAACTTCTGAGCCATACACCCAAACGGCGAACAACTTCTATGAAAGAACTATCCTGGATCGATTTAAACCGACATGGACGAACAACAATGAAGTCCGAGATAAGACCAAAGAAGACTTTGTAACTAAGATTTAGCTTAGATAAGGTCAAACTAGAGTCAAAGGACACATGTCAAGCATGCAGGCTAGGGAGACCAAGAGTCAGGAACACCTCATGCTTGCTAGTGTCTATAAATAGTTGTTCTCCAGCTTAAGAAATACAAGTAAAAAAAAAGTTCAAATTCACAAACACTCCCAAAAACACACACTATCACACCTAAACGTGCACATATACAAAATTAATTCAATTTCGACTTTCGTATATCCAAGTTCATAACCCGAATCCTCGATTTACCATTTATGGTGGTAACCAATCACACGTAATTGTTTGATGATCTTTAAACCGAACTTAAATAGTCACTAATCCACCCGATAAAAATTGATCACCAATAATTTTGGCGCTAGAAGGAGGGTTCGAACCTTCGGTTAGTGTAATTACTCAAGAACTTCAAGTTGAAAACCTGAAGATTCAAAGAAAAACCTCAAGAAATATTTGAAGATTCAAACAAAAGTGTTCTTGGTGTTCTTGGTGTTCTTCAATATAAATATTAAAGAACAATCTAATTCAAATGCCTCAATCAAAGGAAACCCAAGCATCACGTTTGTCAAGGAGAGCTTCTCCCACCCGAGCCTCGTTGGCCGACCACCAAGATCGTAATCCCCGGCATGTGAATAGATCACAGCACACGGCCATAACCCATAATCTCCTACCTGAAATGGAGGCCCTGGCGAACAACCCTAATGAACTGGCCAAAACCATTGCTGCTCTCCAGGCTCTACAGAGACAGCAAGATCAAAATAGGCCTTCACTAGTGAGGCCTAAGGACAAACCTGTGGAAATTGTTAGGGCCAGATCAACCAGGGGCAAACAACATGAGGTGAACAGTGCCCAGGTTAGGCGGGATAAGGGCAAGGCTAAGATGGTCGAGCCAAGGGAGGGCCAAGCAGAGTCTGCTCGCGGGCGAACAACAATGTCGAGCCACGGAACAACACGCTCCAGTGCCCAGGACAGACTTGGCCAACCCCAGCAACAGGAGAAAGTTGCTCGCCAGGGAGAAGGACATGGGCGAGCAACATTTGAACAGCCTCGCCCTTCGGTCCATGAAAGACTCTCTCAATCTGCCTTCAGGCGTTTGGGACCTAATGCGGCGAGCAACCCTAAAAAGAAGCTCCAGGATTTGCCTTCTCCAAGCGAGGGACTGCGACGAACAGAAAGGTGTGTACCTTTGTTCGCCGAACAGCCTCCAAGTCAGGGGGCATCTCTGGATGAGCTATCAAGCTTGAGGAGGGCGATAGAAAGTATGCAGGGACAATTGGACCAGCAAAGAGGTGTAGGAACGACCAACTTACCATCTTCACCATTATCAACCTACATTCTGAAAGCCCCGATTCAGAAGAAAGTCCAATTCCCTGCAAGCATACAGTATGACGGCCTTGCTGATCCCCGAGTTCATCTAACAAAATACTCAGATTATATGGTCTCGGTGGGAGCTAGCGATGCCACTCAATGCCGAAACTTCCCGTTAACCTTGGGAGATCGGGTGCACAAATGGTTCTCAGCATTGCCACCAGCATCCATCCATTCATTCACTCAGCTGAGTCGGGAGTTCCAGTCTCATTTTTCAACGGCAGGATCATACTTGTCCCAGAAACATCGATTGTCGGACCTAAAACAAAATGACGACGAATCAGATCGAGCATTCATGGAAAAGTTCGACAAGGTGTTGTTGGAGGGTGAGCCTATCAGCGAAGACACAAAAATTGTTGCTATTATGGCAGGACTGAAGAAAGGGTCAAAGCTATGGAAAGAGGTACATCTGAAGTGCCCCAGAAGCTACGCCGAGTTCAAAAATCAGGCCGGCATATTCGTTTCTATGCATGAAGCCCTGCAGTCAAACTTGGGGGAGAACAAAGCCGACCCCAAGGAGAACAACAAAAAACCTGGTGCAACAAGCTATCGAGTCCCTAAAAACATGAAGGCATTCACTGAAGGGACGTAACTCAAAGAAAAGTTGAATCAGGTGCTAACAGTGTCAATCGATACTGTTTATGAGAATGTGAAGGACAAGGAGTTGCTTTCCCCTCCCCGGAAAATTCGCCAAGACACTGGCAAACTCAACCCTAACAAGTATTGTGCCTACCATCAAAGCGTGGGACACTTTACAAGTGAATGTAGAGATTTGCTCAGGCAGCTATGGCGTTTCTACGAGGACGGAAAGCTCTCCGATTTTGTCAAAAGACAACCCGGAAAAAGAGTCCGGGAGAACAACTCTGAGGACGAAGATGATCAACCTCAGAAGAACAATAAACCGGCGCGACCAGTTCCTGCCATCCCTACTCGTCCATTGGAAGATTTATACATGATGGAATCTGCAGGTCCCGCAGGAGGATGTTCTGATGGACGACCGCCAATCTCCAACCGGAAAAGAAAGGCTGAATTACGAGCGATCAACCAAGTCCAGGAAATGGGAGTCAAACCATCTATCATGCAGACAACAGAACTGACCTTCACCGAAAAGGACTTAGAAGGAATTTTGACTCCGCATAACGATTCGCTCGTAATCTGTGCAAAGATTATGGGAACACGAGTCCACTGATTGTTGGTGGACACCGGAGCCTATACCAACATCTTGTTCAAGAGCACGCTTGATAAACTTGGGGACTTTTCAGCCCACATCCGGGACTCAAACCATAGAATCCTAGGCTTCGGAAATGCAGTAACAGTCCCGTTGGGAGAAATTTATTTGCTTGTACAACTTGTAACGATCGAGGAACCCGAAAAGAATATTACAAGAATGGTAGATTTCTTGGTCGTAGACCAGGAATCGACCTATAATGGGTTCCTTGGTCGACCTTTTTTTAATGAATTTAAAACAGCAAGTGGAGCAGGCACAGTTAAAGGAGATCAAAGAAAGGCCCGGGAATGCCTCTTACAAATTCAAGCAAAACATGCACAAGTATCCATGATGGAGGCCACAACAAGCTTTCCTGCTGAAGAACCAGCAATACTGGAGAACATGATAGACATGGAAGAAGACCACATGGATACTGACGAACAACATCTTGATGAGCAGGTGTTGAACGAACAACTCCTCACTACCCATGAGGAACATCATCCTGACGAACAACAAAGGGGTAGTGACGAGCAACATTCATCTGAAGGCATGGAGGGCCAGGTGTTGACTAACAACAATGAATCAGGGCCAGCAGATGATCTTGATCCCCGCCTGGGGGCAGAGCCAATGAACATCGAAAATGATTTCAACTCTGAGGGACCAATACTTGATCCTCGGTGGAAAGGACAGAAACGACGAGCAACTCCAGTTGAAGAGCTGGAGGCGTTCAAAGTTAATCCTGAAAACCCGGATCTTGAATTATACATAGGATCTGAGCTCCCTGAGCCTTACAGATCCCGAATGAAAGAGTTCCTCAGCAAAAATCTAGATGTTTTTGCTTGGTCTCATGCAGACATGATGGGGATAGATCCGAAACATGCTTGCCACAAGCTAAACATTAACCATGCAAAGAGGCCCATCCATCAAAAACGACGGAAGTATGGCCCAGACAAGTATCAAGCCTTGAATGAAGAAGTAAAGAACTTGTTAGACAATGACCTAATCCGACAAGCTCTCTGTCCACAATGGGTAGCAAACCCAGTCCTTGTAAGGAAGCCAAACGGGTCCTGGAGGCTATGCATAGATTTTACGGATCTGAATGCAGCATGCCCGAAGGACAACTTTCCTCTTCCTCACATTGACCAATTGGTGGACAGCACTGCAGGTCATGAAATGCTAACATTCATGGATGCCTTTGCCGGGTACCATCAAATTCCAATGCATCCAGATGATCAAGAGAACACAGCATTCTATACAAACAAAAACTTGATGTGTTGGAAGAGAATGCCCTTTGGCCTCATCAACGCCGGGGCAACTTATCAAAGGCTGGTGAACAAAATGTTCGACCAGCAAATTGGAGATACAGTAGAGGTCTACGTCGATGACATCGTAGTCAAAAGTCCCCGTAAGGAAGACCATCTCCAACACTTGACCCAAGTGTTCGAAATTCTTCGACACTACAACATGAAGCTGAATCCAAAGAAGAGCAGCTTTGGAGTCCATTCAGGCAAATTCTTGGGTCATCTTGTTAGTCAACGAGGAATTGAGGCTAATCCAACAAAAGTCAAAGCCATAGTGGATATGCAACCACCACGTTCAATAAAAGAAGTGCAAAGACTCACAGGATGTCTAGCAGCACTGAACCGGTTCATATCCAGATCGGGGGACAAATGCCATCCATTCTTTGAAGCCATCAAGAAAGGACAGTTCACGTGGACTAACAACTGTCAAAAGGCATTCGACCAACTCAAGGACTACCTGGAAGATGTGAAAATCCTATCAAAACCCGTCCCAGGAGAAAAGCTATATTTATACTTGGCAGCGTCGGAAGTGGCCATCAGCTCCGTTCTGGTACGGGAAGACGACAAATTCCATCAACTTATCTACTACGTCAGCCAAGCTTTGCATGAGGCAGAGATCAAATACTCCCCAACCGAGAAACTAGCGTACGCACTTGTCATGAGTGTGAGGAAGTTACGACCGTACTTTTTTTATCATCAAGTCGAAGTGCTAACAACTTTCCCACTCAGACAAATTCTCCATCGCCCCGACAGAGCTGGTCATCTATTAAAATGGTCACTAGAGATTAGCCAATTCGGGGTAACTTATGCTCCTCGAACAGCGATCAAAGGGCAAGCGTTGGCCGACTTTATGGTCGAACTAACCTTCCCACCAGATCCGACGAGAGGACTTGATCACCCCTGGCATCTTTATATTGACCTCGGGGGCGGGAGTGGTTCTAATCAGTCCAGGCAGACAAGTATTCACTTCGGCAATCAAATCTGGTTTTATGGCAACCAACAACGAGGCCGAGTATGAAGCTCTCATTGCTGGTCTCCATCTATCCCTTGCAGTAGGTGTCAGACGATTGCAAATATTCGGCGATTCACAATTGATTGTGAACCAAGTCCGAGGTGAATACGAGGCGAAGGACAACCATATGATCGAATATCAACGGATTGTTGCTCACTTGATGTCCTTGTTAGATCAAGTATTCATTGAACAAATCCCAAGGACGAGCAACACTCAAGCAGATGCATTGGCCCGACTAGCAACAAGCGAAGGACCTGCAGAGTTGGCAGACATTATAATTACGAAAATGAATGACCCATCAACAACAAGTTATAATGTCAACCAACTAAGTGATCAAGCCAGTGAAGAAGAAGACTGGAGAACAAGTATAGTCAAATACTTGAAAAGTGGGGAAAAACCAAACAACTCTTTTGAAGCTGCCAAGCTAATAAAGCAAGCCGCCAGATATACTCTGGTAGGCGAGCAACTTTACAAAAGAGGAATATCACTCCCACTTCTCAAATGTTTGCCTAGGGGGCAAGGACGAGCAGTACTCGAAGAAATACATGGTGGAAATCACACTGGAGGGCAAGCCTTGGCATACAAAACTATCAGACAAGGCTATTACAGGCCAACTTTACGCCAAGATGTAATCAAAAAAGCAAAGACTTGCCACCAATGCCAAATTTTTGCACCAAACATTCATACCCCGGCTCAACAGCTCGTATCGGTTTATAGCCCTTGGCCTTTTGCTAGATGGGGAATGGACATTATTGGTCCCTTTCCAGCAGGAGTTGGAGAAGTTCGATTTGCCGTTGTGGCAGTCGACTATTACACAAAATGGGCAGAAGCAGAGGCCATGTTGAAAATCACGCAACAGAAAATGATCAATTTCATTTGGAAGAACATTGTCTGTCGTTTTGGAATTCCGCAAACCATCGTGACAGACAATGGTCCGCAGTTTGATGGAAAAGAGTTGAGAGATTTCTGTACAAAGTGGGGGATCAAGAAACATTACTCTACGCCCTATCATCCCCAGTCAAATGGACAAGTCAAAGCCGTAAACAAAATCATCAAGCATACGTTAAAAGTACGGCTAGCGGAAAGCAAAAGCAGTTGGTCAACAGAACTTCCGGAAGTCTTATGGGCATACAGAGTTTCTCCCAGGTCAAGCACCGGAGAAACACCCTTTGCAATGACTTTCGGAACAGAAGCTGTTATACCAATTGAATTAAAGACCAACACAATCAGGACGACCAACTTTGATGAGCAAGCGAACAACTATGCTCTGGCTGCTGAAATAGATTTGCTCGAGGAAAAAAGACTGAGTGCCGAGCTAAAAAATGCTACCTATAAGCAGCGAGCAGAACGCAACTATAATTCCCATGTTAAACTTAGGGAATTCAGAGTTGGAGATTTGGTTCTAAGAAAGTTGCTCACCCAACCTCCAGGTGTATTGGGACCAACTTGGGAGGGCCCGTATCGTATAACGGAAAAATTCGTTAATGGCGTATACGATATTGAAGATATGGAAGGCAAGCCGACCCAATACTCCTGGAACGCCGTACATCTGAAAAAATACTATCAATAAGATGAACAAGTTCTTGATTGGGTGAACAAATGTCTTGGGGGGCCAGTGAACCAAATAAGGCAAACTAAAAACTTGCCTAATTTTTTGAAAATTTTGCTAAGTATAGAATGTAAAGTTGTTCGGCACATTGTATAGCTTGGTGCTGTTTTTATCATTTTTAGATAAAGTTGCTTGGCAAAAATATTATAAGCGAGCATGTTTTGATTAGTGTTTAAAGTTGTTCGTCGATTTGTATATGTTAGTGACGAGCAGTCTTACAACACTTGTAATTTTTTACGAATGTAAATATAATAGTTGTTCGTCAAAAAGGAAAAGTCCAAAAGCTCGAGGTACAAGTCCATTTAAAGGTTGTTCATTTTTTAAATGAACAGAACCTAAGGACCAAAGCCACTTAAAGGTTATTCATTTTTTAAAATGAACAGAACCTAAGGCTGAACCCTGATTCCACTAAAGGCAAAGTTCAATTCGAACAAAAGCCCAACACTATATGTTATATTTGCAAAGGCATTGACGAAAATGTAAAGGCAATTAACACATAAAGAAAATGAGCGAACATGAGAAAGATATTCCATTAATCAAAAGGCGTTGAGCCTCAAAAATAGTACAATGATTCAAGAAGTCAAGTACTACAAAAAGGAACGAACAACTATTACAAGGAAGATGAAAGGAAAAAGCTGTCCTAAGAACTATTGTTGCTCGGCAAGGGAAGGATTTTGAGCTTGCTCGGTGGGAGGATCAACAATCATATCTAGAGCCAAGTCTTCGGCTGCCTTATCCTCCGCTTCTTTAGCACTCTGCTCGACAGCGGCGGCCACCTCTTCCTCTTGTTCGCCTTCATCAACTGGAGGAGGAGGATGAGTGACAACAATGATGGGGTCAAGTTTGTCGAGTTTAACCCCTAATTCAGCCAAGTCCGCCAGCTGGATTTCAATATTGTTCGGCGGCGGATAATGTTCAATAAACTCGGACAAATCTTTACCCATTTCCTCCACCAGATCCTTGAAGTCATAAGCATCGGTCGTGCGGATGCTGTCCGCATAGGCGCAGATATATCCAAGGTTGGAAATAGGAGCAGTTCGAGCCTGAACTTCGGCTTCGAGTTGCTCGCTTGTGTATAGGTTGGCTTCCGCCTCCCGAAGACGAGCAATTTCTGCTTTCAGTTCGGCATTCTCTTGTTCGGCTGTGGACAACTTTTTCTCCCCCTCGCCGAGCAGGGCCTCTTTGTCCTTGAGCAGGGCCTCATTGTCCTTCAGCTCTTTGGACAGGCCTTGAATTTCTTCAAGGCGCTTGTGCTCAGCATCAATGTAAACATTGATCTGGTTGTTGAGGCGAGCAATTTTAGCCTCGTATTGGCCGACCAGGCCATCCTTCTCTTCAGTAAGTTGCCGAGCAGTGCTAGCATAATGACGAGCGGACTCTTCTTGCTCAGCAACTTGAGCCATTGCCCTTTGGGCCGTGACGAGGCCGTTGGCGACCAGTATCATTGAGAGGTGGAGATTGTCCACCAACCCCTGTTGAAAAACGGCCTTGTCTAGAGGGCGCGTCCAGGCTCTGGCGACCAGCTCTGTCGCTCTGCGAACATGTTCGCCAGGAATCTCCCTTATGTTAACGGGAGTCTTCGAGCAAGCGTACTGATGTACAACACTTGCTCGACCGGGATGATCGTCGGCACGATATCTGTGAACAAGAAAGAAAAGGATACTTAGAAAAAATAAAAAAATGAAATGAATCTTGCTCGGCAAAGGCAAGGGTAAACTTACTCTTTGAATTTTCGGTCATCCCAACCCAGATGGGTGAGGTCCTCGGGGCCGCGACCAGAGGTGGAATCCTTGCTCGCTTTGCCTGTTCTTTCCGCAGGCTCGGTGGAGCGGCGAGCAGCATCCCCCTCAGGACAAGGATGATTGTGGCCTACTTTCTCCTTCCCCTTGCCAGCGATGGGGATGTCAGGGGCCAACGAAGTCCCATCCGCCTTCTTTAAGCGTTTCCCCGCGCGAGGGGGAGAAATTGGAGAAGACGGCTGAGCAGGAGCAAGGGGAGCAGCTGGTCGCGGGACCTTGGCCCCCTCAGTTTTGCTCGTCATCGCCAGAATTTTGGTAGGCGGATCACCCCTCCTTTTCCGTCCCTTTGGAGGCGCCATCTCAAAAACTCTATGCTCTAAGAGAGCAAAGCAAGGTGGGACAGCAACGGTGACTTGCTCGGCTAAATAAAAAAAAAGTTAGACGAGCAAGTTGTGAAAGTCAAGTGACGAGCAAAGTTGGTTTTAGGAGTTAGAAATTTTTCATACATGGGGGCACTTCAATTTGTGCTTCCAGGTGATGAGGATAAGGAAACAAGCGAGCAGCTCTCAAGCACTTTCTCTCACGCAAGTACTCGGTGGTCCTATCTGCTTTGTTGCGAAGGCCAACCAAACAAGAGGTGAACAGAAACTCGTCCCCGATCTCTTCTCCTTCCGAATTCCACTTGAGCAATCGAGGGCCTGCGAGCAAACAATAAAAGTTAAATTAGAACAGAATAGTTCGATGGCGAGCAAGAAAATAATCTTACGTTTAAATTTCCCATAAGAGGCTGGGGAATTTATTCGTCCATCACCACCGTGTGGACCGGAAGATACTCGCCAATCACCCCCAATGAAAAAGAAGTGTTGCTTCCAGTCACAGATTTTGTTCGGCACTTCTTCCACCATCTTCAATCCTGTCCTGGCCTTGAGGTAGTAGTAACCTTCTTCTCCAGGGGGACATCTTGTGATCGTCATAAGGTAGTTGATCTCTTCTGCAGTTATGCGATCAGCATACCCTTCTATTGCGAACAGGCACATTGTCCCCAACAGGTTCATCCATCCAATTGGAGTGACTTGGGTAATAGCAAGGTTGGTCGCCTCTAAGAAACGACCAACGATGGGTGGAAGTGGCAGTCTCAATCCGGCGATCAGAGTATGAATGTTGATCGCCGTGCATCCTGGAGGTGGGCGATCAGCCCTCTCTTTTCTCTTGGGAGCCCACATATGAATATCATATGGAATCTTGTAGGTCTCCCGGATCGAATCCAGTTCATACTCGCGAACAACGCTTTTAATCTTGTTCGCCTGGTACTCAGTCTTCACCAGATCCAATACTTCTCTCTCTGGGCGAGCAAATTTGTTCGCATGCTCCGCGGCGTATGCTCGCCATTCAAAAGGCCGGGCAACTCCAGTTGGGATCTCATTTTCCATCATTCTTGGTGATGGGAACCCTATTCCTTCTAGAAATTCGCGAGTCAACTCGTCAAATAATGGATCTTCTGATTCGGCACTGGATGAAGAATCGTTCTCCGAATCTCTGCTCGCCGCGACCACAATTTCTCTCCCAGATGGGCGGGCACCAGTATCCTCAACTGAACGAACCACCGAATCCACGTGAGGATCCGACGCCGAAGAAATCTCGAAGGGAGGTTGATCGACGGGGGCCGCGATTGGGAAAAGTGGGTCTAAAGTTTCTTTAGATTTGTTACTCAAATGCGAAGACATGGGAGGAGAAGAACAAAAATCCAGATGGCGGTGAATGAAGTTGCAGACGGCGGCGCTTCACCGGAGAAGATGGTAGCACAAGGTCCCTCACGGCGGCGATGGAAAAATATGGAAGAAAACGAGAGAAGGAAGAAGAGATAAGGAAATAACTACCTGGGGAATGAGAGTTGAAGCCAAATGCAAGGGGAACGGACGCCGGAATGCTTGAAGTCGCCGGAGAAAGATAAAATCGCCGGAGCACTGTAGCAAGTAGTGAAAAAGTGGGAAAAAATTATTTCTCCTTCCTATTTATACCCCAAGCGAAAAACGGGGTGCAGAATGTAATTTCCAGCAAAATGTGGGCCAAATTGAAGAAAAACAGGGTTAAATCCGACCAAGATCGAAAATCAAAGGGCCTAGTTGCAAATATAGGGGCGCGTCACCTCGGGATTGCTCGCGCGTGGGCGGCGCACAGCCATGCCGCCCACGTCATCTTCGTACAACCCCCAGACCTTGGGGAGACGAAACGACAGACCATATGTTGCTCGCCCAGACCAATGATGTTCGTCCCAACTCTCATTAGAATAATATCCTAACTACAGTTGCTCGCCACAAAGTTGCTCGTCTATGACAACATGTAGTCAGGATAGGGGGCAATTGTTGGTAGGCGAACAAGAATTAAAGCCTTAGCAAGGATTATGAAGAGCCGACCTCAAATCAAGGATGATCAACAAAGAAAATCAAGTCGGGGTGCATAAACTAATCTGGGGAGTACATAAACTGACGAACAACTATTCGGCGAACAAGATATTGGCGAACAGGTTTGAAGGCCCAAGACCAGAGATGAACATTCTGCTAAGTCACTGATGACGAGCAACATTGATAAAAGGTGGTGAATCTACCAGCCTAAGAGGTGTATGCCGACGAACAAAGGACCAAGATCCCAAAGCCAATCTGTGCAAGACACAAAGGCGAACAACTTCTGAGCCATACACCCAAACGGCGAACAACTTCTATGAAAGAACTATCCTGGATCGATTTAAACCGACATGGACGAACAACAATGAAGTCCGAGATAAGACCAAAGAAGACTTTGTAACTAAGATTTAGCTTAGATAAGGTCAAACTAGAGTCAAAGGACACATGTCAAGCATGCAGGCTAGGGAGACCAAGAGTCAGGAACACCTCATGCTTGCTAGTGTCTATAAATAGTTGTTCTCCAGCTTAAGAAATACAAGTAAAAAAAAAGTTCAAATTCACAAACACTCCCAAAAACACACACTATCACACCTAAACGTGCACATATACGAAATTAATTCAATTTTGACTTTCGTATATCCAAGTTCATAACCCGAATCCTCGATTTACCATTTACGGTGGTAACCAATCACACGTAATTGTTTGATGATCTTTAAACCGAACTTAAACAGTCACTAATCCACCCGATAAAAATTGATCACCAACAATACAGGTGATTGATTTTTGAAGCTCGAGTTCATTAGCTTGCATGATTGATTCTTTGACTCATCCCTAACAATTTCACTTGACTTATTATTTCATTGCTTGAGGACAAGCAATATGGTAAGTTTGGGGGGGTTGATTAGGCGTGAAATTGTCATGATTCGTAGCTAGAAACGCCCTAGTTTTGGTCGATTTTATTGAGTTTTTAGAGCCAAATGAGTACTAATTCTATACATTGATGTATTTGTCTCTTTGATACTCATAGGTGAATCGAGGATGAAAAACGGAGTTCGTAGGACTTTGAATCGACTCAAACGGATGCCCGAATGAGAAGATGTCGAAGAAATACGATTGGTATTAGTACGTGAGAAGAAAAGTGTTAGTTGCAACGAATGAAGGCCCACTCGAGCATTGCCACTCGAGCAACGTAGGTCGAGCGCTCTGGACTTACAGAACGTTTTTGCCGCTCGAGCAACACAACTCGAGCGCCCCGCTCGACCTCCTGAATCATTCGAGCAACACAGCTCGAGCGCCCCACTCGACCTCCTGAATCATTCGACCAACACGGCTCGAGCGCCCCGCTCGACCGGGATGGCTCGAGCGCTTCTGAGGCTTATTTTTCAAATTTCGTTTTTCGGCCCATGAGATCCCGTTTCGACCCGGTGCCTATAAATACCTCTTCCAAACACGTTTTGAAGGACCCCGAACTTTAGAAATCACTTTTAGACTTAGTTTTTAGAGAGAGGAAGAGGAGAAGAACGAGCAAGCTTTACTTACATTTTGTTGAGGTTTTTCGTACGAATTCTTAGTTTCTTTTCGTTTCTTAGTTTCTTTTCATTAGCTTGGTTACTTTAAACGCTTTGAATTTCATTTTAGTTAATTAAATTTCAGTTCTTAGAATTATTTTCTTTTAAAACCCTAGTTCATGTTTCTTATTTTCTTCGTTCCATTCATTATGTTTATGTTCGTTGTTTCTTCTATTGCTTTTATGTTCGTTAAAACCATGTTAGGCTAAAACCCTTGTATGCTTGGGGTAGGATGAACTCGTAGAAGTAGGATGTGGGTACGTAATTAGGGTAACTTGTGACGTTAGGTTTTAATTCTATTGGTTAATGAATTCTTAAAATTAATCTAGACTTTACCTTTGAATTTCGTATGAAAGTGTTAGAGAGAGGACGACCGCATCACTCAATAACAATTAGTAGTCTTAACGAGAAGGTTTAGAAAGGGTTAATTCATCTACCAGTTTAGCGAAGGAGGACGACCGCATCACCTTAGTTAAATTAGGGTCTCATTAATTAAGCACAATATATTAAATTTTTAGTATATTAGTGAAGTCGAGTGTTAGGGTAAAGTATTAGGGTTTAGAATCTTGAGCTTTCACCTTGCATTCTTAGACTTAGGTTATTTCTTGCGCGTCACATTTATTTTGATTATGTACCTGCTCCGTTAGTATACGTAGGGATTCCTATCTTAAGCATCACCATATCTCATTAGAACACAACCCTTAGTTAATTTGATTTTTTTAGTATTTAAGTTTCCTTAGTTTATTTTAGTCTTTTAATTAATCTTTCCAAAAATCCAAAAACAACACACTCATATTAACTACGACGCGTAGATCTTCAGGGATATGTTCGCATACACTCCATCCCGTGGGTTCGATAATACTTGGTCATTATACTTACTCTTACTACAGTGAACCCGTCCGCTTGCGGGTGCGCGACTAGTAGAAGTTAGTATATTCGCTTCAAGTCAGTAAACACTTAGTGAAATTTTTAAGTTGGTCATTTGGTTCTCATAGAACTGGACCTTTAATTGTTTGGGCCTTTTTGGTTGCCTGTGGACTTGGCCTTGTATTAATGTGGGCCCTTGGTCCATTATGGACTTAGCCTTATTTTTTCATTTATTAAGCTCAGTTGTTCGTCCTTATGACGGACTTGTGCTTTGCAAGTTTTGGGCGAGCAACTGAGTAGTTTAGGACTTAGCCTAGTGGCTCAATATTCCAAATTCAAACATGCACGACTATTCGCCTAGCAAAAATAAACTCTAAAATGCACAACTGATCACCTAACGGTGCACAATTGCTCGCTTATATATATAAACTTGTGCAAAAAATTTAAATTTATAGAAATTTACAAGGGATTTACAAAAGATTTACATGGTAAAACTTCTGACTTACAGGACTTTATTGATAGTACTTCTTAAGTAAAGTTGCATTCCAGGAGTATTGAGACGACTTGTCTTCCATGTCTTCAAGGTCATATGTGTCATTTATTTGTCACCTTGTATGTGCCCTCCCAAGTCGGGCCGAATACCCCTGGTGGTGGTGTCAAAACTTTCCGAAGTACTAAATCTCCGATTTCGAAATCTCTTACTTTTACTTGAGAATTATAGTACTTTGCTGCTATTTTCTTGTAGATCGCATTTTTCATCTCTGTTGTTATTCTTTTTTCTTTAAGCAAGTCCAACTCTATTGCCAGTGCAGAGTTGTTCGCCTCTTCGTCGAACGTGACTGTTCGTTCTGTTGGGATTTTCAGCTCAACTGGTATCACGACTTCTGTTCCGAACGCCATTGTGAATGGTGTTTCACCTGTGCTTGTCCTGTGAGACACTCGGTATGCCCACAATACTTCTGGTAATTCTTCGGACCATTTTCCCTGTTTATCAGCTAAGCGGATCTTCAAAATGTGTTTGATTATTTTGTTTACGGCTTCCATTTGGCCGTTCGACTGGGGGTGGTACGGTGTTGAAAAATGTTTCTTCATTCCCCATTTTTCACAAAAATCTCTTATCGTTTTCCCTTCAAACTGTTTTCCATTATCTGTCACAATTGCTTGAGGTACCCCGAAGCGGCAAACAATGTTTCTCCAAATGAAGTTGATTATTTTTTCTTGCGTAATTTGCACAAGCGCTTCTGCCTCAGCCCATTTCGTGTAATAGTCTACTGCTACCACTGCGAATCGAACATTTCCTTTTCCCGGCGGAAAAGGCCCGATGAGGTCAATTCCCCATTTCGCAAATGGCCACGGGCTATTGACTGAAATCAGTTCGTGTGGGGGCTTGTGGATGTTTGGGGCAAACAACTGACACCTGTGACAAGTTCGGGCAATTTTGATTGCATCCTGGAGGAGGGTCGGCCAGTAATATCCATATCTTACGGTCTTGTATGCCAATGTCCGTCCTCCAGCGTGATTTTCGCATATGCCTTCATGTATTTCTTTCAACGCTGCTTGTCGTTGCCCCCTAGCCAAGTATTTCAGGAGTGGGAGTGAAAATCCTCTCTTGTACAACTGTTCATCCATCATGGTGTATCTTCCTGCTCTCCTAACCAACCTGCTAGCCTCCAACGGGTTATTTGGTTTTTCATTATTCTATAGTTATTTGATGATCAACGTTCTCCAATCATCTTCTCCCAACTCTTCGTCAATTTGATAGATTTTATAATCCTCGGCTGATGGGTTGGGTATCCTTGTCAATGTAACCTCAGATAACTCCACTGGTCCAGTGCTAGTTGCTAGCCGAGCAAGCACGTCTGCTTGTGCATTGTTGTCTCTTGGTACATGTTCGATGTATATTTGTTCAAACATGGAGGTCAGGTGAGCAACAATTTTCTGATACAAAGTCATGTTCTCATCCTTCGCCTCGTACTCTCCTCGAACTTGGTTGACAATTAGCTGTGAATCTCCAAAAATCTGTAATTTTCTTACCCCAACTGCTAATGCTAGCCGCAATCCAGCGATCTGTGCCTCATATTCTGCTTCGTTGTTCGTCGCCATGAACTCAAAACGAACAGCTGAAGTGAAGACCTGTCTGTTTGGACTTATCAAAACTATTCCTGCTCCCGACGCTGTGTTGGTAGATAATCCGTCAACATACATGTGCCAGGGATGATTATGTCCTCTCGTCGGATCTAGGGGGAAAGTCAGTTCGACTATGAAGTCTGCTAAGGCCTGCCCCTTGATCGTTGTTCGAGGAGCGTATGAAATTTTAAACTGACTAATTTCCAAGGACCACTTCAGGAGGCGATCAGCTGTGTCGGGTCTGTGCAGTATCTGAATGCTGTCAATACCTCCACCTGGTGGTCGAAAAAAAAAATATGGACGAAGTTTTTTGACACTCATCACCAGTGCGTACGCCAGCTTTTCTGTTGGCGAATATCTGAGCTCTGCTTCATGTAAAGCCTGACTTACGTAGTAGATGGGCAGGTGGAACTTTCCTTCTGCTCGAACGAGTACTGAGCTGATTGCAACTTCTGAAGTCGCCAGATACAAGTATAACTTTTCCCCTGGGATCGGCTTGACAAGAATTTTTGTATCGCTGCGGTATTCTTTCAGTTGTTCGAACGCTCATTGACAAGTATTTGTCCATTGAAACTTTACCTTCTTGATTGTCTCGAAAAATGGCCTACACTTATCTCCAGATCTTGAGATGAACCTGTTCAAAGCTGCTAGGCACCCGGTTAGCCGTTGGACTTCTTTTACTGATCTGGGTGGCTGCATTTTCATGATCACTTTCACCTTCACTGGATTTGCTTCGATTCCTCGCTGACTGACTAGATGTCCCAAGAATTTCCCGGAATGGACTCCAAAACTGCTCTTCTTGGGGTTTAGTTTCATGTTGTAGGCCCGAAGTATTTCGAATGTTTGGGCCAGGTGTTGCAAGTGATCTTCCTTCTTTGGGCTTTTAACAACAATATCATCCACATACACTTACATCGTCTTCCCGATGTGGTCATCTTGTTGACCAACCTCTGGTACGTGGCTCCGGTATTAATCAGCCCAAATGACATCCTTTTCCAGCATAACAAATTTTTGTTGGTATAAAATGATGTGTGCTCCTGATCGTCCGGATGCATCGCAATCTGGTGATATACTGCAAATGCGTCCATAAATGTGAGGAGCTCATGTCCAGCTGTGCTATCAACCAGTTGGTCGATATGTGGCAACGGGAAATTGTCCTTTGGGCAAGCGGCATTTAGGTCAGTAAAATCAATGCACAATCTCCACGCTCCGCTTGCTTTTTTGACTAACACTGGGTTTGCCACCCATTGTGGGCACAAGGCCTGTCTGATCATATCATTGTCCAACAACTTCTTGACCTCCACGTCAAGCGCTTCATACTTGTCGGGTTCAAACTTCCTCCTTTTTTTATAGATCGTCTTTTTCCTCGGGTCGATGTTGAGTCTGTGGCAGGCATGCTCAGGGCTAATGCCTACCATATCTGCATGCGACTATGCGAACACATCGAGATTTGATTTAAGAAACTCCGTTATTTTGGATCTATATGGCTACGGGAGCTCAGATCCTATGAAGAGTTCTAAGCTCTCCTGGTTCGGGTCGACCTTTACTGCCTCTAACTCTTCAACCGGGGTAGCCCTCCGTTTCTGGTTTTTCCAACGCGGGTCAATGATGGGCCCTTCCATGTTCAATTCGTCCTCAACTTCCATTGGTTCCGTACTCAGCCGTGGTTCAATATCTTCCATCTCACTGTTGGTCGGTGCTGCATGCTCTACTCTGTTGCTAGCCGGTGTGACTTTATTTCTCTCCTCGCTTGGTTGCTCGTCTCTGCACAGCTGTTCGACTTTGCACATCTGCTCGCCTCGGCACAGCTGTTCGTCACCGCACAGCTGTTCATCTCCGCATAGCTGCTCACCTCGGCACAGCTGTTCGTCACCGCATAGGTGTTCGTCTCTGCACAGTTGCTCGCCTCGGCACAGCTGTTTGTCACCGCACAACTGTTCGTCTCTGCACAGCTGCTCGTCTATTTCCATCATCTCTGTATCGATAGAGTCCATAGTTTCGTTGGGAGTGGACGGTCTATCTTCACCACAGCTGCTCGGCTGTTCGTCCACCATGTTGACTCTGTGATCTTTAGGTTGAAGTTGCAAGAGGCACTCACGAGCTTTCTTCTGGTCACCTTTGACTGTGCCTGCACCTTTTGACGTGGGAAATTTTACACAGTAATAGTACGTCAAAACGACTGCCTTAAATTCATGTAAAGAAGGACGACCGAGGAACCCATTATAGGTGGACTGTTGATCTACAAATAGGAAGTCTACCATCCTATTCAGCTTCCTCTCAGGGTCCTCGACCAATACAAGTTCGACTGCTAGCGTAATCACTCCTAGAGGGATGGTCACAGCATCTCCGAATCCCACAATTCTATGATCACAATCTTTTATGTATTCAGCGTATTCTCCCAACTGATCCAAAGTGCTCTTGAACAGGATGTTTGTGTAAGAGCCAGTGTCGATAAGTAGACGGTGTACTTTTGTCCCCATAATGTTAGCACAAATAATTAGCGAGTCGTTGTGAGGGGTGAGTACCCCGTCCAGGTCTTTCTCCGAGAAAGCCAAATCCCCGATCTGCTTGGTTGATGGATTTACGCCGACTTCCATCACTTGCGCTATTGCTCTCAGTTCTGTTTTTTTTTCTTTTCCACATGGGTGGTCTTCCGTCCTAGCATGAGGATTTCCGGGACTGGTCTTGCTGGGGCTGCGGGGACCTTTCTTCCTTTCTTACCCGTCCAGCTCGGTTGCTCGTCGCTATCATCATCGTCTGAGCTGGACGGTGCTGCTGCTCTCGGCCTCTTACCCGGTTTCTTTTTCACGAACTCAGACAGCTTCCTTCTTTGTAGAACCTCCACAACTGCTTTAACAAATCTCGACATTCACTTGTGAAGTAGCCGATGTTCTGATGATATGCGCAGTATTTGTTCGGGTTCAATTTTCCTCTCTCTTACCTTATTCTTCGTGGTTCTGGTAGCATCTCACTGTCTTTGACATTGTTGTACACAGCGTCCACAGACATGGTAAGGACTTGACTTAACTTCTCTTTTAACTCAGCTCCCTCGTTGAACGACTTCATGTTCTTTGGAGCCTTGCAGTCATATCCTCCAGACTTCTTGCCAAACTTCTTCGGGTCAGCTTTATCTCTCATTTCTTTGTGTAGGGCTTCCTGCATCGATACGTGGATTCCTGCCTTGTGTCTGAATTCTGCATATGTCTTTGGACAAGTCAGATGCATCTCTTTCCATAGATCGGTTCCTTTCTTCAATCCAGCCATCACTGCTACTATCTTCGTATCCTCACTCACCATCTCGCCCTCCAGTAGAACTTTATCAAATCTTTCCAGAAACTGTTTATCCGACTCCTCGTCTCCTTGCCTGATGTCTGCCAACCGATGTCTGTGGGTCAAGTAAGACCCGGCAGTTGAGAAATGAGACATAAACTCCTTGCTCAATTGGGCGAAGGAGCTGATGGAGCCGGGAGCCAGTGCTGAAAACCATCTGTGCGGGCCATCTCCAAGGGTGAGTGGGAAATTTCGACACTATTTGGCATCAGTTGCCCCCATTGAGATCATGAAGTCCGAATACTTTGTCACATGAATACGGGGGTCCGACGTTCCTTTGTACAAATTGATGGCTGGAAACTGTATCTTCTTTTGGATCGGTGCATTGAGGATTGACGAAGATAGTGGTGAGGATGGGAGAACAGTTGATCCGACACCTCTCTGAGATTCCAACTGCTTTTGCAATTCCTCGATTGCTCTTCTCATTTCTTGTAATTCACTTGGGGGAGTCCTCCGGTTGGAAGACTGTTCATCGTGATTGAGTTCGATGACTCCCTCACGACGCAGTCCCTCACCAACGAAATGTTTCTCCTGAGTTGTTCTCCTAGCAGCATTGCTAGCTCCGTTTGGCCCTAATCTGCCAAAAGCTGATCTCCTGATCCGGTCATGTACTGATGGGCGAGCAGCTGGGCGTGGTTGTTCCTCGTTCCTCCTGGATGGTTCCCTCTTAGTTATGTTCCTCGTTCCTAGCCTTTCCAAAGCACTTGTTCGGGAGGTACTTTTGCTTGACTCACATGCTCGACTCGGTGATGATTCTTCTCGACTCCCTAAACGCTCGCTTATGGGAGCTTTCCCTTTATTTCTATAAACTTCGGCACTGTCAACCTCATCATGGCGCACATCTTCCCGCATTTTGCTCCGCTGCTCGCCTGTTCAGTTCTGCTGCTCGGCTGGTCCACCCCCGGGGCATGCGATGGCCCAACCTACTCTTGTTGTTTTTGCAGTGATTGGAGTACGACTATTGTTTTTGCTAGCTCCTCGGAATTTTGGGCGAGAGCTTCCACTTCCGGGGGAATTATGTTAATAGTAACTTGGATGTTCCTCCTAGAGGTCGTTCTAACCGTCCTTGCATGTCCTTCGGTGGATGAAAACCTAGTCCTTGACCTATGACTCGGAGATGCACTCGATGGTCGATCTTCTTGCGATCTTATCACCTTGATTGCCAAAATATGAGTGATAAGCAAATGATTGAGGTGATCTTGCTTCCAACAAGCACCTTTCTTAAGATTTACTAGCCTTGTATGTATGAATATGGTGGTTTGAAAACCCTAGTTCATATATACATGCATTCAAACTCTTAAAGTGATGTATATATGGATAACTTTGCTCCAAATAGTGTGCACACTTGGTTTCCGGTGGCTTCTTCCCGAATTTTGGCCAAATTTTGCAGATTCCGGTGAAGATCTTCAAACTTTCTTCAAATTTGTTACGAAATGGAGGTTCGAACCCTCCTTCTAGCGCCAATTGTTGATGATCTTTTCTGATCAAGGTGATTAGTGGTTGTTTTCTCTAGTTAAGATCATCAAACAAGATCAAATGATCATGGAATTTGGCTAAGTAATGTTCAAGAAATAAATTTGCAAGAACTTGGGCTATTTTTTTAAATTATGGAACCTTCCTATTTTCATGCGAATGAGGGAGTATTTATAGACATACAAATGGGCCATGTGTCACCATCCTAGCCATTCTACCATTGGATATTTGCCAAGTGTTAGAACACTTGTACTACATCTAAGCTATTGCCCATTGGATGGGTGCCAAGTGTTAGGACACTTGGACTACATCTAAGCTATTGACTGTTGGAGTTCCCAATGTTGTACTTGACCATTGAGGTTACTCAGCTGCTTTCCGTGGTGACCTGTTGTTCGCCTGTATGTCTTTGTTGGGTATTCGAACCTTTACTCTCTCGGTTGTTTGCTCCATGTTTGTGACCTTTGCACAATTACTCATCTGGATGGTTATCATCTTGACTAGCTGCTCGTCTTAGCCTTTTGACCAGCTGCTCGTCTTAGCCTTTTGGCCAGCTGCTCGTCTTGGACTCTTGCCCAGCTGGTAGCCTTGGCTCCTCGCCCAGTTGCTCGCCTTGGCTCTCGCCCAGCTGCTAGCCTTGGCTCCTCGCCCAGCTGCTCGCTTTGGCTCTTGCCCAGCTGGTAGTCTTTGCATCTCGACCAACTGTTCGTCTTAGCATCTCGACCAGCTGGTCGTCTTCGCACCCTGACCAGCTGGTTGTCTTCGCACCCCGACCAGCTGGTCGTCTTTGCATCTCGACCAGCTAGTCGTCTTTGCATCTCGACCTGCTGGTCGTCTTCGCATCTCGACCTGCTAATCGTCTTAGCATCCCGAACAGCTGGTCGTTTTACTCAGTTGTGAGTCATTTGCTCAGCTGTTCGCCATTAAGCTTAATGTCTTAATTATCCTTTGTTGACCCTTTGCTTAGCTACTCGCCTACCAACATATGGAACTTGGCATTTATTTTCTATATTTTTATTTACCATTTGGTGTGTCTACTTGAAATTTGTCCACGTTGAAATTATTATGCATGTTGTGGTTTGCTCCTGTAATTTTTAGAATTGCTATAAAAAAATGTCGAAGAACCAATATCAAACGTTGAGGATATATATTAGTTACCTTTACTTTATTAAAGAGAGTTTGGTTCAAAAATTGTTAAATGATATATTGAAAAAATTAGTGCAATGAGGGATAAATAAGGGATATTTGGAAATGATTAGTTTAAGATTGTAAAACTATTTTTCCAGAGTTTGGAATAACCTAAATTGTAACGGAGGGCGTATCAAATAATATTTTAATTTTATCATGTATTATATATATATATATATATTTATATATACATATATATATATATATATATATATATATATATATATATATATATATATATATATTTTCCAATAAATTATTTAAAAAAATACAAAAATATATTTAAATCGTCATTTTTTATACATACAATTTTTTTAGCTCGCGAAATTCGTGAGGTCTTATCTAGTTACAAATATAAAGAAAATCACCAAGCTTTTCTAATTCAATATATATATATATTCTAGAGTAGAATACATATCTTTAGGATATATTTTGAATAAATTTTGTAGTCATTCTTAATACGTACAATAAAAATTTGATTGACTCAATTATAATTATAATTTAACTTGAATGTTGTGTATTTAATTTTTCTTAAGACTTTAAGTATTAAATATAATCTTCTCTCACACACACATATATATATATATATATGGATTCTTCGTAGTATACGCTACATATACTTGGAAAAAGAAAAGGAAGAAATATCATCACAAGCAGTCAAGCAGACAATGAAGGGGTCAGTGCAGTGTCGGTCCTGATAAGTTTTAGGCCCAGGGCGAAATACAAAAGTAGGCTCCTTCAAAAAAAGATTAAAAGAACTTTAAATTGTAAATCATTATATAGTATACACAAATAAAAATATGAACAGAAGTATAAAATAGGCCGTGAAACAAATTTACAAATGATACAACAATATAGTTTTTAAATTTGTATTTTTCAACAAAATAAAATTATTACCAGAAATATTAGTATACAATAAAATTTGTGTTACTTTTACACTTCAAATGTAATAATTATGTATATATATTATAATAAGATAAAAATAAATGAAAAGTGCACACTTTATGCACGAATCGTACATGCACATATCATGCACAATCCGTGTATGCACATTTTAGCATTATATAAATGTGTGTATTTCGTACATATAAATTATAAGTTTATTGTAATAAACTAATAGAGTTTCATAAGATATTTTAAGAAATAAAATATATGAATTATATTAACTAGTTATTAGACTTAAGTTCTTTATTAAACAAAACTTCATTTTTTTTTTATTGAATGTTACATGAAATAAAAATTGAAAATAAATAATACTCCCTCCGTCCATGAGTAAACTTCCCACTTTCCTTTTCGGGCCGTCCACGAGTAAGTTTCTCATTCCATAAATGGAAATAACAACACTCTATTATATATAAACTTTAACCTTCAAACTCACACAATATTACAAAAATGCCACTCATTCACTTTACTTTTCAACACTATTCATTACTTTATCCCAAAAGTCAACATGTGGCCCACCATATATTAATAAACAAATACACTTTCTTAAACAATTCAACAAAAAGAAGTGGGAAACTTACTCGTGGACGGAGGGAGTATTTTATAGTACCAAGTGTGTTGCACACTCTATAACACATGGCTTCACTCTATGGTTGATCAAGTGCAGCAAAATTCACGCCATAAATATCATTAATCTTTACCTAAAAAATACTTGCATTGCATACATGCATGTTCCGTGCAAACTTCGTGTATGATACATATGTTCATATTTTACGCATGATCCATATATAGACGATTCACAGTTAGTACAAAAATAATATATGCTTATTTTAGTAAATTAATAATGTTTAACAAGATAATTAATAGGTTGAATATGTAAATTATATTAATTACTCATTAGATTGATAGAGCTTAAATTCAAGTGCATGCTATACATTTAAATGCATAAAATATTTGTGAACTTTTTTTTATATTAATTATAACATGGGAAGTTCCATGATTGTAGTCTGTTTAGACAACCACGTGAACAACTAGCTTTCCATAGGTCTTATAAACATCAAAATGAGCTTCAACAATTACCAATTTCTGATTATATAGTTGTTAATAGAATCAAAGTAGAATTCAGGAGATAAAGTAGGCATGTAGTCAAAGTTAACAAGTTTAGGGAGTTCTCTAAAGGTGCCTATTATACAAGAGTTTGCTAAGGAGAAAACTGTGAAATTCTCTGCAGAGGAGGAGAGGACTGTGATTGATCTACAAGCCCAATTTGGTAACAAATGGGCCAAGATTGCTACTTATCTCTTTGGAAGAACAGATAATGATGTGAAGAGTTTTTGAAGTAGCAGGCAGAAGAGACTTGCAAGGATTCTGCAAACATCATCCTCCAAATCACACAAGAATGCTAAGGAAGTTAAACTTCTTTCCACCCATCATGTTCCATTGGAGGTGAATTCAATCGTTCTTTTCATCCTACATTTTGCATTTCTTAGTAATAATAAGATCATCATCTACTTGAATTCTTGCATTGGTCTTCACCATATTGATTGGCCCTGATATCAAATTGTTCTTTTGATGATCTAAGAATAGTGTTAAGTGATGGATTTAGGGGGATAACATTTTCTTTTTATGTTTAAAATTGTCTTTTTTATTTACTTTATTTTCATTATAAAATTCCCACCCATATGGAATAATTTTGGTCAGTCCCTAGTAGTATTGGAGTACTGATTTCATTGAAATGTTGTCACATTTTTCAATCTTTCTTTTCATCATAACATTTAGCATTTCTTGGTAATAATAAGATACATACGCCCAAATCATGATCATCATCACCTCATCCCTCCCTCATCCTTAACTCAAATCACGGTCGTTGATCTGCAGAGCCTACTCGGCCCGAATTTCATGGACTCTGAGCTTCATAAGTTGGATAGTGCCTGCAAAGAATGGGACTTCTTTCAGGTATATATGTTATGTTTGATATGTATGCAATTCAAGTATTTTTTGGTAAAGATTAATGATATTTATGGCGTGAATTTTGTTGCAGTTGATCAACCATGGAGTGAAGCCATGTGTTATAAAGTATGCAACACACCTAGTACTATAAAAATTATTTATTTTAATATTTTATTTCATGTAACATTCAATCAACAAAATAAAGTTTTGTTTGATAAAGAACTTAAATCTAATCAATCATGTATTCTTTATTTTTTTTGGGCCTGTGTGATTTTCATATATATTTCGTACATGCATACATGGATCGAGCGTAAAATATGAACATTTGTACGGATCATGCTTACCAATGTTTGTACGAAACGTACATGCATATTCCGTGCAAACTTTGTGCATGATACATATGTTCATATTTTACGCATGATCCTTATATACACGATTCGAGGTTAGTACGAAAACAATATATGCTTATTTTAGTAAATTAATAACGTTTAACAAGATAATTAATAAGTTGAATATGTAAATCATATTAATTACTCGTTAGATTGAAAGAGCTTAAATTCAAGTGCATGCTATACATTTAAATGTATAAAATATTTGTGAACTTTTTTTATATTAATTATAACATGGGAAGTTCCATGATTGTAGTCTGTTTAGACAACCACGTGTTCAACTAGCTTTTCATAGGTCTATATAAACATCAGAATGAGATTCAACAATTACCAATTTCTGATTATATAGTTGTTAATAGAATCAAAGTAGAATCCAGGAGATAAAAGTAGGCATGTAGTTAACAAGTTTAGGGAGTTCTCTAAATGTGCCTATTGTACAAGAGTTTGCTAAGGAGAAAACTGTGAAATTCTCTGCAGAGGAGGAGAGGACTGTGATTGATCTACAAGCCCAATTTGGTAACAAATGGGCCAAAACTGTTCCATCAAGATACATACGCGCTAATCATGATCATCATCATCCATTCCCTTCCTCATCCTTAACTCAAATCCCGGTCGTCGATCTGCAGAGCCTACTCGACCCAAATTTCATGGACTCTGAGCTTCATAAGCTGGATAGTGCCTGCAAGGAATAGGGCTTCTTTCAGGTATATATGTTATGTTTGATATGTATGCAATTCAAGTATTTTTGGGTAACGCACTTGGAGTGAATTTTGTTGCAGTTGATCAACCATGGAGTGAAGTCATGTGTTATAGAGTGTGCAACGCACTTGGTACTATAAAATATTATTTATTTTAATTTATTTCATGTAACATTCAATCAACAAAATAAAGTTTTGTTTGATAAAGAACTTAAGTCTAATAACTAGTTAATATAATTCATATATTTTATTCTTAAAATATCTTTTGAAAATCTATTAATTTATTACAATAAACATATAATTTGTATGTAGGAACTGCAAAATATTGACTTGAACCGAACTTTACTAGCTATACTAGAAGTTACCCCACAAGAGTATGGGTTCACTGTAGTATTGGCAAGTATAGGGATCAAGTATTATCGAACCCAAGGAAAGGAATGTATGCGAATAGATCCCTGAAGATCTACGCGTCGTAGTTAATATGAGTGTATGTTTGGGGATTGAAAATTATTAAATCTAAACTATTTTACTCTACTAATGCAAAAGAAAGAAATTAATTAATTATCTAAGGGTTTTGTCTCAAATATAAAAGGGTGATGCTCAGGATAGGAATCTCTATGTATACTAACGGAGCCAGTACATAATCAAAATAATCGTGATGTGCAAGAAATAACCTAAGTATGAGATTGTAAGATAAAAAGCTCAAGAATTAAACCCTAATACTTTATCCTATCAATCGACTTCACTAATCCACTAAACAAGTTAATAGATTGTGCTTAATTAAAGAGACCCTAATTTAACTAAGGTGATGCGGTCGTCCTCTCTAGATAAACCGGTAGATTAATTAACCCTTTCTAAACCCTCTCATTAAGTCTACTAGTTGTTAAAGAGTGATAAGGTCGTCCTCTCTCTAACAAGTTTCGTACGAAATTCAAAGGTAAATCCGGAGTTTATTTTAAGTGTTCATTAATTAAGAGAATTAAAACTAAACATCACATGTTACTCTAATTATGTACCAACATCCTACTTCTACGAGTTCATCCTATCCTAAGCATGCAAGGGTTCTAGCCTAACATGGTGGTTTGAATAATAAAAGCAATCACAAGAACAACATATGCATAATTAAATTAACGAAAGAAACCAAGAATATAAACGAAAGAACAAATTAAAGTCTCTAAAGAAATCTCTATAAATCTGAAAAACTAGAGTTTTTAATCTCCAAGAACAAAGAAAGAAAGAATTAATCTAAGAAGTTCGAAAGAAATAATAAAACTATGAATTCGTAAGCTAAAACCTCGATTACAACTTGTAAAACTCTTTCAATCTCCTTCCCAAGCTTTCTCCTTCGAAAAATGAGTGTAAATATGTGTAGATATATCTTGTTATGTGTTGATATGCTTGAAAGGGGTATATATAGGCTTTGGGACGAATTTAGACGATTTTGGGCTAAAAACACGCAAAAATGCTCGAGCTATGGTGCAGGTCGAGCGCTAGCGCTCGAGCTATGGTGGCATTCGAGCTATGGTGCTCGAGTGGTGGCATTCGAGCTATGGTGCTCGAGTTGTGGCATTTGAGCTATGGTGCTCGAGCAGTTTTCGGCTGTTGTACACTTGTTCTTAAAATCTTCATATCTCCTCAACCGGGAGTCCGTTTTGGCTGATTCAAAGTCCTACGAACTCTTCTTTTCGCCCTCTATCCATCTATGAAAACCAAAGAGATAAATTCATCAGTTTATAGAAATGATACTCAATTGACTCCAAACACTCATAAAAAACACTCAAAACAAGGGCAAATTGGGCACAAAAACATAACAATTTCATGCCTAATCATTTATCCCAAGAATGACATTGACAAATTTTGATCATACAATGCCGGTGAATTATAGAAGGATAATTTCCAATTCTATTGTGTTTTGCAATGAAACTAAATAAAAGTTAAGGGCAATCACTTTCTACTGTTGGATTGTATCTTCCCAAGCCTATTTTTTACTCATGGTCAACTTAATGTTGCAGTATCCAGAGTTAGATCGAGTAGAGAATTGAAAATTTGTCACTTGATTCTAAAGGAAATACATCCAAATCTGCAATAAATGTTGTTTATAGGTAGATTTTCTGCAATTTGTAAGTATTGCTTTCTAAACATTTGGTTAATAATAAATGACATGAATATATAGTTTATTGTCCTTGAAATAGAATTATTAACTAATATTTTTAAAAATACATTAAAAATATTGAATAAGTAAAATAATAATAGTAACAACATTTATAAAACTAAAAAAAAAAGGATCAATAATTTTTTCATAAATTTTATGTACAGCTCTGCAAAAATGGTGGGTTTAACACTAGTGTTGTATAAAATACAATATTTAAATAAATTAGCCTATTAATATTATTATTATGGTTCAAATTGATTATTATTATTTTTAATACTACTTTTAATTTTACCAAGTAGAATTATTTTATTGATATTTTTATTATTGAATATTAATAATAATATTATTATTGTTGACATGTTGGGATTAGAAGATAATATTATATAAATGAAAATACGTGATGATATTTTTGGAAAATAATTATTGCTTAACATGTGGAATACATAAACTCATGTGTTATAAAAGGAATCATTATTCCATATTATTAGGAACCACTATTTTTTTTTAAATATATAAAACATGATATTTTGAATATCAAACATATTATTAGGAATGATCATTCTATTCCATATCTATCCCATCATACTAGGCATGGATTAATAGGTCTGTTTCAAAAAAAAAAAAAAAAAAAATAGATTAATAGGTGAGGGCCTGACGCTACATACATGCAAAATATTACTCCCTTAAATTAAATTCTATATTTTTTTTTCAAAATAAATTTCATACTTTCAGAAAATCTTCCATAAATTTAAGTCTCGCAATATTGTTAATTTTAACATAAAATATTACTCCTCGCATTCCTTAAATTATTTTTCACTTATCAATTTAGTCTGTTCACTAAATCTATTTACAATCCCTTTTTAGAATATACTAGTATTAGTAATTTATTATTACCTTAATGAATAATTATTTTATTTATAAATAACCCCCACAAATTTTGGAAGAAATAATTATTTTATTTATAAATAACCCCACAGATTTTGGAAGAAGAGAGTACAAATGTTGTTTACAAAGCTAATTAGAATTATTATTTTTTTAGAAAGCAAAGCTAGCTAGTTGATCCTACGGCTAGTCAGACATTCATACTTCATATATAGACCATGTGTATTCTCATCACTCCTTGGCCGGAATTTAGAATTCATATCCTCTATTTTAGTCTACGCTATGAAATTCCAACGCAATAATTTAAGTATCTCGATATTTTTTATGTATATCAATATATTCACCAATATTTTACCTGTAACATATATATCGATATATGAAGGAAAACTTCAGAAAACAAGATATTGAACAATGATATGTACATTATTTCATACTATTTCTCGAAAAGAGGAAGAAATAGAAGAACAATATAACTAGATTCATCTATGAACTACATATTTTGTACTTGAGAGAAGAAAAATCATCGTTTAAGCCCAGTGTATCTCTTTGGTTGGATTGCCTTTGACATAACGCGCAATCTGTTTGTTATCTCGGTAAACGAAGGCCTTGCTTCTGGCTCGTGTGACCAGCACTCTTCCATCAATTTTCTCCACTCGGGATCACACCGTTCGGGTATTGGTGGTCTCAGTGTGTTCGTCACGATTCCACCTTCAACAAGACCACACAACATACTTACCGGACTAAAAAAACTATTTTCTCTTGTATATATTCTAACTATTGGTCCACAGCAGATCAAAAGAACAACAAAAATGATGTTTAACCTATGCTCATTTGAAGGAACACTCATGCATGGATCATATAATAAGCTTTCCGGAGATATAAAACATACATATATCACACATCATTTTCCATATGTCATAAATCAGAATACTTCATAAATATTACAAAAATGAGACTACTTTGACAGATTACCTATGATGGCACCACAGTGCATGTTTATGTATGGCTCGTCTCCTGTCAAAATCTCCCACATTGCGATGCCAAAGGAAAAGACATCTACCTGCAAGGATGTTTTATCTTATGTTAGAGAGACGACAGTACAGACGAGTTTTAAGGGGGGGGGGGGGGGGGGGGTGTGGTTGATTCCCATGTTCCAACTATATTACAAATGGAAGGTTTTAGAGGTCTAACTTTCTCAGAAACCCGACTGCTATTTCCATTTAATAGCTCAGGAGCCATCCAAGGAAGTGTCCCTCGAACACCACCTGACACGAGAGTATTCTGTTTGATTCTCGATAGTCCAAAGTCACCAACCTAATAAAATAAAACAACGATTGCTTAATCTGTATATTTCACAGTTTCAGATTCATATGATGGAATTATAGAAAAGACCGAACTGCCTAAGTGTGCATATCCAAATCGTGCCAGATGATTATATAAGCATACGCAGGGAAAGTTACCAGAAATTTCTCACATCTGGAGAAATTACCTTGCACACAGGCCGTTGAGGATCGCCCAAGTTGACTAGCAAGTTGTCACACTTCAAATCAAAATGAACAATATTCTTCAGATGCAAATATTCCATTCCAAAAGCAGCATCTAGAGCAATTACAACCTTCTTACGACGATCCAATGCTCTGCAATGGAAGGTTAAGTTTATGTATCAATTTCTCCAGAAGTTCTTAGAGAGTTAAAAAAAAAATGGTCTAATAATTTGTTTACTGTCCAATTTGGTCCAATTTTTTTTTAAATATTTCGATTTTCAATATTCAAAATTTTGTCTCCAAAATAGCCTGAAAATTAGAAACTGTGTTGTTTTACGTCGCACAATTGTCCAATTTAGGCCTCAAAACTTGTCTGCTGTCCAATTTTGGCACCTAATTAAACCCTCAAGTGACATAAACAACATTCTTTTCAATTTTCCAGCGATTTTGGGGCCAAAATTGGACAAATTTTTCAATATTGGGACTAAATTGAAATAGTTAACTATTTTGGGACCAAACTTGGACACTAGACAAGTTATAGGACCAATAAACCTTTTAACTCATTAAGAAGAAATGATGAGCAACTCACCGATCCTTCCTCAAGAGGACACGTCTTAATGATCCGTTTACCAAGTACTCAGCCACAGTAGCCAATGTTCCTCCAGGTCCATCAGGAACCACTCCATAGAATGCTACTATATTTGGGTGGTGAAGTCTAGAAAGAATCTTAGCCTCCCTCCAGAAATCCTTTGTCTGTAAAGATATTTATATGAGATCAGGAAATACCAGTGTCTCTAAAGATAATAATCAGCTTATAAAATGGAAGTGAGATCAACAATTTTGTTTATGAGTTGGGACAAACCAGTTTTTCTTGTTCAGAAGTTCTCCCAGAAAAACAACTCTTTTTTATTCTCTTGATGGCAACATCTGTTCCCCTCCACTTCCCATGGTATACAGTTCCAAAGGTACCAGACCCTAACTCTTGTAGGTCTTCAAGATCCGCATTTTTAATGATCTGCTCAGGTTATATGAGAACTCAGGTGATCATAAGCATTTCTTATAAGTTCTTCCTTTTTAAAGACAATGTAGTTAATACGAAAACAAACAAGTAAATTAATGTGTCCTATGAAATGCATCATGCTATAAGATGGGAAAATGGGCATGCATTATGGTAGTATGAGGTGTAAAATTGCATAATATATATTCTTATGTACAAAAGCTCACTTGCATGTCTGCATTGCGAATGAAACATCTTGAGATACCACATGGCAGTAAAACAGGAAATACTTTAAAAGAAATAAGAAAGCTTTTATATCTAACTATAAGCATTGGAGTAATTTCGATATTATATACATATACAAGGATTTAAATGATGCAAAAATAAGAATTTCGCCAAGTTTAGAAATGAAAATAGCATATTTGACGCATAAATTTGGATGTGAACCTGCAAACCGTAGATGCTGGCTTCCATTTCAATAATTGCAGCATCACTTAGTGATTCGCCCTTTGATTCTTCATCGACTTCAATATCCTATTATAAGCAATTGCAGAAGTAAATGAAATTCCTCTAAAAATCAGTTCTTTGGTATTAGGAAATATAAAGCATTGCAAATGGTATATACATTATCATCACCAGATTCATAGAGATGACTTTCAGCTCCTGGTTTACCTCCAAGGGATTCAATCTCATCATTAAGTTCAACAGTTACAGGATTTTCCCGTACGCCAGTTTCATGGCGATTATCTGAAGTGTCGATGAAGCAGCCACTTTTAATACTCGACTCCTGGCCAGAATTTCTATCAGGTTTTTTCTTCCCACCTAAAGCATCATTATCTCTCAAGCATAGACCTGAATTAGACTTATCTGGAAGAAGAGCTGGACTTGTGAATTGTGACTGGTTATTTCCATTGGCTGAAACAGGGTTTACATCACTATCAAAGAATTGCTTCAGATCACTGTTTCCTTTTTGGCTCTTGATGAGAAACTCGGGCTCATTAAGATAGTTTCCTGGCATCTCTTTCACCAAACCTGTGCTTTTTTCTGCACAGGATGATAAACAATCTTTGCCTGCGTTCACCTGTGGCGCGGATGCTGGAACATGATGAGAGAATCGGGAGTCTGGACGACATATTATTTGTGGCAAATTCCTCTTGTGCTCCAAAAAGTTGGCATTTGGAATATATTCCTTGTGGGTGGCACAGTTTTTCTTATCCTTGTCAAAACCTCTATCACATATAGTGTGCTCTTTGTCAAAATTCGTACGTTTTTGGTTGAGTTGATCTTGATTCGTGGATATTTGATACTTCTGATCATGTGCCATCTGTTCTTCCACTACTTCTTCTTGGGACGAACTAGACATTTCAATTCCTTCAGCAAAAGCCCGATAAGACTTTTCTCCCCAATGTTCTACAGGGACTAGCCCCTCGGGATGGAGTGGAACAGCATTCGGAAAACCTCTCCTTGCATCAGAATAGTTAGGAGCATATGGTGGAGGCTGAAACTCTTTACTGGGCTTACGAAAGTGAGGGCCCACCTGAGGAGTTGCATGTGCTTTATGGCTGTTTTGATTTGGACTCCCAATCATTGGCAAAGTTTCAACGGGATTGTTTTGATAATAACCTGAAGCATCAAAACCACCGGGATTGTCATTCACTGGGCAATTGTTTGGAAAACCATATGGAGATTTAGCATCTTCATAGCCTTTTATGTAGGAAGTCTTAGATAACGAAGGAGATGGCATATAGGACTTGGACGGGACTTGAGAAGCATTGATAACCTGAGCATTCTGATTTTCTAAATGACGAAAAAGAGTAGGGGAGTCCAAACTCTCCTTGCTCAAGCTTCTCTGATTGCTCGGTTCCAGCATGCCGTTAACAGCAACAACATATTCCGAAGAACTTGGGCTCTCCAGATCAACAGAAGAAATAAGAAAAAGTCTTAATCTCTGCGAAGTTTTCTCTAGATCATGATACTCATCGATCATATGATGAAGATCCTCATCAGAAGAAACAGATATAAGCGCATCCAGATCCTCACCGGGGAGCTGGTACTTGATCGTATGATGGTAATTACAAATAGCCAAGGTGTTCTTCACGAGCTCTTGATACGTTATGTTGTTCCTGATCGACATTATCCGTGTATCTCCACCAACGTATCTAAGCTTTCCGTCATTCGGTCTTGGTAATATTTTTCCTCCAAAACTGCAGAGAAATTTGATTTTTCCTGATCCTTTGCCAGAAGACTGATAGGAATTAGGGGAACCAAATGAATAAATAGATTGGCACGATGGACTATCTCTATCGAATCCATATCCAACGCTGGGAGACAAATCTGAGTACTCTATACAACTCTCTGAATCTCTTCTCCTAAAACAACGAAGAGCGTTTAGCTGGTGATTCTGAACAACATCAAAACCCGGTTTACTTGTTGGGGTCCGAACATCATCAATTTTAGCAGGCGTTCTCCTAGTTGTGACACGATCCCTTATAAATGTAGGTGAAAATTCCTCCCCCGTTTGCACAGAGATGTTATGCAGGGATTTATTTCCATAGTTCTCATCCTCTCTGATCACTTTTCCCGTAGAACCACAAGGTTCACTTTCCATGTCTACAATCAAAGAACGATTGCACTCGGAACGAGCATTCGCCAATTGCTCATATCCTCAAAGCTCTATTAAACTCGTACCTCTTAGTCGAGCCCTTAATACTAAATCAAAATCCAATTGTTGTTCCAGTTAGCTTTATTCCTTTATCATCCAATGTACTTCAGTAAGGCTAACTAGTAAAACAGCTAGATTTCCATGCTTTACAGGGTTTTTTCTGCATTCTTTTTCACCAAATAACAAAACCTTTTCAAAAGCCTCGGTTACATTCGTCTCGGAATCACAATTCTCAATAAGTTCTTACAATGACCACATCAATTATTCATCAATCGCCAAGCAGATAACCTTAAAGTCCCAGAGCAATCAAGAGTATATCTCCAGATAATATGCAAACAATCTGAGATAATGAACTAACTAATCAAAACGAGCACATCTTATAGCAAAGAGATAAATGTAAAATCACAAAATCATAATTACCCAGTATTGAGCAACCTTACAAAAAAAAAAGAAAAAAAAAATCATTTCATTCATACCAAAATCACTGTGTGATTATTTATTCTTCTCTCTCTGTTTGAATTAATGCCGAAATCAAAATCTAAGAAAGAAAAAAAAATACTTACAAAATCAAAATTAAAAATAGGAATGTGCAACCCGAATTTTACCTGGATGAAAAGAGAAAAATGGGGAGTTGTTCTGTAGTTCCTCTCTGGATAAAATCAGGGTTGAATTCAATTTGGGGAAAAAAATTCATTCGATTTTGAGGAGAAGATTGATGGAGAGAAAAGGGGGCATTCCATGGGTTTCGGAATATATATATATATATCAAAGTACAAATGTTAGCTTTTCTTTCATGCCACATTCGCGCCATAATTGCCTCTTCAACTATAACAACAATAATAATAAATATAAAAACTATGTAGACTATTTTTTTAAATAAAGTTCGCTCATTTTGACAACCGAATTAGGAAAGGAATTAAATTTGTTACACATGGTGAAATTTGTTTAAAATCAGGGTAATTATGATTTACGTATCATGATAATAATTAATAACATACCATGATTTATCTATTATATTTGTCAGTTCTCCATACTCCTACGTGGCATACTTAACCTTCTTTTATTTTGAAATCCTGCGTTCCTATAATTTTACCTATTTTAATTTTTTAATTTTGTTCTATATTCTTAAAAAAAAAACTGCAATACAATTGGAAACCGTCCACTCCATCTTCTTCAACCGCTGTACATTTGAAGACAATAAACTGCAATTTTTTAAACTACAATTTTATCTATCTGTTGCAAATTTTCCTTCATCCCCGATGACACGGATATTGGAAAATCGTATTTGTTCTTCAAGGATTCAAGCAAATGTAACTGTTGATCTAATTATCTCTCCTAAATCAACTTTCCCCAACGGTTCTTCCTATTCCATCCACAGTACAGCCAGACCTCGACGTGCCACCACCATTCCCGCGGTGTCCTACTCTCGGGTAATTTTCATTCTCATTTATGGTTCAATGCTTTTCTTTCATGCTTCACATTCGGGGTGTAGAGAGAACTGATGCCCCCATAGTGATAACAGCAGGGACAACTTCATTCTTCTTCTTTCTTCCCATTTCTCGAATTTTATGCAAGGGTTGTTCTGTTTTTTTTATTCGATTCTTTTTCTGGTGTCACGATTCAATTTCATGGATCAATTGCTTTTTGGATTGAATTGCTTTATTTCTCTGTTCACAATTGCTTGGTTGTTTACCCTGCGATGACAACGGTGATTTCTCAATTTCCAAAAACAGTCGCTGTCTAAAATTGAAGTTCGATTTAAATTATCTATTTTCGAATTGATTTTTTCACATGATAAGGATAATTAAACCTAAAGTTTATATTGTTGTTTGTGGATTTTTTTTCTCCTTCATTCTACTTCTAATTCTTTAGTGTTGTCGATCAAGTTTTAGTGTTGCAAGCATTTAGCGTCTTTAATTTCCGGAAATCTGGTCTATGCCCTAATTATCTTCACCTCTACAGTTAAAAATCCCCCCTTTTGCAAACAGGTATGGTCTCTCAGGAGTATGGCTCTATTATTTCTTTCTTCTGTATGCTTCATATTCATAGTTTCATTAATCTCTATTTTCCTATAAATATCAAAACTTTCCCATGTTTTGGTAATATTAAATATTTGTCATTCTGTTATTAATCTCTCATTTTCTATCCTTTGAAATACTGCATTATTCTAACGCCAGGATGCTTCAGAAATGCAATATTTCATATTTTGGTACAATCATAACTAATCTATAGCCTTCACATGTAACTTTTTAAATTAATTAGCGAATTTATATATGTGTGCATAATTTGCTTTAATGCTAATGAGACATCTGAAATTTTATCTGCAATTCTTTCTTCATTATCAATAACTTAAAAAAAAAATTGTTTATGTATCTCTCTCTTCCCTCCCTCTCCGTCATATACCCCTTCATTGGTTGAGCAATTGATACAAGTCCAGATGTTTGATAGGATTCCGGTGTTATAGTTTAATTAAGTTTCGGCTTATTATATTAAACAATTTTGCAACTTTATATTATACTATTTTGTTTTTACAATGTGTTTTGAAGAGTGTCATCAGTGAGCATACACGTTGTAATACTGGAGTATGCTTGATGTTAATGGCAGTTGCTAAATAATTCAAACTCTTCATTAGCATGCCTACTTCAAGGGGAGGATTTTGAATAGGTAGAAACCTCCCATCACAGGATAGTGGAAAAAGTGAAAACTCAAAGTTGGAGTTGGATCATGGATAAGGAAAAGAGATGTAATAATTTTAATTTTTATTGTTGTCAGAAAATTTCAGATTATTTCTTGGAGTCTAAATAATAGATTAGCACCTACAATCTTAATCAATAGATTTATAAAGTAGCGGTTGTGGTTTGGGTGTAAATGATTTAATGGTATCTCTCATGCCTTTGAAATAAAAGTTGTCTTTTACTGATAAAAAAATTAAACTCTTTTACCAATTTGGAACGCATACTGTGTTTCAATTTTCGCTTTGAATTGGTGATTATCAATTCTTAATTTTTTGCTTCATATACAGTATACACAGTCGATTTACTTTCACTCTATCTACTCTGTCTCAGAAGTTTTGTAGTACCTCTGAATGATTATTTATTTTCATTGAGTTGGAGAAACTGAAGTGTGCTGATATTCAATAATTCAGGGATTATTTGTAAGTTCAAGTAGAGATGGAAGCACTTTTTTTTTAAGTTGTCTCCTTCACATCATTAACTTTTGAGAAGTGTTTCTAACCTATGAGCTGAATTTGCAAGCACTCCCTCAATTTCCTCGAGTAACTGGAAATTGTGCTCCAAAATAATTACATGTTCGTTAATAGATTATTGGAACTATGTCCATGTTTTTCATTTTTTAGTAAAGTTTTGGGTTAGTCATGGAGATATCGTACGTAATTAATATGTGTTTTAAAGGCATATTATAAATTAGCTCATATACAAGATTTAGTCTGATGTAATTCAACTCTTAATGTATACATATTTTGTTGCTTTACAGGTTTGACTTGATATTTAGTAATTTGATTATTGTTTTGGTTTGATGTTATTGTATTTGGTTTTAGTTATGTTTGGGAATATCAATGGGATGTATTATGTGATTTTTTTGGGTTGATAAAATGCTCAGATTTTTGGATAATTGTGGCTGAATTTTTTCAAGGAATGTGGCAGATGGAACTACATGATTTTTTTTTATGTTTGGGAATATTAATAGGGATGTATTATATGATTTTTTATGATTGATGTTCTAAACAATATGTGTATGTAACATAGACACAACATATTAATACAATTATATACATTTACATATATATAATTTTGTAAACTTAATGATATTGTATATTTTTCAAACCCTAAACAAACCTAGAGTTCTTTTATATTAGCTCTATTTCATTGAAATTTAAGAAAGTATAGAGTATATACATTCCCTAATACACAAGTTATCAAAGTTATGGATGCTAAGTATTAACAAAATATAATTGATTCTATTAGTAAACTCTCACAATGCGTAATTTTAAGGTTCAAATATATTTTAGATTTCTCATTGTAACATAGTAATAGTTGTCTTTTACTTATTAAAGAATATTTATGAATTAACTATATCTCAATATTCAAAGTTAATTATTTTTAAGCATTCATGAGTGTGTTTAAAATGACAATTATACCACATAATATTTTTTAAGATATTCGTACAATATTTTTTTAATCCCTCGTGGTACGCGGGTTCTGTACTAGTTCAAATGTAAAAGCGAAATCCAAAATCAGTAATCAAAATTTCAAACCGTACATAATAAATATAAATTTTGCATTTTATATTCTAAAATAGGAAAAAAGGGGAAAAAAACGTAAGAGTATATAAAGGGGTAAGACAGAGTATTATATGAGCATGTTTCATGATAGTATTTAAAACAATACTTAATTTTTTTAATTATTTGTATTCATATATAATACAAAAAACACAGTATTATAACACATTAATATTCAAATTTAAAGTCGCAAGTGTTTTAAAAAAAAAAAAAACCGTTTAAAATAACAAGTATTTAACCAAGAATAATGGTTCATAACCACATTTCATATAAAATCTACCCAAAATATTAAATATTGTCCTTGAGCAAACCCACCAAGTATATAATCCATCTGCACTATGTTTGGTTTGGTTTTTAAACAACCAAACAAGATTCAACTTCTGCCAACAATCTGTAATACAAATTCATTCAAAATTTCAACATACACTTTCCAAATCAAAATAATCCCACTCTCCCTCATCATTTCTTGGAATTTGGAGAGAGAAACATCATGTAGCACAAAAGAGCAACTACCAAATGACCTATAAGTGCAGTTTGTTCCCCTATAACATTAACAAACTACACATAAAAAAGGAGACTTTATTCAACTACTATACACTACTTTGCTTCAACAATTTCAATCTACTCTGCTGCTATTTCAGACTATGAAACCTACCTTCGTTCCAACGCCACACAAATCGGGCTGTCGAATGATGTAAATCCGATCGCCATGGCTGTTTTCTTCCGAAATATCCTGATTCCTATGCCACGTCCACAGCGCATGTGTCGAATTCACAACCTATACATACAAATTCTACACATAAGTAGCAGAATAGAGCACCAAACACATTACATATCCATCATAATATAAACATACTTTCATTACCTCAAGTATGCCATGCCCAAAGCTGCTCTCCCTATAGGCACTCCACTCAGGCTGTGTGTCCCAACAAAATCGGCTTTCTCCCGGTCCAAACGTGAAGTTCATGTGGCATACATTTCCAAATTCAGGTACATTAGCACTATCAGTGGGGCACTTTCCGGGATCATCGGCATGATCAACGTCAATTTTCTCGATATTTCCCCCATCTCCGACTGTTACGTACATGGGTGCACACTTATCCAACAAGTAGTTGTAGACTCGATTTGTCCGCTCATACGCGTGCACCTACAGCCACAATTTCATCACTCGATGACACCAACTAGGGATGGAAAAATACCGAAAATTTTGCTAATACCAACCATTCATATTCAAGAAAAAATGAAAATGATTACTGACATACATGACCAGAGAAAACAATATCCACTCGATGTTGATAGAGAAGTGCTTCCATTTGAAGCCTCATGCACTCGAATTCTTGATAGTGAGTCGTGTAACTATTGTACCACGGCGGATGCCATGCGGCAACCAGCCATGGAGTCTTGCTTCGGTCTACGTTTTTAAGGTCTCTCTCCAACCAAGCATACTGAGCACCTTAACAAAAATATGCTTGTACATTCACTTTCACATTAATTATACAGTAAATGTTTAACTTCATTATCAACTTACAAATCATCAAACTAAATTACCTGTTTGGTTGTAGTCCACATAGGCTCCCAACATGACAAAATGTATGCCTCCAGCATCGAACGAATAGTAGAAGTTCGTGTTAGAACCAGACTCAACCGAAGGGACGGAGAATCTCGTCAGATAGGAGAGGAACGCCGTGTTACCAGCCTGAGGTTCAATCTCGTGGTTCCCTTCTATCACCATCATTGGAACCCTCGACGTTAGGGGCTGCATGAACCTGGTATTCGAGTTTTTAATCATACGAACTAATACTCTTTACTATACAAACTAATACTTTCAGCATATAAACTAATTTTTCATACACAATTTGAGTTTCACATAGAAGAAGATTTACCTTCCCCATGCATCCCAACGGGGTTGATGCGTTTCTTGGGTGGGCGAATCGGGAAATTCACAAGTGTAACACGAAGCTCCCTTCCCTCCCGTGGTGAGGTACTGGTTTGCATATGTTAAATCCCCGAGCAATAAAAGGAGAGAAGGGTCGTTCTTGATAATATGATCAACGGTGGTGGTGGAATTGCTCGTGGTACCTAAATCTCCGACAAAAGCTACCCGAGTTGGGTACTTTCCGGATCCAGGCAAAGGCAAGGTTTCAAACACAAGTTCCTCGCTCATTGCAGCTAAAGAACTATCCCCACACTTGTAATAATACTTTGTTTCCGGCTCTAGCCCTGCCACAAAAAACCTTAAGCTCACTCTTCCAACGGTGTCTCGATAAAACAGAGGAACAACAAGAATCTTTAAAAAATATTCAGCAAACATCTACCAATTTGCATATACTTACACAACCATTATCTTGCAATTTAATCATCCAATTCAGGGCATTTTCAGAATCACATTTTAAACTTAATTTAGCATTTCAAACAAGAGTTGGTATTGTGGGAACAAGTTTCACCATGAAATTTGATTTACAACTAATACCTTAGTAAAACAACTATTACATTTTAGTGAAACAACTAATACCCTTTAACTAATATCCTTTAATGATAGGACTAATATCTTTCAACTAATACCCCTTTAACGACATTCAAAATTAATACCCTGCAATAAAACAACTAACGCTCTTTATTAAAACAACTAATACTCTCAAACAAGTTTCACGGTGGAACTTTTTCGCACAATACTTTGCATTCAAACAATTGGAAAGGTAAATAAATTGTTGAGCACAAACTTTACCATCAATTCTCACATGATGAATGATGCCAGAGGTGTAATTCAAGAGGCCTTCAAATGGATATAACTGACTATAAACCACAGAAACCCCTTTTCTCTTTGCACAATATTTTCTACTCTCTTTCCCATACCACACCTCACTTCCCACAGTTTTTGGATCAAGTTCCGTCACATTCACTCCAATTTGCGCATCCCCTTTTCAAAAAAAAACAAACCAAATTAAAAAAAAAAAAAAAAAAAATCTAAATAAAAACAATCTAATTATTAAAAAGGGGTAGTTACCGGTGACCCAGGAAACCCACATTGAGGTAGGAGTAGACAATGCGAGAGATATTTGTTCTGGGAAATTTGATGTCGCGATTTTCCGGAGTCTCGGATGATCCAACGGCAAATCATCGCTGCCGCGGCGGAGCGACGGATCGAAGCGGCGGGTTACGGGCTGAAAAGGGCCTTCTAGGGTTGTTGGAATGTGTTGAGATGATGATGGTACAATCGTGTACGCGATAATCAGGAGAAAGAAATGTAGAATTACTTCGGATTTCTCCATTAAAGGGGTCTCGTTTTCTGGATTTGTGATCGTAATCAGGTCTGTTTACGGCAAACATTAAAATGCGATGGAATTATGTATTTTTGTTACAGGAATGGCGTGCACGATGATGGTGATGTTTTCTGAGATTGGAATATTCTTATCCACATCCTACATATGCTGTTAATGTTAATCACAATGCAAGACGTTAATCAACGGAATGAACAGACAGAAAAAAAAAATAAAAAAAAATCAACGTAATGAACAATTCGAATTGGGCTGGTCCAAGTGAGATGAATTGGGCCGGGTAACTGACTGGGCTCTAATGGGCTGATTCGAGTTTAATGGGCTGACTCGTGGGTTGGGACCGAGCCTGGTTATTTGGTTCCTAATATTTGGTGGACCAGATTAAATACAGTCTCATGTTTTATGAATACACCCCACCCAAAAAAATGTTCAGAAATTTTTTCCGAAAAATGCAACAATTTTCCGAAAATTCATATGTTTAGTGTTTTTTTCTTTTGCATTTTCGGAATTAGGGTTTAGGGGGTTGTATTAATAAAAGATACAACCCATGGGGTTGTATTAACAACGGTTTGTGATGTTTAGGATTTTTTTTCCGAACACTTTTTATGGGGTTGTATTAATAAAAGATAAGACTGTATATAACCTTGGCCATATTTGGATGTACACTCCATCAAATTCTTATCTTTCTAAAGGCCCAGGTTATATTCTGTGGGCAGTACGCCCACCTGTACATCCACTTGTTCGGAAATATATTCTGTAAAAATATCACATTTTTGGCCGAAATTACCGAAATTATTTCTATTTTAAAAAAAAAAAAATCCGAAACTCTGTCTGAATTTCAAAAATAATTTCCGAAATTTTATCTTAATTTCAAAAAACATTTCCGTACAGAAGGGTCGGCCAATTGTTAACAAAATTTTCGAAAATCTTTTCCGAAAATTTGAAATTTTTTCGGTAGTTTTGACCGAATTTTATTATATTTTACAAAAAAAATATTCCGTAAAGCATAGTTGGTCCATTAAAATTTAAAATTGAACAATTGAATATCATATGTACATATTCCAATAACAAAATAACACACTATACTTAAAATAACCCATTAAAAAAATTATCATTGACAAACTCTTCATTAAAAAAATCATTCTTTATATCATCCACATCTTCTAAATAGTCATCTCCATCGTCCTCCAAATTCTAAAACAAAACAAAAAAGTGATGTTAGCAAAACTTCGAAAAGAAGAATACAATTATATGAAATCATTAGTAAAGAAAAAGAGAAAAATAAAATTGTTAACAATTGACCGACCCTTCTGTACAGAAATGTTTTTGAAATTAAGATAAAATATCGGAAATTATTTTTGAAATTCAGACAGAGTTTCGGAAATATTTTTTGGAAAATATAAATAATTTCGGTAATTTAGGCCGAAAATATGATATTTTTACAGAATATATTTCCGAACAAGTGGGTGTACTTCTCAGGTGGGCGTATGGCCAACAGATGTGGGTGCATATAACCTGGGCCCTTTCTAAACATACACGTGTGATATCTAAAGTGTTGTTTCCTCCTCACTACTTTATTGAATTTAGTAAGTACACACATCTACAGAAACATCACAAACCGTTGAGTCCATATATCGGAAAAGAAAAAAGAAAGAAATTGAATGCCCATTCCTAATCTACTTCTATTATCAGTAAATTGCAGGGATATGGTATATATGTCAGTTGTTTTATTTAAAAAAAAAAAACAAAAAAAAACTAAGTTTAAGTATAAAGACTTGAGGATAATGTTTGTTTTTCATTTGTTGTTTCTTATGACTATTGATGTATTTTGGGTGAATAAAATGGTTTAGGTAGGAAAATTTGTAGTGTAAATGGTTTTGCGCATTTTATTTCTTCTTATTTTAAAAAAAAAAAAAAATCAGCTCTAATTTTTCGAGAATTGATATAGATAGAAGGAAGAAGAGTGCATTAAGGAGTTGGAGTATTCTAATCTATGGAGTGTACTTTCTAAATATTAGGGTACAAATAACATGAGCTTTGCAACCGCAAGCTAAGTTGGTGTGTTGATTTGTGTTGACCCGTGGAATAATAAATAGGTATCACTATTTACTTTGTTTCGATTGAGTGGTAGTAAAACTTATGTATTAATAATTTATTTTTGCACAAAAAAGTAAGAAAACTAAAATATCAACTCAGAATTGTACCCCATGCAACGAAGTTGACATATGATATAGATATTAAATTGTGTTTCATGTCTTGTACATATGATGCATCAGTTGCCTTTAATTAAGGTTCTAATTTTCTTTAATAGAATTTTGAGAATTGGGTGGGTCAATTTATTCCTTATAAGCACAAAGATGACTCTTGGATTTAGTCAATGACAAGGTACCAACCAATTTTGGTTTCGAGTCTTTACAACTGAATAGGCTCACGTGATCCTGAAGTAAAATGAGCAGTTAGATACCTATTTCCAAAGCCTTCAAATTTAGGGATGTGATATGATTGTATTACTATTATTTCATTTCATATGTTGAGTTTAAATTGAATCATGTTTTTGTTATTTAGAATTTTTTTTCCTGTGTTTAACCGGAAGTTCATTATAGATAGGGGATAAAATATAAAGTGAAAATGATTAATTATACATAAATCAATGAAAGGTGTTAGTTGTTTTTACTAAAGAGTATTAGTTGTTTTCACTGAAGGGTATTAGTTATTTTCACTGAAGGGTATTAGTTATTTTCATTGAAGAGTATTAATTGTTTACTAAAAACAAACTAAGACTTTTTAGTGTAAACAACTAATACTTTTCAATGAAAACGACTAATACTCTTTAATAATTCGTGTATGAACAATTTTCACTCCATACATACTCTGGTTAGATATGTGTTATAATAATAGTGGACCATGTAAATCAAATAGTTAATGACTAACCCTAATGAGTTAAGCCAACCCAATATCTATACACTCTTTCACTAATGTAGTTAGAAACATTTTTTTATTTTATTTTGGAACTGACTGATGAATTTTGATACGCCTAACACTGGACGGTGTTACAATTTTCAAGTACGAATATATAGTCCAGTTTTAGATTTCTCATATCCAAACTTTTAAAACAAATAATTTGTGCTCTATTTATAAGCTTCATATTAAAATAATTATACTCCAATCTTAAAGCAACATTCTATTATAATTAAGGTCAAACATTATGAAAGAGAGTATTAGTTCTTTTCATGATATATTAGTTGTTTTCACTAAAAAGTATTAGTTGTTTACTAAAACGGCAAAATATTATATGAAAATAGTTCATGATAAGTTTATCATGAAACAGTTTTAAAGTATATCATCAGGAATATTATTAATCTCATCAGGAGTACTATCATTAATTTGGCTTAGTAGTATTATATTGTAATTGTTGTAAAAAAAATTGAACGCAGATTAATAATACTCCTGATGAGATTAATGATACTTTAAAACTTTTTCATGATATGTTTATCATGAACCATTTTCATATAAAACCTACTCTACAAAAACTCTTCAGTGCAAACAAATAATATATTCAATAGTTCATGTATGGAAAAACCAGGCACTAGTCCTCCCACCTAATGGGCCGCTGAGTCACCATGATTTACCTCCTCCACCCAATCCTGTCGGGCCAGGGGGTGGGGGCCGTGGGGGCGAGGGTTTCGCCTTTTGCTACAATGCTACAAAGTTCATGTATGAAAAATTCTATATTTTATCTATAAAAGAATATATGTTCCTGCATATATAAAATTATAATTAAAGTCTATATTTATTTATTTTTGAAGAATTATTTGTGATTAATTATAAATTTGACACTTCATTATCCATTTATCCTTGTATTATTTTTACGAAAAGAATGGATAGCCTGGCAAATGGTACGTGCATGTATGAAAGCCATCAATCACTCCGCAATTATACACGTAAGTCATAATTGTAACCTTGAAAATCTATGCGAAATAAAAATGCCATTTATAAGTCCAAAAAGGGATCTCCTTTCCATCGTGAAAGAATAAGATAATCAAGAAATTTAAAAATACGAAAAACCAATAATGAAAATGCAAAAAAATGGGGATTGAAATTATTGTAGTTATAATATTAACTGATAAATAAAATATTAACAATTCAAGATTCAAAATATCTTTAAATCAAGAGATATACAATCGGAAATTCGTAATAAGTGCGTGGGTGTCAGTTTCTATCATTTATAAAAAAAATCAAGGTGAATTATTAAAATCTTAAAAAATTAATTATTCAATTCTTTCGTATTATTTGGAACTCTTCTCCAAATTATTTCATAACGCTAGCTAAATATCGTCTATGGTTGCTATAGTGTTTATTTATTTTTATTTTTTTTCATTTTCTGGAATATGGTATTTGGTATCAACATATATTTATATATACACTCGAAATTAATATCATGGCTCAAGGATTCAGTATTGGCTGAATGATTAAGGACATGTTGTGCTGTATTTATTAACATAAATGGCCCATTCACACCCCTTGCCGAAGACAATTATCATGTTCAGATTTGATCAACCTTAGTTGTAATTTTCAAGCATTAATTATGTACACCATATTCAAGAGTACTTTTTCTAATGAATTAATATGAAATACAACAGAATAATATAAAATAAAATCATTTAAACGTATAGCTTTGAATTACTTTGGTACTCTCTAATCAACGTATAGCATGCATGCAGCATGCACATTATCTATAGAAAATATTTTTATTAACTTGCCTCTTTAATATGAATGGAAATAAATGAAAATAATATAGAATAATTATGGTTTTTAATGAGAACAAATATTTAATTAAAAGATGATCAATTCGTATTCTTCAAATTTAATTTATACAAGGTATTTCGACTCAAAATAAATTAATTATTGTACCTCATTTTAATTAACTATTTCCCCTCCTGTAATAGTTTCTTCAATATTATTTAACAAACAATTTTTTTTCCCATTTATTTCAAATTTAGGGCAATGCATTAATAATGTAGTAACTATAATTCTCATTTTAATTTATTCACTATTTGATACTTTTCATTTAAAAACTTTAACTTAGCGCGCCTTAGCAATGCCATATTTAATTTGTGAATTCTATTAAAAAAAACTAATGTCAACTGATCAACTCTGTTAATCAAAGTTATTTTAACCTTCGATTTTCTTTGAAGTATTATTGAGCTTTAAACGTATGTCGAGCATAATATATTTTAATCGAAATGAACATGTGATTCGAGCTCGAATAGCCGTTTAATATTTTAGACTTTTTATTATAGATTTTTATATATCGACCTCAAGACAATTTCTGAATTTCAATAAATGTCAAATTAAATATTTCAAATTTATTTGATATTTTTATCAGTCGAATTCAAACAAGTTTATGATACTGAATAATGTTGAACTAAGTACTGTAGTTTGGTTTATATATTCTTGAAATAATTTATTAATTAAATTTATTTATTTTAATTAAAAATAATTAATGACACTAGTTCGGTATCAAAAGAAATTTAAACCAATGACTTGTGTTATTTCATAGACACAAAAAGCTACTCCCTCGGTTCTACAATAAACTTCTCACTTTCCTTTTTAATTCATTTCACAATAATTTTCATACCCATAAAATGAAAATAATACTCTCTCATAACATTATTTTATATTCAAATAAAATTAATTTAAAAAGCTACTTTCAACAATTTCTTTAAAAAGTATGTCGAACTACATGTGAAAAGATTAATGGGAGATAGAAAAAGTAATAGCTATATATAATATATGTCAAATAAAAAAAATCGTTTAGTAAATGATGTTAGAATGATTTAAATTTCATTTTAAAGTTAATACTATAGGTGTATAATATTTGGGTCAGTTGAGTTCTCCCATTAATGGACGGTGCGGTATGAATCCTTCAAATTAGTTGGTTTTTATATTCAAGTGTAAAAAAATAGGTGTATAATATTGGAAATATGCAAAATAAGGTAATAAGCGTAGGTACTTTTTTGGAGAAAAGAAAACAGACATTCCCTAGCTAGCTAGTTCTTATCATTTACTTGTATATCTCTTAGAATTTATTTCTACAAAATATCTTAAAATGCCAATTACACAATATATGGATGAAAATTAATTATCTAAAAAAATCACAGTAAAATGATGTGATAGTTTGATGGCCATGGTTCCAACTTAGCACATGGTGCACACATGCATATGCCATAAGGGGTATTTGATGTACCTGAGGGTTATGAAATTATCCAATGCATATATTTTTTATTTTTTTTTGATTAATTATTGAAAAAATTGTGTACGTGGAAAAAAAATGGATGGATGGTTGAAATTGTAGTCCATGTGCTAATGTGCATGGTAGGGAGACATGGTGGCGATCATTTCATTTGACACTTTTTTTTTCCTTAAATTATTAACCATATTTAATTTTAATGTACTCTTTGATGTTTAAATATTTAGGATTTATATATAAATTATTTCTTCAGGAATAATTGTAGCATATTCATGGTGTAAAGATGCTTACAATAATAAAAAATAAATTGATTAACATAAATTATTGCCCAATTAAATGTTATTACTCGATTAATCAACGTTAGTGCAATTAGTTTATTCTATTTCTTTATATTCCTTTTTCTTGTTCAATTATAAATACAGAAAATTGGAATAAATTAATTATGCACATTTAAGCAGTAAAGTTGACCTTTCGTACAGGAGCGGTAGGGTTGTGACGGGTGGAGTGCACCATTTTCTTTGGCAAATATTATCTGAATATTTTTCATTATACATCACTACTACTATTAATAAAAATCAATACTATTTATTATCTATAAAACTAATATTACTGTTGTAAAAATTATTTTTATTATTAATAGTGTAGGCTACAAAAAATAAACTTAACACGTTCTCTTCTCTTTTTATTCACCGGATGCAATGGGCTACTAATGTAATTTGGACCTCTAATATAAAATTTGTTCATCCCCATAAAATTGGCAGATTTGCATTATTAGATGTTTCACACTAATTTGTAAAATTAAAAAAAAATTATTTATATGCACATTTACAAAAATATACACATTTTTTTAATCGGACAATATATTAACGAAATACGAAATACATGGGGTACAACTTACAAGAGACATTCTCAAGTTCAATATTTACACTTTACACTCAACAATTTTAGACCATTCTCGAATATCTTAGCCAATCAAAGTAAGAAAATTGTGAGCACTCTATTTCTTTCACATAAAACCAATTCCATAATTAATCTTGTTTTATTTATTTATACATATTTATTTATATATCACTATTTTAATAAAAATATTTGTTTTTCCTTAATTAGTGTACACGATGCATCTTCGGTAGATTGGATCACTTTTCTTCGAGCCATGTTTGTTTTATAGTTGGTAAAACTAGTGTCAACTCCCGCGTTGAAATTTTTTCCCAATTTTTTCCAAAATCTCTCCTCTTGATTCCCAATCCATTGCTAACTACACCTTTCCATGTCCACCAACTAGACCATGACCCTGCCCTACCTAACGGAACCATCAACATGAATAATATGTATCTTAAACGACAGAGTAAGTAAAACTAATTCATATATAAATCATTAAAGGGTATTAATTGTTATCACTAAAGAGTATTTGTTGTTTTCATTGAAGAGTATTACTTATTCACACTGAAGAGTCTTAGTTGTTTAGTGAAAACAAAATAAGACTCTTCGGTGAAAAACAACTAATACCCTTCAGTGAAAACAATCAATACTCTTTAGTAAAAATAACTAATATCCTTCAATAATTCATGTATGAACCAATTTCATTCTATACATACGACTCATCTTAAACTGGTTGATCTTAGAACCATCGTAGAGAATCGTACTTGGTCTTTGTGCTGGCAAATAATATAAAAATAAAACATATATAAGCAGAACACACGAAACACATATTAATTTAGTTGATTTTAAGTATACCTGAAAAAACAGTAAACTCAAATATGTTGATTCACCAAAAATACCATAAAAAGGACATTGAGATAAAATATCTCATTTTTTCATTAATCTAATGATAATGTAAATTTGCATACTCATAATATGAAATACTCAATGAACAAAAAAAATAAAAAACATTTTTTAGAATATAATAAAATTACAATCAAATTAAAATCTAATCTAATATCGATCTTCATCAATTCTCCCTCAGTACTTGATTCATCATGTGTCATTTGTTCGCTTAATTAATCTTTTAAAGTGTGATACACAACTCATATAAGTCAAGAGTTAGTTTACACCAATAATAATGTTTTAATGAAATTTATATGAGATAGTTTATACCTACTAACGAATTATATGTACATTTTCATGGGCTTATTATATGATTTCTCACACGACTATATCTAATCTTGTTTTTCAGCTTATATGACAAAGTAGTTTAAAGTCCTTTTCCTTTACGGAGGTTGGTTATGATTTATGAAAACTTATCGAGAAAAATGATTCTTAATATGTGTTTTTAATATAACATTGACTTTGATTTTTTTGTGATTTTGACCACTGTTATTAGAATTAAAATGATATATATTTATATATAGAAATTTGTTGATTAGTTTTGATGTGGAAAAATTGGACTTAGTTTTCAAATTTCGTGAAATCACCCATTAATTAAAACCATTTTATTGAATTGAAACAACGATATCTATAAATTAAAACACATCATCTTTGATCATGACGTGTAGACACCGGAGTATCATTTAAGTTTTTTTTTCGACTTTTTAAAATTTTCTAATTTATTTTTATTTTTCTTTTATTATTTTACAATAATCAATCAATAATGTTAGTCTTGAATTAATTTCTTTATTTTTAAACTCTCTGGATTTATTTCTTGTTAAGAACATTTCTCTTGTGACAAAACTTGTTCCCGTAGAATATATCAAAATGACATTTGCTATCTTTAATTCTTAATTTATTTATCTAGCTTCTATCAACATCCACTTTTATTCCTATATGCTAAAATTTCTTGATCCCTATATATGGACTTATATACTCTAGCTAAAAGTTAAATTTTGAGTTTTTCTTGGAGTCCGTGGCTAAACAACATGCTAAAGAAAACAAAATAGTATCGACAATATGATTTCTTTTGTTTTTTTATCATTAATTTAATAATTTTCTATTGTCCAAAGCATACATATATGTCCATGGACAAAGTGAACATATTTTACTAGAAACTAATTTAAATAATATTAATTACTTCATTAAAAATATTAATTATTTTATTATAAAATATTAATTATAAATTAGTTTCATACGAAATCAACTCGTATCCAAAAAAAAAACCAAAATATCACTACTTTGACAACAACAACGAGCCATCTCGTATTAATTCGAAATGGACTATTTGCGAAGAAAAAAACATCTACCATAGCGAAATTTGGTGATTTTTTATTGAACAATTATTGTATATATACACCCAAGTGCATAATATACACTTGAATTTTGAGTTTAATTTCAAATTAATTTTGACGTTTCAAAGTCTAATTTATTTAATGAGCTTTAAAAAAATTCAAAATTAATTTAAAATTTAATTTAAAATCCAAATGCATGTTATGCTGTTGAGTATATATAAGAATTTGTATTTGTATTATATATTCTTTACCCTGTTAATTAGTCATGGTTTTATCAATTTGATTTAATTATGATTTTAAAGGTCGGAAAAAAAAAATATAAATAAAAGTGAGTATAAGGGGGGCACGGATTTAATGATAAAGCATCTAACAGCTTAAATATTAAATATCACAAATTCAAAATGTGGAGGGAACTGTATTTATATTTGAAAAGTGAGAGTTTAACAACACTTTACCTAATTTTGTTGTCCCATCAATAAGGTAACCTAAATAGGGACTTTGACTGCATTCTACTTTAATAAAAGGATTGTGATTTGTGAGGTGAGTTCAAATTAGGGATGCATGGATGATGGATCGACTCTCGTCGTCTTTACCCAAAAGTAGAAAAAATAATTAATACCACCTCCGTCCCAAATTAATTTTCACAACTGACTATTTGAAACTTTAGTATATACTTATAAGAGTTGATTTGTATTATTTAAATGGATAAAATTATTTTTTGATGATGAAATATTTTTCAATTTAAATGAATGAAACAAAATAAAAGTATTTTTGTGCATATATAATTATTAGTGAAATGAGATGTAATTTAGAAGTTTTTGTAAGAAATAGATAGTGCATTGTGAAAACTGATTTGGAACGGTGGAGTATGCAACATGCACAATAGATTTTAAAAAATCATACAAAATGTTATTTAAAAATCTAACTAACTTGAAGTTAAAATGTAAAAACAATAGAAAGAAACAAATTGGTTATATATGTTTTTGAGAATACATATGTTCATATTTTAGTTTAATACTTGTTTTCGTACATGAATTTTTGATGAAGATTTCCGGGGAGTAAGTCTTTTATAGATCAGTTTCACCATGCAGTTTACAATGAGATTAAATATTTTTATTATACAGTATTATTTTCGAACTAATATATTTTACGTCGCTATTGGTATACACCACTGGGAAAGAAATGAAATGATAATTTAAGGACTATAACTAAAATGAGAACTATAACTCTCTAAGATGACAAAAGGACAATAACATCTAAAAACTAAGAATGAGGTCAAACCAGCCAGGATCAACCCAAATCGGGCTAATTAGCCTATCTTGGGTTGATTGACTAAATTTGGTTTGAATTCGAATTGAATTTGAGATCAATTTGAGTTGAGTCGATCGGGATGATTTTTAGCTTAAATTTGTGACTTTTAAAAGTCATCGACTTAGGGTGTGTTTTCAAAAGATTTTAAGTGATTATAATCACTTAGAATTGTGTGCATAAGTTGTTTTGAGTGTTTTCGAATTCATTGATTCGGCTTAAATTAATCAACTAGAATCTATAATTTAAAAACTGAGAAAGGTATGCTATACCTGATTATAGTTTTTCACTAATAATTTACTCTATTCAAAAAAATTATCAAACACTCAATATTTACTTTACACAAATTTTGCAAACACTCACCACTTTTACCAATAAGCAATTATTTCTCACAATCACTAAATTAAATCACTTCCAAAAAAACATATTTTTTTTGCAAACACACCCTTAAATTGCTAGCTCAAATAGTTACCATCCTCATTTTACTAACCCCAAGAGAATTTCAACAATTAATAATAAGTTAAAATAAATTTACTTAATAATTATATTTCATGGCCTGTTCTTTCCTTTATATTTTTATTCCATTTAACCAAAATTATATCATATTAGTAGTGTCAATGAAACAACAAATAATATTAAAAAAATACAAAAAATTATACAGTGAAATTGATTAACATAAAATTAAAGCAAAAAAACGCAAAATGAAACATCAAAGTAACATGACTCAAGGCAATAAAACACAAAATGAAACACCAAATTAACATGACTCAGATATTGAATCGAAGGGCCAAAGTTGGTATGCTAGTTCAAATTTCAATATGCATGGCCCAAGTTTCTGGTAACAAACTTGCCCTACAAAATCTAACTTTCACCTAATTTCATGCATCGTGTGGAAAAATTAAAAGAGAAGTAGAAGAATATGTCGAGTAAAAAGTGAACAAATTAAAGGCAAGGGAGCATTATATATATTGTACGTACATTCTGTACCCTTTTTTAAGTTACTACCATATGTTATCCAAACTTGAATTTTAATTGATCAATATATTAATTCATCGACCAACTTAATTGGATATTAAATATTTCGTACGTGTATTTATATAATCATGTAAACCTACGCACATGAAATGATCTACCAATAATAATACATCAATAGTGAAAAACAGATATTCTATTTATTTATTTAAAGTATAGAAATACTTAGAATGAAAACGTAAAATTTTAAAGTAATTCATAATAATTGATGGTGCATGTCATGTGTACATTATATCATAATGTTGTATGTTCGTATTTTCCTTTTCGTGCATGGTGGGTGGGGGTGGATAAAAATAAACTTGTGGGGAGGTAGTTTTATGTTGCAAGCGTGACATATGGTTATGATTGAAATCAGAATTTATGCACGCCTCATCCAAAAGGCAGAAAATGTCAAATTTAACTTATGTAAATTATTTTCATTCTTGGTTTACCGGAATTATTTCATTTGTTTGCAAACAAAGTGACGAGATTACCTACGAGCTTTATGATATTCTAATTAGGTATAAGTGTAATAATGGGGATGCACATACATCAATATTTACTATCTATATATATACCCCAACAAACCATGTATATGTTTATGAGTATGTATGGAGTGGAATTGGTTCATATATGAATTATTGGAGGATATTAGTTGTTTTCACTAAAGAATATTAATTATTTTCACTGGAGAGTACTAGTTATTTTATACCTGAAAGAATCTTAGTTTGATTTCACTGAACAACTAATACTCTTCAGTGAAAACAACTAATACTCTTCAGTGAAAACAACTAATATTCTTCAATGATTCATGTATGAATTATCTATGTTTATACGTATATAATGAATAAGATACTCAATTAATGTAGACCACATAGAGCTCATATTTGCAAAGAGAGGCTTGCAATTGGAGATAATCTTTTGAGAAAAAATATCATGCATTCGGTGGAGGATGTAAGTGTAAGTTATGTGAGGGAGGAATTGAAAGTGCTTCCCATTTATTTATTTTTTGAGTGTGGTGTGACTTTTGAATTTTGGTCCTATATCTTTCAATGGATGGGGATTGCTTATGTTTGTCATAATGTCCCTGCTGAAAACATGGCTCAATTTTGCAGCATGTTGGGTGATAAGGATGCTAACCGTTGGATTGCTTCTTCTATTTGGGTGGAGATAATGGGGAAATTTTGGAAATGCAGGAGCGAATGTTTGATGGAACTATTGTAAGAATTTGATCGTGGCTTATAGCTAGAAAATTGATGGGCGCTAGAGAATGTTTTGTACGTATATTTTTTTTTTATCAGAAAAAAAATTTCATTTAAATAGAATAAGTGCACTTACAGACTGGTGTGAGATACACCAAACAAAATAAGGACAATAGCAGCATTCATTCTCCCCTAGTCTACCAACAAATAGAAACATACATAAGATTAATCAAAGGCCCAACACAAGAACGGATTCGACTCCCAATCTCCAAAACTCGTGTGCTTCTTCCAACGTAAATCCTGATTGAACCAATTCCAACAAAATATTTTGAGGTCTCTAAACAACCTATCTTCCAATGTTTTGTACGTATATTGGTTGATAGTTGGAGAAGAAGAGTTGTGAAATTGACTTTTGTATCTTAAGTGATCGATTTGTTGCTACGATGTGTACGGGTTGAGTACCCTTGTACTTGATCTAATGAATTTTTTTTGTTTACTCTTCAAAAGAATGAATAAAATAAATATGATGCAGTATATTTGATATATAGTGTTTATACAATGGGGCTTACGTACCCCTTACATGATTTATCATTTGCTTCATACACAATGTGGAAGACAAATGGTACAAGATAATATATTCACAATGCATCTAAAGATCCTTACATTATCAACATTTATTGCAAAATATCCTTAAATTAAATTTTGTATTAAATGATCATTGAGTATTAATTTTTGTACAAAATCACCTATATTCATAATATGAAATTTATGTCATTACATATATTCATTGTTACTATTACATACACTCACTAATACCATTAGAATTATAAACTGAAATCACCGTATAAAGTATTATGATATCAATGAATGTATATAATGCTATCAATAAATACATGTAATTGTATCAATTTCATACTATATATGAACTAGATTCACATGAGACTTACACTAATTTTTGTTTAACAAGACCCTTTTAGCCCCTTAAACTAAATAAAGCATAATGCACTAAACCCTTGAACTTCAATGTTTATTTCAAAATGCCTTAAAATGGGTCAGCTAATTAATTAAACAAAAACTAATACTTCAACCATTTTAAAAAAAAAAAAAAATTAGCTTAAGGCTCTTTCAAAATAATAAATATAGTTCAAGTGCTTATATATATATATATATATATATATATATAAAAGTTAATTAGCTAGGTAATTTACTTCTATTTATTAGTACTGAGTTTTGTACTTTTATTCATATTAAATGTGGTTGTGGCATATACATGTTTTAATTGTTCTATAGATGAAAGTGTTGCTCAATGACAAATAAATAAATATACCATCTGTACAATTTAATGTAATTAATATCAACAATTTCTTATATTATAATAGTCGTATATATGGCATGGTATATTGGGCCCGTACATAATATCTGATCAGTAATCAATTCCAATTATCAAATCCTCCGTAATCTCTTCGATTCAAAACTAAGCAAAATAATATCATGAAGCTCATGCCTAAGAAATAGAGACTCGTTTCGAAAAAATAAAATTATAAAAGTATGCAAACAAAATTAAATGTATTTAAAATTAATTTAAACACTAGTATAGCAGTATTATTACTTATTTTTTCGACAAACACTCATGTTAATTTGGGTTCACATGATTTTTTTTTTCAAGTATCATTATTATGTATATAATATGTTACTATTGTACATAGAAAATATTAATGTTTAAAATCAAGCATTTTTTAAATGAACCTATGAATTCACAAGATAGCAACTCTATTTCTTCAGCGCCAAAAAAATTAAATTAATTAAAATTTCTTACACACAACTATAACAATATTTTAAATTATATAAAAGACATTAAATAATACCCCGATCACTTAAACAATCAAAATTTATCAAATAATTAAATTAATAATATATAAATAAAGGTTAGTGAATGTCTCTCGCAACCCTTCTCCTACAATAATTTGTCATTTTGAGTAAATATAAAGTGATGTTTTAACAATAATTTACACCAAACAAGCCCCAAATACCTAAAAAAAAAATATATTTATATATGACATCCCTTGGCACGGGCCCTGAATTGTGGGCTATAATTTGTTCTAAAAACTAACACCGTGTGTGGCAGTTAGCGAAAGCAATATCTTAAACGTCACTCCAAACACCCCTCAACTCCATACTATAGATAGCAAATACACCCAATTCCCAAGTCCTAACTCAATCCAGAATTTCTTGTCAAATAAAAAAAAAAAAAAAAAACACTCAATCCAGAATTTGGCTAATGCCTATTCCCATATTTCCTCTCATTCGCAATAACCTGCGCCGGGACTCCCGGCCTCTAATGATACCAAATTGCCAACCAAACACGCCCCAACCCCCGCTAATTAATTCAGCGCAATCACGAAATTCCCAATTTCACCCTTAATTTGCGTTCTGCTTTGAATACAATAATTCAAACTGCCAAACAACATACTGATTGTATCACTAAAATTTTATGTAATGATATTAATATCAGAAGTATACATTGATTCGAACAGCCTTTTAGAGATTTCGATCGGACCAGATTATACCTTTATTAAAACAATTTAACTGGTATAACGTTATAATTATATATATATATATATATATATATAAATTTAGATCATCATTTATAATTAAATTTATATAGGCTTCAATAAGTAATAAAAAAATCAAAATAGTTAGTCCTTCAATATTTTATTTTATAAATTAAGTTGGACCGACGGAAATAGACGGAAACCATAAATTTATTTTTATTTTAAAAATTACCTTCAAAATAATTAATTTTCTCGAAAATATAGAATTGATTATAAATGGAATTAGACGGAAAACATAAATTTAATCACCCCAAAAAAAAATTCTTAAAATAATAACAATAATAATCCCCTAAAAACAAAATATGAGGTGTGCCACGTGAGTGACCGACGATGGCACGTGATACGGCAGACAGAGTGGATAAAAGGAAGGAGAGAGAGAGAGAGAGAGAGAGAGAGAGAGAGAGAGAGAGAGAGAGAGAGAGAGAGAGAGAGAGAGAGAGAGAGAGAGAGCACTGCAGTTCGTTAGCAGTACAATAATTAAATGAATAAACAATATTTAAAAAAAATGATTATACAGGTAAGTATCTTCTAATCTCCACATGCAATTTGATGCAAGAATTTTGTTATATCTGAAGATGTACGATTTCCAATACGATGAGAAATAAGTCAATATATACATTCCCACGTCTTTGATCAAGTTTAACATAATTATATCTCTTATATTATTTTAAAATATTATTTATGCAAGTAGAGTTTATTCCATGTACATTTTATAAACAATTGTTTAAGTAAGTTGAAATCAATTAATAAACATTAATTTTACATGTACTTGCTTTGAAAGCCACATAATTTCATGTATGAAATCTTATGGTATGATTGTAGAAGTACTATTAAGGACTACCTCTGTTACATTCTAATTGACGCTTTAGATGATTTTCTTAAAAGATATATGTAGTTTTGTTTCTCGTAGAGATATAATGGTATAATTTTATTTTACTTTCTTAAATTTTGTGATAGGTATAATAAATCATAAATAATTTATTGGCAACTTTTGAAAGGTATATTAATTAGTCGTTTCATACAAATAATTATAGTATTAAAATACTTTAAAATTTGTGTGAAAAAACAGAAAGTGACGGTTAAAATAAAACCGGAAGTAGGGTTAATTAGACACTCAAGTATATCTAATTAATCTTATATTTATATCTTTAAAAAAAATTAATCTTATATTTATAAGTGAGAAAGAAGAATGGTTTCCAACAACTCATTCTTGATTGCAGTTAGAGCTGTTGAAACAGACCAGCGGCCCAGCGGGACAAAGCAAGTCAAAACCCGCAAAAACCAATCTTTTGGTAAGTGGATGCGGGGCAGACTGCAAAACCCCTAATCCGACCAATTTATTGGTGGGTTGCGGGTTTTGGCGGCCCACCAATCTTTTAATATATTTTTATTTTTTTATATTAAAGAAAATTAAAAGCTCTAATACATAACAATTAATTAAAATCAAATGTAATCAAAACAATTTATCTTGATAATTATCACTATAAAATATTGAAACAAAATCTATTTTATTAATAAAGTTCATCATTTATTAATCAGAAAAATTATTTTTCACATATCGATGTTTACGATATATTAACCAAAATAATTCATAAAAATAATCTCCTCCAATTTAAATTCATCATTTATGAACATCAACTTTACAAAATAGTCTTAAAAGTGATATTATAATGGTCGACATTATACCAAAAAAAAAATATATATATATATAATAAACATTATTTAAGGCGGGCCTGTCCGCCAAAGCCCGCCTCCAACTCGTCAATGCTCTCGACTCAAAAGGTTAGCATATTTAGGCTCGCTTCCAAACAGGCTAAGCAATATATAATTCAACCCCTCATTCTATATTTCTATGTATGGTGGGGCGGGTTGGCCCAACGGGTCCAACCCACTTTGACGGCTCTAATTGCAATTAGTAAAGTTGAAGTTACATGTTATTTATCTCTATTACTAAACCAGAGTGTAGAGTGTGAACAAATTTTATTGTAAAACTGAATTTTAGCTAATATCCTAGTGTGAATAATTAATATCTTTCACTAATATTCTTTAATGAAACAATTAATATTACCCTTTAATAAAACTACTAATATCATTTAGTGTAACTAACTAATACATTGTAATGAAATGATTAATATCTTTCAAAACTTTTTTTTATTAATTCTTTAGCTAATTTAGACAAATATCAAGGGAGTAATTGTAATTAATTTACCCGATTATCTTTGACATCAACTCATCAAGACATCCGTTGCTATTTGAAAATTTTTGTTGTGCAACAATTTTAGGATATGAATGGTTGTCCAATAAGTAATCGGCAAATAAAATCATGTATAGTGCAAAAATATCATATTTTTTTTAATTAATTGTATATATCAATGTAAAATAAAATCACTATTACATTTAGTTATTGTCAATAATTAAAAATAATTAATTGTGGAATGTTTTACTGTGAAATATATTTACAATTGGCCTAAATTTTTGGTACATAAACCATTAAACTTAATTTTCAGCCAATTTATTTTTTAGATTAAACATGTAAGTGGTATTTTTGTAGAAAAAAAATCGCGGCAAACAACTTCAAGAGACGGATTCAAAAAAATGTCCTCAAAGGCGAATGAGCGAGGCGGCATATCATGGCACAGAGAGGTCAGCTGCACAAGTAATCGTATTTCTCAATCCAGTTGAAATGAAAGCATGAGTTTGAAGTGTTGAACAATTTTGTGTATTTTTCATTCCAATTAGAGCAAAATGATTATTTATTTTTTATTTTATAGAAATATCATTTTCTAAGACACGTGTGCGCACGAGATATGTTTTTTCCATGAAAAAAAAATGTTCAAAAAATAAAATTTAGTGGTTTATTTGTCAAAAATTTAATGCTCCCTAAGGAAAATAAAATAAAGTAATGATATTGTGGGGTTCATTCATGATTAAAATAATTATTTATGAGGGTGATAATCAAGTAAGAATTTCTAAAACGAAAATTATAATATATTTGGAGCACATAAAAAATGAAAGTGACAATAAATTTAGAGTTCATGGTGCACAAAAACATAGTTTGGTGTTTTATGTGCAAACTTAGTAATAATTTTGTGAGTTTAGTGCAATTAGACCTTTACCATTAGTGTTGGTTATTTCAGTAAAAGATAAATTTGTTAATAATATTGTATAATGAAAAGAAATAATTCCGTTTTGATGATAAAATTCATTCATTTACCAGAGACTTTTCATTTTGTATAGAGTAGTGTGAGACTTTTTCACAGTGAGACGGAATATAACTAAGTTGGACGTAAATGTTCCCATAAGACCGTCTCATACAATTTTTTGTACTATGTACCTCCGATAGATTAAGATACATAAAGCCTCTAACCATGGTCAAAAGGAATAAATAGTGAACTATAATTGTGATTGATTAGGAAGACGGTTAACTGGTAATTACTAGTATTCGTACCATAGAATTGGCGGTTAGTTAACGGACGTTAAGTGTAACGTTTTCTGAGAGGCGCAGTCTATAAAATGAGTTGAAGCCGTTACGTTGGTCGAAGTGATACCTTTTCCCTCTCCATTTTTGTCTCTCCGAAACTCCCAAATTCCTCAGCTACATTTTCACACAATTAAATAACATACATTGATTCGTACATACATATATAGAGTTAGAGAGAGAAAGTGAGAGGAGAAGAGAGAGAGAAAGCAGTGTGCGATGGCAATGTGGACGTCGAAGAAATGTCTGCCTCTGTTTTCTCTGCTGCTGTTCGTGCTCGTCGTTGGAGCGATGTCCAGAGATCACAAAGATGAAGCATCTAATCTGAGGTTTTTTGCCTTTTTCTTTTGTTGAATCTTCATTTTCTTAGGAATTTGCTTGCCTCTATTAAGCAGAATTTTTATAGATCGTCTCAAATTTTGAGTGAAATTTACACAATGTGTATCAGTTTGATAATTGATTATTTTTTTGTGGTTTGATTTGATTGATTTTTGTGGCGATTGATTACTTTTTTAAATTTGCTGTGAAATTGCCTGCATTTTCTGCTAAACTGTTTTAGCAAATTATGCTTTTCAGTTAGATATTTTATTTACTATGTTTTTTCCTTTTTTTCCTCAGTGCGATTGAGAAAGTGGACTTGCAGAGCTCTCAAAACTCAACAATGGCGGAAAAGTGAGTTTTCAATTAACAATCTATTTTATTATACATCATATTTCAACCGTCTATTTTTCCAACTAAGACCAAATTAAACCTCAGCCATCAGATCTTCCCAATTCTCCACCTTCCAAATTGTTCTGTGTGCCGAAAAAAAGAATCAATTCATATCCATTATTCTCTACATCAGATCCTTACATGGTTTAATCCATTGTTCAGATTTACTTTAAAAAAAAAAAAAAGTTGCACCACATTCTTCAACCATGAAACTAGAATTAGTTGGAGCGCTCCATTTTGATTCGCTTCACCAGAAAACAGTTATTAGTTGATTCCTTTCTCTCTCTAGAAAAGCACTTTTTGTATGTATAGCCATTGCAATGCCGATGTGCCACTATCTTGCCTTTACTGCACTATGTGTCTGGTATATAGGTGGTGGGTGGGAGGGGGTGTGAGGGGGTGTGCATTTTCTAAAGTGGAATAATGATAATCAAATATTTAACATACAGAAAAATAATAATAAATTAAATTAAAAAAATTGTCGGTAGTAGCTGCAGACACCCCATGTGAAATTACTACACCAACAGTATTTATTATAGAGAGGTTCCTTTTTCACCAAATTGGGTTCCCTCCAAAACCATCTAAAGTCGTTTTTGTGTGGCCTAAATGGTAAATTCTTGGTCAATATATCACTATCCTATAATAAGCTGTTCAAATCAAATCATGTGGATATTTTTTTGTCAATGTTTAAATGTAAAGAAACAGAGCATTAACAGAGATTTTTATTTCTTGAAATAAATAAACTTTTGACGAATATTGATGAATTGTGATTTAATTGTTCAGGATACCAGGAATTAATGAGGAGGGTTTGAATGAACATGCTGTTGATGATCCAGAAGAGGTTGCAAGAATGGTTGAAATGTGGGTACTCGTATAGTCCTCTCTCATTTAAAATAATATTTTTTAAATTTCAGTATTGAAGATTCTTGAATATTTTTTTGTTCATTTAATTCTCGATCTAACGATACAAATTAAAGATAAATTACAATTTTAGGTGTGCATTAGTGACACTCAATGAAGTTCAGTAGAAGTTGCTGTTTAAAGAGTTTTATTGTTGGGGTCACGCCCCTACCCACATGACACATTTATTTCTTTATATTCAAGAATGTGGGGTGTGATTCAACATTTTTCTCTATGATTCTTTAATGAGTGTATCAATGGGGCCCTCACTCTTCCTTTTTATTTCTTGCATTCAATTTAATTCACATACTACTACTAGCTTACTAAAGTGTTGGAGGACTTTTTGTTACTTCAACAAGATTTTTTAATTTCTTGCCGAAAAGTGAAAAATGCCCTTGATCTTGAACTTCATTCAATACAATGTCACACCTTGCATCAACATTAATAATTCAGATGTTAATTTTTAATAACATTATCAATGTGATCACGTTCTGCAAAGTTGATCATTTGATTCTAGTCATGTGTACATGTGTGTGTTTGTGCATTGCATGTGCTTAGTGGGATGGTGCGATAGACTTACTGACATTAGGAATACAATACTATCAGATGTTAGGCCTGGAAAATTATTCCAAATATGTGATATATGTAGATAAAATTACACATGCATATACATGTGAGTATATAATATATAATATCCTATCTTTTTTCTCGTGAGCATCCCCATGTGTGTCAATAGAAACATAAGCTCTAGTCCTGACAATATGATGGAGAGCCCCAACCTTCTCTTCAACAACAATGCAGCTTGATTGGCTGAGAACTCTTTCAGAAGAGAGAGAATAGAACATAAATGAGAGAGAGGAAGAGGTTGAATTACAGAGAATGGTCAGTGATTAGCACCACCGACACAGATAGAACATCTATGTACCATAGTTAATTACCCTATGCCCAAATTTTGACCTATAATAAGAGTGTAAAAAGTGGCATGTTACATGTGGGGTCCATCTTAGAAATGTGATGACTCAGCAGGACCCAAGTAATTTAACATGTCGGGTATAGTCTATTTTATTTCATCATCATTAAGATAGTAACATAACATATACTTACAATTAATTAGGGAGTGTAAATCAGTACAACTCATGATATTTTTGAAACAATACTACTATTCATTTCATTAAAATGTATACGTATTATTTGTTCCTTTCAAAAATATTAATTGTTTTAATTTATGATTGTATAGGGCCACAAGAAACAGCACGGAGAGAAGAAAACTCGGGTTTTTCTCATGTGGAACGGGTAACCCCATCGACGACTGCTGGCGATGCGATCGCAACTGGCAAAGAAACCGCAAGCACCTCGCCGACTGCGGGATTGGGTTCGGTCGCAACGCCATCGGTGGCCGTGATGGCCGATACTACGTCGTCACGGACGCGGGTGACGACAACCCCGTCAACCCGAGGCCAGGGACTCTACGGCACGCGGTCATACAGGACGAGCCTCTGTGGATCATCTTCAAACGCGATATGGTGATAACATTGAAGCAAGAACTGATCATGAACAGCTTCAAGACGATAGATGGGAGAGGAGTGAATGTGCACATAGCAAATGGAGGATGCATCACAATTCAATTCATCACGAATGTGATTATTCATGGTCTACACATACATGATTGCAAACCAACTGGAAATGCAATGGTTAGGAGTTCACCTTCCCATTATGGTTGGAGAACAATGGCTGATGGTGATGCTATTTCCATCTTCGGGTCGAGCCATATTTGGGTCGACCATAACTCGCTCTCTAACTGCGCTGACGGCCTTGTGGACGCCGTCATGGGGTCCACTGCGATCACCATTTCCAACAATTACTTCACTCACCACAATGAGGTAAATCGACCTACCTTAAGACTAAAGTTAACATCTTCTCTGTATATATGCTCTGTTTCTTATGTGTGAATGTACAAAAAACAGGTTATTCTATTGGGTCACAGTGATTCATATATGAGAGACAAGCAAATGCAAGCGACTATCGCGTTCAATCATTTCGGGGAGGGTCTCATTCAGCGAATGCCAAGGTACAAGTTAGAAAGTTATGATGTAAAGCATGTACTTAAGATGTATGATGAACTTGATTGGACCTCTGAACTTAATTTCTGGCTCCATCATCGAATGCAGATGTAGACATGGATACTTCCACGTGGTGAACAACGACTACACACACTGGGAAATGTACGCGATTGGTGGAAGCGCGGAGCCCACAATCAACAGCCAAGGCAATAGATATCTTGCACCAGCCAATCCTTTTGCAAAGGAGGTCAAAATCAATCAAGAATTCAAATTTGGACATAATTGTCACTTAGTTTTTGTAGGAAACTAAAGTGTTGCAATTTTAATTTGTTTGATTAGGTGACAAAGAGGGTGGACACCGGCGAGGGGCAATGGAAAGGGTGGAACTGGAGATCATCGGGCGACTTGATGCTCAACGGGGCGTATTTCACCCCGTCTGGAGCTGGTGCCTCAGCTAGCTACGCTAGAGCTTCGAGCTTGGGGGCAAAATCGTCCTCCATGGTCGCCTCTATTACGTCCGGTGCTGGTGCCCTAGGCTGTCGTCGTGGCCGCCAATGCTAGCCACCTAACACTCCACACCCCTACCACATAATATTATTGTTTCTTCTACTCTTAAATTCCAACCTCTACGTATTATTATACGTATTTTTTTTAGTTTCTCCCTTCATGCATAGGCAAGTGTACATTTTTTACACATGTCCAACATTCTCCATTCTGCATCCCCACCGTATCCTTATCGTGCAACCTAGCCCTGTTTCGATTGAAAGAAAACGACGATCATGTCCGGGAAACAGGCAAGGAAGCATTGTCCAAAGCTTTTTCTCATGGCAGTGCCAAAAATTTACTGCCTCGTTCCCTGACCGAATATATATATGTCTGTTATCATCCTACACAAAATTGTGTTATTTAGAGTAATTAAAGGATATTATTGTATTTTCTTTCTACTTTCTCTTCAATCATACGAGCTATTATAGTGTGAATGTAAAAACTTGAAAAGAACAAAAAGGATCTTCTGTAATAGATTATGCATATTACTCCTTTTACTACACTTTTTGGTTTGTGTCTTTCTGTGAGATCACTTTGTATTTTATTAGCATAATTAATTTAATTATATACATCAGATAGTCTTTTAGAGAAATCTTGGCCATTACTGCATGTTAGAATGAGTAATAACCTCAAAAATGACTCATAAAAAATCATATACTCCAACCATCCCAAGGTAAATTTAATATTTTGCCAAATCGAACGTCCCAAGGTAAATTTAACATTTTCATATTAAAAAAGTTTCCAACCACATAACACTTCCTACTTTTTACAATTTCTCTCAATTTCTTTATTTTTCATACACTTTATATCACAATTTGACAATAAAATACAATATTCTTTAAAACCTGTATCAACTACCCAAATGTTTAACTTTCCTTATAACGAGAGGGAGTAGTTGATATTTGTATGGAGAAATAATATATTACCACAGGTATTGTATCTTGTAACCATAGAAGAAAGTAGATGTGAAATATCTCCTCAAAGTAGAGTGAAGCTAAATATCAATCAAAATCATAGGAGAAAGTGCAAAGTAAGATGGGTGAATTTGGTTTTTTCTTTTTCTTTTTTTTTTATCTTTTATTCTGTTTTACTAGTGCAAATCATTGATCATTATCACTTTAACCATAAAACAAAATAAAACATAGAATCTCTCAGCATGAGTGGAGGGATAAATAGTATAAAGAAAAGATAATCATCATCTCAAGACTTTGGATTTTCACAAATCCAAAATAGAAAACAAAAAATCCCTTAAACATCAAATTATTTCCTTGCATGTTTAGAGAAAAGTTCAATCAGAGGCAAAATTAAAGTGATTTGCGCTACATACCCCTCTCACCTTAATCAAAAAAGCCCATGAGATTGGGATTAAATATGATGACACAAACATTTCAACTTACAAGATAATCATGAAAACAAAGTTGATTAAAAAAAACACATTTGATTCATCATTTTAACGGGTAACCACCATCCAACAACCAAGTGAGCACCACAAAATCTCCATTAAAAACTCATCACATGTATGAACCAAACTGAAGATATTTTAATTAAATTCCCAAGTTCTAACTAAGTCACATGCAAAGATGAGTAAACCACATAGGCTAGCATGTGATGATGGGTCCATATGGTAAGTGAGCCAATTTTCCCTTTTTTCATATGGACACGTTGGGGCCAAGGGCCAAATCTGAATTAATTCACCAGTGATGCCCACATGCATTCCCTAATGGCCATGTTACATGTTCATGTACATGCTGTCTGTCACATTCAACAAAACTAAGGTACATGCAGCTGCAGAATCATTCACTTTCATCTCAATTATTTCAAGAATCACTATCAACACTTTATTCTAATTAACTACTATTTGATTAGTACCTAATTGCTGTTAAGCATGTGACTGACTGTGTTCATTAATGAAATCATCATTGTAAAAAATGTTTGAGATCTTTTACCTAACAGAGGATTTTTTTTTCCCAGTGATGGTAATAATTCGAGGCATATTTCCTAATATTCTTTCGGATCATGAAGCAAGGTGCACGAAATCAAGATAAAGAAATTACTTATTTTTTAGCATGAGTTAACAAGGGGCATTATAATATACCTGTTCTCAGGGCACATTTCATCTTGACTAGGAATCCTGAGAATTTCCAACAAAGAAAAGGGACCCCTCATATATATATATATATATATATATGCAATCTTTTATCAGTATCTACAAACTACACAACACACACAGGTTTACTCTGTTTATAATTTTCTTTGCCTCAGGACAGAAATAATGTTTTTGGCATTCTGCATGAATATTATAACTGAGAGAGAAATGACAAAAGTAAGTCATGAAGAATGAATAATACCCTTCCATTCTTTGAAGCATGGAACTAGTTAATAAATCCTGGGATTAAAAAAATATACTAACATTTCATATTCAAAACATTCCAGAATTTTCCTTCATAAATATGTCGTAAATATGTGTACCCAAAATCAACAATCAAGATAGTGGTGAATGCTTTACAGGATAAACTTTCATATGTTCCACAAGTGGAACATAGTACTCTTGAGTTCAGGGTTTTGTTTGGAAAGTATAGTTAGCCTCGGCAAAGTGTGACTTCACCTGTGCAAGTGCCCTATAACGGTGTGAAATCTTGTTCTTCTCTTCCTTGGGCATCTCAGCATAACTATAAAAAGTAAAATTTGTTGATTAGTTTTAATTGCAAATTCTTATACATTAGGTAATAAATAAGATCAATGTCTTTTACACAAGTAAGCAGAACAATCAACATACGTCTGGTCATAACCATCAGGTTGGAAGACTGGATCCCATCCAAAATCATTCGGTCCCCTAGGAGGAACAATCTTCCCCTGAAATGTCAGACACAGGTTATATCACTGCTATGTTGTTGTTTTTCTTTTCAATGCAAAATTTAGCAAAATGCACGACACATATATGTGCACACAGTCTCCAGTCTATCCAGAACCTATTTATTGTACAGCCACACAATTTATAGAAAGAAACCAAAATTGGGGACAACTTATATAAATGAAACGAACCAAAAGGAACACGCATTAAATTTGACAAGAATGTATCAGGTCATCAATATGTAAGCAAGTCCATGAAAACATAAACTGTAGTTTACTCTGACAAAGTTAACTGAAACTTCTGATGGCAGAGTATATTAGTGTCGTGCAATTTCTATCACGGTATAAGGGAAACTGATAACTTTTGACTTCCCATGATTTGGATAAAATTTTCGACCACTTTGATTCTCCACATTACACAAACTGAAGAAGCTTTTAAATGGCTAATTACTGGTGATACATAAAAGAGGATAACTCCTGCAAATCCTATATTTTTTTTTTCCTTGAGTATCACAGATACAAAGAGAACTACAGTTGCAAACTGATTTAAGGTCATATAATTACACTTGATCCAAAGAACCTTAAAATAAGATAAGACTCTAAGAAGCATAAGATACAGTTCAATTAGATCAAAAGAATAAAGATTGAGCTACAGTAGGGGGTGTTTACAACAGCTTCTGCTTTGCAAAAGCTAATTTGCGTGTTTTTCAAATTGAATGCTTATGTTTAAATTAATCACCTAGAATTCAAAATCTAAAAGTTGGAAAGAGTATGCCTCTAGCTGATTCTGCTTTTGTCTAATATTTAACCTTTTACCAAACTCTCAACTTCTACGTTCTATAAGTTTTGCAAACACTAACCACTTTTTACCGTTGAGCAATTTTTCTCACAATCAGTAACTAAATTACTTTTTCAAAATCAAATTTGTTTGCTAACGCCCCCATAATCAGTATGAGTTTGTCTGCTCTTTTTTGGTCACATAAAATCTGTGAAATGTAACAAAAAGGATCACATTAGACAAGCAGAATATCACCATTTAAAGACAGTCACGCTTTTAGTATGTTGGTATAAATTTGGCCTAGCTTTAGGATGGAGAAAAGGCTTTTAGTTTTATTCGAGCAGATCATGTAATGGATACATGTCCTAAACATATTATGTATCATGGAATGCATCAAAGTGAAGCTGCATATCTGCAGAATAGAACCACAATGTCCAATTTGTGTTTTACAAAATTGAAGACTTTATGCACTAATTTTATGGAGAGCTGTTTCCTCAGATTTATCAAAAAAAGATATGATAAGCAGAGTTAAGAATAAGATTAACAAGAAATATTTCAGAAATGAAAATTCCTACATGATGACTGTAAAATTGATTAACAAACAATAGACTTATCGTTTGTTTGTTCTTACTTTACCCTAGTATCAGTGTTAAAACATTTGGGGATCATCACCAACTCTGAATGTTGTCTTCAGGATATTATAAAAATTGCAATATTAGCAGAGTGTTGTCTTCATGTCCTCCAATAACTTAAATCCCAAAGAAAAGAGGAATGGCACACTTGCTGTGTTTGAATGAGTAAGAAAAGCAAAGCTCCACTCATTTAACAGTCTAACACGTGGATAACCGTTGGTGTTTGTGAGACTCAAAAACATGTATATCTCAGTCTACATTGCTAATTTTTGTTTGATATTTAAGTGTATTGTAATTTCAAATGTTAACTTCATACAAAACTTGTATTCATATAAAGGATAACTATAAACTGCAAGTAGATGTAATGCACTTGCAGTATTGTTTTTTAAACACTCTTCCTTCTTCAGATTTCTTCCTTCAAACTAGTCCTCCCCCACCCCCGAGTCCCAAAAAAGAAAATGTGTCTAAAAAGATGAAGTCACAAGTCAACATCTAGTTCACCGGAAAGAAGAATAAATTTGATTCTATTTAGTATGGACAACAAGGAACATACAGGAGTTTTTCCCAAAAATGTAATTGGATCTCCATTCGGTCCAAGAGCAAGAGAAAATACGCAGAGAGCATATGCAGATTTATCTTCGTATGCCTTCAGCATATTGTTCAGACCTAAAAGGGGAAACACACCGTAAGAGGCTTCAATAATAATAGGCAAGCATAACTGATTTTTAAAATGAATATACAGGAAAGGGAACTGCACCAAGAGAAAATACCTTCATGACCAATCTTCTCGAGAAACCACTTGCTGCAGGTTTGTTTATCCAATTCAGGGAAAGGAGAAAAAGTAGCAATGGTAAGATATTACCAGGGAAAATAAAAATTAAGTATCCAATCGAGTCTTTATGCCTTGAAAGTATAGAAAATATCAGTAAAGAAGAGCATGAAATATGAATTTGTTTCACTCTTTTGGTAATTTATAGTATTATTTTTGACATCAGGTATCTGACTCAATCTTTATGACTTTATCGAATTAATAGTATGTAAAGCTTGCAATTCATTGGTGTCAAATTCTGCTACGGAAATACTAGGAATGGTTAAACAACACAACAAATAATAACAACATTAAAGGCAACCCAAGGAGCACAAGATCCTCAATACCACATTAAGAATTTAAGAAAATCAACAAATTTAGCATTTTTAATAATAAGACAGTTGATCTGATCTCCATCATGGGGACGGTGAGAATATTGACTTCTGATTCAAACAGCCAATTCTCAAAGGATTGTTTCTTGTCATGATCTTATATAATATGTACTCCTATACCACAATATCCTACCATGATTTCGACTCAGTTTCCAGAGGAGAAAAGAATATCCATGTGTATTACACAAAATCAACGAATTTAGCATTATAATAAAGTAACAATTCTTAGGCATACAACTTATACGAGATCAATATCCACCGTAATTTTCTACATTCACCAGAAGCAATCCAAGCCAGAAACAGGGTATCTAGGTTGATCATAAATAAATTATCCCATCAAACTTTAGCAGTTCATAACGCCCTAAGAAGAAAATCGAATAAAGAACTTAAACCTCAGTGGAAGGGCATGCCTGAAACTTACATGTATGGCCCTGCAAAATTATCCTAACAATTAGCCACTTTCTAAGCATTCATATTTTATCTACATGGTTTAATCGCATGGATTCAGATTACCTGGTAAACCCTTGAGAGCATTGAAACAAAGACAAGTATCCTCCACCAGCACCGGCCCATTTACCTCAATTTCCAACGAAAAACACAGTCAACACTCAAAAACTATTCATCATTCTCTCTCTTAAGCATTTCTACAAACACGTTGTGTGCATATTTTAGCGGTACCTCTTTAGCAGCTAATCGAGCTTTCTCTCTGGAAATTTCCTCAGGCTCGCCTTGTAATTCCGGCACTGTTTTGCAAACATAAAAACAAAACAAAATCGGTCAAAGGCGCATTGACAAACAAAGAAGAACAGAGCACGAATTTGAAACGTACGATCGAGTTTGAGGGAGCGAAATGGGATCGAGTTGCCGAGGATAGCGCGAACTTCTTCAAGCTTCTTGGCGTTGCCTGTTACGAATGTCACTGGCTGTAACAGCACCGCCGCCTTCCCACCACCCAACGCCGCCATCTCCCTTTTGCTTTACCTTTCTCTTTTCCCGTTTATTCTAATTCAAAATCTGAATCGGGTTAAACCAGATAACTTAATCGGTACCCGAATACCGAAGCTGTTTTAACTTTTTACAACTCGGGTTGCTTTACACCCAAATTCTGATCCAGTTCAGTAAGCGGAGTATATAAATGTGAGGACTAAGTATAGAGTGAAACTGGTTTATGCATGAATCATTGAAGGGTATTAGTTGTTTTCGTTGAAGAGTATTAATTGTATTTACTAAAGAGTATTATTGATTTACACTAAGGAGTCTTAGTTGTTCAGTGAAAATGAACTAAGACTCTTCAGTGTAAACCAATAATATTCTTCAGTAAAAATAAATAATATTTTTCAGTGAAAATAACTAATATCCTTCGATAATTCATATATAAACCAATTTCACTCTATACATACTCAAATGTGAGAATGAATAAAATAATATTGTTCAAAATTAAAAAAAAAATTAAACTCTAAAATTAACCACTTAAACATCCTTTATTTACATTTAATGCGACTCTATTTGGTAATTTAACGTCAAATAATAAATTAAATTCCCTTAAATAAAATAAAAATGACCAATATACCCTCAACTATACCCCATCAATACACAATCTTTCATTAACATCTAAATAAGATAAGAAGAAATACTTTTTTTAGTATTAGTCTCCATCTTGAAATACCTTTTACATTTTATTTTTTTGTCTATTGCTCTATGTTTTTCACACTTTTAAAATGAATTTTTTTCCATAAATTCCACCATCACAACATATATATAAATTTACACAAAATATTATTATTATTTTTTTTACACATACACATAATCCAATAATTTTTTATTATATATGTATAATGATTTATAAAATTACCCCTCAAAATTCCAATAATTATTCATTTTCTTGTTTTATGTACTCTTATATATGAAATGTATTCAGGGAAGGGGGAGTAATAATTTATTGTACACAGATTATCATTAATGATCCATGTTATAGCCAGCCTCAAATGATGAGTTGGTCTTTGTGTGTGAAATTGGCTTATAATTAAAATTTATAGTGAAACAATTAATACATTTTAACAAGAGAAACTAATTAATATTCTATAATTAGCACTTTATGATGAAACAACTAAAATTATTCAAATAAACAAAATTCCCTTCAAAATCAATTTTATACTAGTAAATTTGTTTACAGAAGATTTTTGCCTCAAAAGGTTCATATATACCAAATTACCAATTAATTAATTCTATTGACCAGGATGAACCATTCGTATATATGAAAGTATAGCAAATGAGGTTTGAGAAGTCACCTTCTCATTTCTCATTTTCTCTAGAATGGGCTTTCAATTTAATGACGAAGAATATTCTATTTTAACGTTCATCCAAAATAAATTTATATTCATCACGAAAATACTGTCATAGCGTATTGCAAGCTACAATCTGTTTAATTATACAAATAATTAAATTAATCACACAACAGGTGTGTTAAACATTTGCTCCATAATTTTGAGTTATAATGTTAAATGTAGCATACATATATGAGAAGACAATAGTATTAAGCTTTTAATCAGATTATTTAAGTTACAAATGTTAAATATTGCAACAAACATATATCAGCAAGTCTCGTACGTATAATAAGCCTGCAGGATTATGTGAACTCTTTTACCAACTAACTAATAAAAAAACACATATTTTGATTTTATGAGTACATTCTTCGCGAAATCATTAAAATATGTAGTATTTTATATGCTAAAATATATTACAACATTTATAGTAAAACTTTTGTAAACTCGATTCACATAAGTATTTGTTTACATATATTTGTGTTTGTTATTATATTTTATAATTTTTTATCGGTCTTATTCTTTAAAGCTTCAACGGCGGCTTTGGCAGTGTCAAAGAAATCTTTGCTCTTTTCGCTGTTTGCATTGTCAGCTGCCTGTTCAAATCCTTTTTTGGCCAGGTCCGCCGTAACCTGTCATCCATAATTCTTATGTAAGCTAAATCTATATATAATGTACTACTATATGTATTTTCTCATTTGCAACCTAACTTTTGTTCATTGTCTTAATTAAAATATTTTTTTTTCATATTTTTCCACTTTAATAAACTTATTTTTTTTTTCTTTTTTAAATATCTCAATAGTAATTTAAAAACCAAAAAAAAAAAATTATACTCAAAACGTATTTCTTCTACTTAATAAAAATGAGCCACACTCATACTTCAAAATACTTATCAAACAACTTTCTAATTCCACTAAAAATACTAAAAACAGTCCAAATGTCCCCATTATTCGGGTCTTAATATAACTCCAACGACCACAACTTCACTGACTCTCCTATTAAATTAATATAATCACAAACATTCATTGATATTATTGGATTTACTAAAATTGCAATATAAAATGTTATATTATCAATGTATATATGATAATATCAGTTTTATACTATATACGAACAAGTTTCACAGGAGATCAATGATACTCGTATCTTTAATTCAAATGCACTAATTACATAATCAACATTAATTGTTTTGGCAAATTATTATGTTAAACTTGTTTGTATAGCATTAAACTAGATTTATATTAATACAATTATATTCATTGAGTAATATCATTACACTAATAAACTAATACTACTACTTCCATCCCAATTTTGTTTATCCATTTGACTTTTGTTGACTTTAATGTGATATTTGATTTGTACTATTTAAATGGATAAAATGATATTATTCAATATAAGTGTATGAGACAAAATGAAGATATTTTTCTAATTAATTATTAGTGGAATGAGATGTAATTTAGATGTATTTAAAGGGGGTAAATAATGAAATGGGTAAACAAAATTGGGACGGAGAGAGTATCACATATAAATGTTAAACTTGTTTATTTTGCATGAAACTAGATTTATATCAATACAATTATATTTATTTAGTAATATCATTACACTTATAAACTAATATCACATATAGTTTAAGACAAACACGTCTAACTATATGAAATTTATTTATAAATATAATGTTACTCATGAATGCATGATATACATGAGATTACTGAATGAAAATTCCATACTAATTCTTTTTTGTTTAACACATATATTGGTATCTACTAATATATATATGTCTAACATTTTCAATTCAAGCATTATCAGGATGATTTAAATTATTGATCAAATTTTGCCTAAATTAATCATTCATCAATTAATTAGCAATTAACACTTAAAAAACACAGTAAAAAAAATAGAAGAAGATGATGGAGAGATCATATTAATTACATTTTCAGTCAGACAATTTTCATTAAAAAATAAAAAAAAATGAAAGGAAAAAAGACATACAGTTCCGGTAGCATTGGCGGCCTTTTCCGATATGGCTTTTCCGACGCGCTTCACTTCTCCGACCACCTCTTTCGTCCCGTCTTTCACCGTCTCCGCTGCGTCTATTATTTTTTCACACGTCTCTTTATCTATCTTTTGCTAATTATTAAAATAAAAAAATAAAAAAAACCATTAATACAGAAATTAATTGGGTGAAATTTCACTTTTTCTTATTGAAATAATAAATGTGACTTACTTTGTGTGACGGAATTGTGGCAGACACGAATCCCCTACAACTCCATGCTCTATCGAGCAATGTGTGTGGTCCAGTAAAAATGCATTTGGAAGTTAATCTGCAAATTGCCATGGTTTTTTTTTTTTCTTTTTTTCCAATTTTTTAATTGTTTTATGATATTTTGGGATGTTATATAAGAGTAGAGGGAGGTTAGATAAGAGGTGGGAGCCTTTTTTTCGACAAAATTTCGGTTAATTTATGGATGAGAGTAACTGGGCCAGTTAAAGTCTACGTGAAAAAAGAAAAGAAAAAAAAAGGGACGGTTAGAATAACTTGAAAAATATGTATATTGTGCCAAGTAGAAAGGAGTAAAAGGTAAGTTTTATTATCTGTATTCACCGTACATTTTCGATTGCTTTCTCTCAGTTTTAGGGGCGTTTGGTTAGCAATTCTTCGTAATGGAAATGAAAATTTATTTTTATCTATGCCCTCATAAAAAAATGATATGTTAGGGGAAAAAGTGTTCCAATGGTGATACCATTGCTAGTGCCCATGCCCCAATTTTGAAATAGAAGTAGACAACAAATGGTTGTTGGTGGAGGAATGGGGGAGTAATTGTAGAAAGAGAATAGGGTAATTAAAATGGAGTAGTGATTACCTTATTTAAGGGGAGAGGTAGTGATTTTGTTCTCATGAACTATGCTAAGTTTAGAAATTCTATATTAGTATCTATGGAGATAAAATTACTTTTTAATAAATATTTGTAATAAATAAAAGATGCAAAAAGAAAATAAAATTGTTTTTAGTGGTATTGTGGTAAATAGAAGTAAATTATATATCAGTATTTGTGCAGATAAAATTATATATTTTTTATTTAGTATTGTAATGAATAAAAGATATAAAAAGAAATTAAAATTGTTTTTAGTGGTATATATTGTGATAAATAAAAGTTGGTTATTTATAGAAAAGATAATCATAAAAAAGAAAAAATTAGTAAAGGGTCAATAGAAATGAGACTTATATTTTGTATGTTATTAGTATACTTCAATATGCAGAGATAAATAGTTTTTTGGTCCCACAACTTGTCTAGTGTCCAATTTTGGTCCCAAAAATATTAACTTTTCAATTTTGGTCCCATAACTTATTGAATCGTCCAAATTTGGTCCCAAATGGGACAAAAATTGGACAATTCAATAAGTTACGGGACCAAAATTGAATAATTAAAATTTTTGGGACCAAAATTGGACACCAAACAAGTTAGGGACAAAAAATTATTTTTTCGTATTCATTAATTTTTTTTCTTTTCTAACCTTTTATATATATATATATATATACATCAATGGATTTATTTTTCATGAATATAAATACAATATTTGAAAAACATCTATAAAACATGAAAAATAAAAACCCATTATTTTTCAATTCCAATAATTATTATTTAAGATGAATTACAAAGCTCCCATAAAATACTAATAATGAAATTTTAATTACTAACTAAGAATTTAAATTGCGATAGAGTAAATAAAATAATAAATTAATAATTTTCATATAAATTTTGATTCTCCATATCTTCGTAAAATAATTCCAAATTGCTATCGTGATCTCGTCTCCACCAATAATATATATATATGATTATTACAAAGATTATTTTAGAGTATAATTAATTAATAGTGTTTGATATATGTGTGCGTATGTGTGTGTGTATATATATATATATATCAATGGATTTATTTTTCATGAATATAGATACAAATATTTGAAAAACATCTATAAAACATGAAAAATAAAAACCCATTATTTTTCAATTCCAATAATTATTATTTAGGATGAATTACAAAGCTCCCATAAAATACTAATAATGAAATTTTAATTACTAACTAAGAATTTAAATTGCGATAGAGTAAATAAAATAATAAATTAATAATTTTCATATAAATTTTGATTCTCCATATCTTCGTAAAATAATTCCAAATTGCTATCGTGATCTCGTCTCCACCAATAATATATACATGATTATTACAAAGATTATTTTAGAGTATAATTAATTAAATAGTGTTTGATATATGTGTATGTGTGTGTATATATATATATGTATATATATATATATATACACATATAAGGTGAGAAAAGAAAAAAAATTAATGAATACGAAAAAATAATTTTTTGTCCTAACTTGTTTGGTGTCCAATTTTGGTCCCAAAAATTTTAATTATTCAATTTTGGTCTCAAAAATTTTAATTATTCAATTTTGGTCCCGTAACTTATTGAATTGTCCAATTTTGGTCCCATTTGGGACCAAATTTGGACAATTCAATAAGTTATGGGACCAAAATTAAAAAGTTAATATTTTTTGGACCAAAATTGGACACTAGACAAGTTGCGGGACCAAAAAACTATGTTTCTCTCAATATGCATGTATTTCACTTTTTGAAACTTTACTATATGGACCTAGAAATATGATGTTTGTTGGATATTAACACACATCGATATACATTCAGATCATAGAACACAAAGTGTATATAGAGTAAAATTGGTTCATACATATATCATTAAAGGATATTAGTTGTTTTCACTAAAAAAATATTAATTGTTTTGGTTGTTTTCACTGAAAAGTCTTAGTTTGTTTTCAATAAATAATTTATATTTTTTTAAGTGAAAATAACTAATACACTTCAGTTGAAACAACTAATATACTCTTTAGTGAAAACAATAAATACCCTTCAATAATTCACGTCTAATTACACCATTATTACTCTATACGTTGTCTTAGAACACATAATATATATAAAAAAAAACTATTTGTGATATGTTTTCCATTAAACTGATACTTTTTTCACCAGTGTATAAAACCTATTTCGTGCGATTGTGTTAAACAAATTTTTGCCAATTTTTCTATTGAAAAATATCATTTTTCAGCTTTAAATGTAAAAAAAGGAGACTATATATCCTTTTCATCTCTAATTACAGTCAGGATGAGATTTCCATTTGTAACATCTTGTATTTTTTTTGGTCGGTAAAAGAAATTCACTAAAATAAATTAGTGGGTACAAAAAATACCCGGTACAGAAGTACAAGAAGGCTTTCGAGTTTCTCTAAAGGTCTAAGAAAGATCTAAGAAATGATTGTAACATCTAATATTATATTAGTTATACGTATTAATAGTATTATTGATTATATTTGTATAAAAAAAAAAACGTTTTATAGTTGTATAACAGAAAATCCCTGTGTGAATAAAGTCAAAGTCATTTTTCTTTTCTTTTTTACTAAAATTAAAGTGAACAAAATTTAAAGATTAATGAATTATTTTACCCCATGTTTGTATAAGAATAATTTAGTAATTTTATATATATCTTTTTTATTTATTTAAAATTATGAGACGTGGAGGATTTTAGATTGCAGATGTGTGAAATGAATTCATAGGAAATTGGATTGTCATTATTCAAAATATATACTCCCTCCGTCCATGAGTAAACTTCCTACTTTCCTTTTCGGGCCGTCCACGAGTAAGTTTCTCATTACATAAATGAAAATAACAACAATCTATTATATATAAACTTTAACCTTCAAACTCACACAATATTACAAAAATGTCACTCATTCACTTTATTTTTCAACACTATTCATTACTTTATCCCAAAAGTCAACATGTGGCCCACCATATATTAATAAACAAATACACTTTCTTAAATCATTCAACAAAAAGAAGTGGGAAACTTACTCGTGCACGGAGGGAGTATAATATATTAAAGGGAGTCGACCTTTTATATAAGGGGACTCAAAATTATAATGTAATTTTTACTTTTGAAAATAATAGAGCAAATTTTATAATTTGCAAGATAAATTAAATAATCGAAAACATCATTCAAAGAAATTGGAGGCACGAACCAAAAATAAGATCACAGTAAAATATTTATTAGTGCTTCATATATATTATTTTTAAAGTTGACATATCAAGTGTCGCAACAACAGTACTGATAAAGTGGTGGATAACATTTGCCCGACTTGAAGCCTGATCTTACACACAACTCATTGCAATTAGGAATGTCTTCACATTTCCCTTGACATTCAACTCCAGCTACTCCAATTATTGCATAATCTGCAAATCAAATTAACACAATTTAAAATAGGCAAAGTATTATATGAAAATAGTTCATAATAAGTTTTTCTTGAAACAATTTTAAAGTATAATTAATCTCATCGGGAGTATCATTAATCTCATCAGGGGTATTATTAGTCTGAGTTCAAGAAAATTGTTTTAAATTTTCTTGAACTCAGACTAGTGATACCCCTGACAAGTTTAATGATACTCCTGATGAAATTAATGATACTCTAAAACTATTTCATGTTAAGTTTATTATGAAGTGTTTTCATATAAAACATACTCTTTAAAATAATTAAAATAAAAACTAATTGTACGTATACATGTATAGATTCAAGTATAATTTGCTACGTATATCAACCAGTTTATTTTATTTTTTGTCAATTTATTGTAAAATCACATACAATTATTCTAATATACTCTCCGTTAAAAAAAAAAAAAAAAGTCCGCGTAAATGATTCCATTTCTTTAAATAGAAACTGATCAAAGATTTAATGTTTACGAATCATATTTTAATTAAAGTGCTTTATCGATCGTACGTATGCACAATATATACAAACAAAAAACTTATATAAATTTGACTTATATATAAAGAAACTTGACTTTTCAAACAATATAAATTTTCTGGGACAAAAACAATTTAGGACCGCAAAATTTTAGTTTTGGGATAGAATGGAGTGAGTGGATATACTATTGTATGTAATTTTTTCAAAGAGAGAAAAACATAGGAATAAAGGGGCCGGATGAAAATAAAAATATTAGAACAATTCCGTATGCTCCGAATTTAAGAATTAGTAGATTTGAGAAAGAAAACGTTTCATGAAACCATAATTTTGAGTTTCATGAAACTAAATTTATGAATTAATGTACAATATTAGTGTATGGGTGCAAGATTTGAATCAAGTGCGGTAAAAAATTACTCTGTACAAATAGTTATGCACGATTCTACCGTGCTTTTTTATTTGCACAACACGATATTGTATTGTATTAAATTCAGATCCATTATATATAATGGAGTGCTTCTATTGCACAGGACTCTACAATTCAATATCGGATTTAAATCCGTAAATGTGCAAGTTAAACATAATTAAGAAAATTAGTAAAGAGATGAAATATTTAAATTTAATTTAAGCATACCAACAGAGAGCAGCAAAAGGGTTACTAATATGGTGGCGGTTGCCACTTTCTTGGCAGTGAAATTGAGACCTGTTTTCTCCATTTCTGTTAATCAAATATAAAATGGCTTCAAATGGTTGGACTTTAGAACCATACGTATATATATATATACACAAATTACCCTTGGGTAGATCATAAATATGTATTTATTTAAAAGTTAATTAAAAGAACTTTTCAGATATTAATGTAATAAAATTGCTAACGCACTTAAACGCACTTTCTTTCGGACGGGGTCTCCTGTTACATAATGTTGTTACATCTTCTGTTACATCCGTTAGATGATTGACAAGTGTCTTATTAACAAATATAAGGTAGTTATAATTTAAAGAAAATTCCTTTATTCTCTCTTTTAAATCTTACCATGCATTTATAATTTTAAATATATTTGAAAAATATTTAATTTAGTTTATTATAATTATTTTTAAATATAACTGTAAAAAATTTAATTAGAAATAAATTTAAAATAACACATTTTTTATTATTTGCTTGATCCTTTTATTTAATATTTAAAAAAATAGTTTAGATTAGATTAAAAAAATCTTTGCATAATTTTTAATTTAGTTGTTGATTTGACAACATATAAGAAACAAATGTTGGAGAAAAGTTAGAGAAAATGTTGTTAAAGTTAGTATTTTTAATCTCTTCACTATTTTCTCTAACTTTTTTAATATATTTGAAAATAAAAAAATTTAAGAAAAACTTTTGCAATTATAATAAACGTTGTATATGTAAAATAGTTCATACTAACAATAGTAACTATAATAGTAGTATAATATTTTATAAAAAAAAGATGTAGAAAAATATCACTATTTTATTAAAAAAGATGTAGAAAAATATGCATAGTGATATAGAAACGGGTTTAAATAAATTAAAAATATAATTTAATTAGTTTGAAAATAGAATTTAAAAAAAAATTAATTTTTTTTATGGATGTAAAAAATTGTTTACTTTTTTTTATGGATGTAAAAAATTGATTAATTTTTTTTATGAATGTAAAAAATTGTTTAATGAAAATCAAAAAATGGAATATGATGTGTATGAAACCTAAAATCAAATTAAATTATGCCAGTGTATTTTTAAATAATATTTTTAAATATATTTAAAATTAAAAAAAACCTATATTATAACAAAAAATTAAAAATTGCATTTGTTCCTTATATGTTGTCAAATCAACAACTAAATTAAAAATTAAGCAAAGATTTTTTTAATCTAATCTAAACTATTTATTTATTTTCTAAATATTAAATCAAAGGTTAAAACAAATAATAAAAACTGTGTTATCTTAAATTTATTTTTAATTAAATTTTTTATAGTTATATAAAAATAATTATAATAACCTAAATTAAATATTTTTCAAATATATTTAAAATTATAAATGCATTGTAAGATTTGGTAAGATTTAAAAGAGAAAATAAAGAGATTTTCCTTAAATTATACTTACCTTAAATTTGTTAATAAAACACTTGTCAATCATCTAACGGATGTAATAGGAGATGTAACATCATTATGTAACAAGAGATCTCATCCGACTTTCCCGGATGCTTTGAAAATTTGCGACAAGGCATATAAATCCATTTTATATTTCGTCAATTTAAATAGAAGATTATCTCTTATGTACTATCTTAGAAAAGTAGTGAGATTTCATTAAAACGATATCGGATTTTTGATGGAATATTAACCTTCCAATTTCACAGAATATTAATATTACAAAAGGTACGTACTTTCTCTTGTTTGAAAATATTATGAAATACTTTAACACTTGGATTTTATCAATCTATGTTTTTCCTCCTTGAAAACGCACTGAAATTTCATTAAACGATATTGGATTTGATGGAATTATGAGTCAAACGACAATTTATTTCGATCAATTAAATGAGTCAAATGAAATATTAATTAGCCTTTCCGAATTTCACAAAATTAAATTACGAAAAGTATTGTTTTTGCAAAATTACGAAAAGTGCTTAAACATTCTGATTTTATCTAATCTAAAAGAAAATCTATTTTTAATTCTAAACCACCCCCTTCGTTCCATAAAATCAAGTCTCTTTTTCTTGTTTCCAAGTGGTATAGGTTTGGAGATAGAGATTATTGTGAAGCTTATTTATAAGTAAAATAATTATATATGAATAAAATGTGGGTAAAGTTTTGTATAATAATTTTTTATGATAAGTATATTATAAAATTATTTTAAAATTTTAAAAGTATTAAATGTTTAATTAAGTGTATTAAAAATCTCATCCCATATATTTCAAACCAATTCAATTGTCGATTATATAATTCAGTTTATAATATTCTTAAACTCGATTCTTTTAATTTTTCTTGTATATTTTAATTTGGGCCGATGACCGTCAATGAAAATTAAACCAAATCATAGATGAGAGTTTGGCTTAAAATGGCCTCGGGGATTTATATTAACATGAAAATAAAAAGGTCGTTCGTATCTAGAGTTGTTCAACGGTGTCAAACCGTCGATTCTTGATCTCAAATTAGTGAAATAGAAATCAAACCCCTAAACAGTAGGCATGGCAACGGGGCGGATCTGGGATGGGTTTGGCCTGTCCCAGGACCCGCCCCGCCTAGTATATATTACTTGGACCCGCGACCCGCCCCACCCGCGAACCCGGCGGGTTTTACCCGCCAAACCCACATGTTGATTTTTTTTTTTTTTAAAATTAAATTTTTTAAATTTTTTTTTTCTCTTTCTACTCTTCTTTTTACATTACAAAATTAACATATCAAATAACTTAAATTCATACACAATATTATTAAATGATGAAGATTGAAAATTCTAGGAATGAAATATTTTTAATACTATTATTAATAATTATATATATTATATATTTAAATTATAATTAATTATAGGTGGGCGGGTCCGACTAATCTCAGGACCCGCCCCGGACCCGGCGGGTTTTTGGTCAAACGGGTCCAAACCCGCCTCGAGACCCGTTTGACCGGGTTTTTACCCTGCCCGTACGGGGCGGGTTTGTGGCGGGTCCGGGTTTAGACCCGCCCCATTGTCATCCCAACTAAACAGTGTTGGGCGATTCTGGTTCTGCTGGTTTCTATTTAGGTTTAGGGTCCGATTCTAAACTAGCGGTTTATGGTTTCGAACCGTTTTTTTTTTTTAATAACTAACATGTAATTTTTTTTCTTAATTCAAGTACAAAAAATAAATAAAAAGTGAATTTAAACAAATGAAAATTTTATTATATTCAACTTTCAAAATACAAAATAAAATTAAAATACAAATAAGTACTACCTCCGTCCCAGATCTTATTTCATACTACCTTTTTTTTCGTGTTTTAGCGAGGGAGTTGTTTATTAATATTTAAAATGATAAAGTAATTTTGAAAAAGTGGTATGATAGATCTATCTCTCCTCTAGTATAAAGTGACTTAAAAATTACTTTATCATTTCAAATACTAATTAAAAACTCGCTCGCAAAAACACGTGAAAATAGTAAACGTGAAAAAAGATCCGGGACGGAGGGAGTAATAATCAAGGTTACCGTTCAAAAAAAAGTAATAATCAAGGTTTACAAATTTAAAAAACATGAAATACAAAGTCTATAAATTACAATTAAATTTTTTACATGTAAATAACTTACAAAACAAGTTATATAACTTATATACAACAATTTACCGTACAACTAAAAAATTATAAATAATGAAAAAAGTCAATTAAATATTAAAATTATTGCATGAATTAAAAATTATATATATCTCGAACCGATGGTTACGATTTTTGATTAATGAGTAGAATCAAAACTAAACCTTGTAATACATGGTTTTGGTTTCAATTTGATGACGGCTCAAAAATTACCGGTTCCGACTCTGATTAGAACTGACAAAACGGCGATTAAAATCGATGATTTCGGTTTATTTGGACAAGTGTATTCGTATCTATCATTTCTTTTTCAAGAGGTGATTACTAGAATTTCTAATCGAAGTATATTCAAATTAAGAAAAAGAACTTTGACAACCAGTTGCGCAAACCTTTTTTTTAATGGACCCCCTATCAAATTCACATATAATTTTTAATGGACATTCGAGCACTAAAATTAAATTATGTAAATAGTTCAATTTCCCCGAAATGTGAGATGTGGAAACATCAGAATTTGATGTTGATCTGACACGAATTTAATTTATGGTGTAATAATAAATAAAAAGAAGTAGCAAGTGGGTGAGATTATTTAATTTAGAGTTGCAACAAGTGTAGTACGAGTATTTATCCCTGCATGCAATTGCAACAAGTGTACGCAACTGAGGTGCATGGCGTTGAACCCTAATGCATCCCATGATAAAAGTTATTGCAATTAAAATATACAAAAGAAAAATGTATATATGTGTGTGCACAGTCTACAAGCTAGTAAATACATATTAATTATGTTTTTATAAACCAATATTTAAATTATTATTGGGCATATAAACACTAGATTGTAAAAGAAGATAAAATTAATTAAACAAAAAATCCATCTAAGAAATTTTAGACACATAATATGCATACATTGACTGAATTAACCATCTAATTTTAAAAAATAAAAATTGCTATATTTTACCACACACCAATTAATTTGTACTTCTATATGTAGATTTAAAATTATTAGCTAAACATAAGAATAAATTAGACCAGTTAATATTGTTTGACCAGCAGTTGGACCCCATACTACAAGAAAATGAAAAATTACCTACAAAATTAGAATTTATAGTGGAATTGTCTACGACTTACCTACAAAATTTTCTAATCATATAGTCACTTTATTTCTCAACCTACAAACAATTTGCCTACGAAATCAATTTACCTACAAAATAAAATTTCTAGGCATTAATTACCTACAAGCGATTCGCCTACAAAAATTTACACACAAATAATTTGTCTACAAAAATTCCGTAGGCAAATTTCGTTGTAGGTGAAGAATGAAAATGTCTATATAATTAGTAATTTTTGTAGGCAAATCCGTAGGCAATCCCCACTACAAAAAATTTTGTTAGAAATTTCGTAGCTATATAAACAATTTCTGTAGGCAAATTGATGTTTTGTTGTAGCGTCAATATCTAAGACTCTCACTCGAGTGGCTAGCTACAATAATATGGATTAATCTTTAATTTACATTATGATTTGTTACGTTCATTTTGTACTTGAAGCAAAATAGGAAGGAAATAGTAGATCTGGCGTGGGATCATCACATGATAGTATAAGTTAAGCATAACGTATTAATAAGTTTAAAAGTGATGAATATTAATTTGTTAACCGTCACACCGTAATTTTCACCAAATATAAAATAGGGTAATTTTTTTATGTAATAGATTCATAATTATTCATGTTAAGTATATAACGTTAAAGTTGATTGTGTTATAATATTGTAACTAATAATAATATATGCCGAAATTTTCAAAATAGTGTTCTTTTATATAAATAAAAAAATACGGGTAATCAATCTTCATGCAAAATGGAATATATAGGAGTAGTAATATTGTTTTATTGTGATGTGTTGACCAATTTTGTCAACATCCATCTTCTTAATTAATCTCTCCTTTTGATTCACCTAACTCTGCCCTCATTGCATGCAGCGAAAAATGCTCTTCTCGAGATTCTTTCACCGAAAAATTAATGCCAATATTTACTTCACCCCTTCCATTTTCACAACTACCTTTTTTAACATTTCCAATAAGTTGCCTATATATACCCTTGTTGTCAACCATCACGACATCCAGGTGAGTTTAATTAGTTATTGACATCTAGAGTGAGAGAGAGAAATGGCAAAATTGTACTTTACCACTCTTTTGGTTGCACTTGTACTATCACATGCAACCGCAAGAAACATTCCAACTGATCATGAGGTAACAACCGCGGAGGTGGGGCCCACCTCCGCGGTTGCGCCGGCCACCAACGCCGCCGTGAACGATCAGAAGAACTTCATTGCTGGCGGCATGGGTGGCTGGGGCGGTGTAGGTGGCTACATGGGAGTGCTGCCGATTATCGGCGGCATCGGAGTTGGTGGCGGCGCAGGTGGTGCGGGAGGGGTGGGCGGGCTTGGCGGCATTGGAGGACTCGGGAAAGCCGGAGGGATTGGAGGGGCGGCAGGGCTCGGCGGCGTTGGCCTTGGGAAAGTTGGGGGCATCGGCGTTGGCGGCGGCGTGGGCGGAGTTGGTGGGGTTATACCTTGAGTTTGGGGATGGTATTATTTTATGATTGATGGAGTAGGCATTGAAGTTATTGCATGCATGCTTTTGTTGAGGGATTTTTATTGTTAGGTTTAACTATTGTTGCAAGTTTATCTTGTGTGTTAAGGTTGTGTTTCTAGGGTTTATTGTGTTCCAAGGATGAATTTGAGTATTGTGGTTTTTATTTCTTGGCATAATGCATGTTTTGTTTTTATTTATCATATTTAGTTTAGCATGTCCCTTTGCCACTTTCAAATAATTTCCCCTACTATATATGCATGCATGCACAAATACAATCTAAATGATTTAAGTTGTTAATGTATACTCCCTCCGTCCCAAACTCGTTTGCTACATTGCCAAAAAGGTCCGTCCCATACTCATTTGCTACATCTACTTTTGGCAAAAAAGTAACAATATTTTTTAATATTATATTCTCCATACACTAATAACCAAAACATCTACTTTATCACTTTATCACTTTAAATACTAATAAACAATTATTTTCTTAATAACCGTGCAAACAGTAAACGGGAACTTGAGTTTGGGACGGAGGAAGTAGTATTTTATATATCTAACATATAAAAAAGAAAACACAAATTTTGTATGAGAATACTCTAAAAACTTGAATATTAATTGCAAAAGCTTTCGAATATTAATGAAACGGTGATATACAAGATTTGCACATATAAAAGTATGGTCACTATAGTAAAAACATATACTCCGTCCATTATTATCCCCCTCATTTGATCTACTTACACAAACTAAAATTTTCATTTATTAAGGTGTCAAAAGATACTCACATCCTTATTTATTACAAAATGTTGATTAGCTCCACTATTTAATAGGAGCATTGTTGAAAACATTAGTTAAAAATGCATTGACATAGTAAAGTGATAATTAAAAAGGAACATTATTTTGGATAAAATATGACGGGGAGTTTTTTTTTTTTTTTTTGTGAGAGGAGTAAATTATATCTTGAATGCGAGCAGAAACGATCATTTTATCATAAATGATCCGGTCGGTCAAATTTACACTCACATGGAGCATGTTTCTTTACTTGAAGGGAAACATAAGTGGGTTTATATGTTAATTAATTATCCGGTCAAATGTTAATTAAATGTAACTAGTGATCCTCACATTCAGCTCTTAAAAAATAATGTTCCGACTTTACAAACTGTAAGGCACTGTTGAATTCCTCTAATTGTTTCTCAATGAGTTTGTTTAATAGCGTGTCAATGTTGTTGGGTTTCGTCTTGCTTAGAAGTGTTGGGAGTTATCTGGGTCGAATCTCCGTCATTTGTGAATGGTCATTGTTACAAATAACCAATTACCTGACTAACCTCAGGAAATTAATAAAAAATAAGGCAACAATATTTGAGTGAGATGGTTCACAAATTATTTAACACGCATAACTTTCCAAGTGTTAATGCATCAATGTGCAACTTATATTCCGTTTCACAGTGAAATGGTCTCACACAAGTATTTACATTTCAGGCAGAGGGATTAAGAATCCATTTTTTTGTTGGATTAAGGGCATGCTTGGTAGAGCACTTTTCTACCTAGGAATGGGAAAGGAATGGAATTTAGGTGTTTGGTTGAGCACTTTGATTCCTTGCTACAGTAATTCATGCCCAAGAATGGAGAAATCACTCATTCCTCATGAATTTGGGGGGAAAGGGTTTCATTCCATGGTTCATTCCTCCAAAAAAAAGGGCGCGCAATTTATGTCATTTTCCCTCCACTTTTTCATCTCCCTCAATATATCAGATTTCACACACTTTCATCTTCACTCTACCTCTGTCTCTCAGCACCATCCTCAATCATCATTACTTTCCAAAGCATTGAAGGTTAGCCCGTTATTTTTAATTAATATTTTATAAATTTATATCTGTATCTTAATCAATCTCTCCCCATCCATTTTCGTCAGGTCGCTTTGCCGTTGTTCCTCCATTGCGCAGGTACTGTAAGCATAGTTGAAATTAGTCTTAGTTAACCAATAATATTTTATATTAGAACCCTAATTGAATGAATTTCTCGCACTACTCCTTTGTAGCAATGATCTTGAATATGTTGGGTTATTTACATCATACAATTGTATTTCTCAGTGCACGTTTATAGCTAACCTGTGGTGTTGATCATTTTGTATGTAATGTATTTATGTTAAAAAGAAATAGTTTTGCATATCATTTTGCTAAGCTATCTGTTGGGACATTGTCAGTTTTGATTAAGATCCCAAAGCCCCTGAAAAGATGTTTGCCTTAATCTGTCTTTGTCAGACTAGTCTTGGTTAGGGTTAGTACTTAGTAATTTTACAATTTACAGGTACTCAGTGAGAGGAGAACTCACTGGAGACAATCAAGACTCAGAGCCTGAAGACGAAGAGCACCATCCTGAACTTATGGCAGTCCTCTAAGCTGGCTGAGTAAGTGTCAGTGATGAAGAGTATGACCCTGAGGTCACTACTAACTCAGTCCTGAAGGGAACAGGATGTCACTGAGTTAATGGGAAGACTTGGAGTAGAGCCAAGCAATGCAAAAGGAATTTCAGCGTCAGGACAAGACCGGTGAGCCCAAGACAAAATGAACTTAATAAGACAAGCCTGAAGCTCAGAGATAAGTTCTGACATTCTCACCAACCTGATGACGTGGACCAATCCGAGGAGGACACGCACGTACGGAACCTGACATGAAGACTGAATTCAGACTGCATATTCAACGGGCAAGCATTTAATGTGCATTTAATGCAAATACCAAATCCATGCAAGGGCGGCTGCTGCATGAAGATATGTCCGTTTGAAGCCACTCTACATAGATGACTAGAAGGCTATCTCTCCAACGGATAGTTTTCCAAATCTCCTATAAATACAGAAGACCTTGAACCCATTCAAGGTGACGGGAAATTTCCAAGCCAGAAATTACTCAAACTCTCAAGCAATCAAAGCATTCAGTCTTTAAGAGAAGCACTCGAAAACATTCAAATTTCCCAAGTGTTTCTTAGCAACTAAGAGTTATTCTGTATTCCAAGAGCTAAATAGATTTATCTTAAGCTTAGAGAGATTATCCAATCCTTAGCATAGCTTCGTCTTGTAAGGATAATCTCAACTTAGTTGGAATCCAAACTGAAACCAAAACCCTAAGATAGGCTTGTTGGGAGTAAGTCAGTTAGTGTGTTAGTAAGTGGAGTTTGTATAGATCAGTGAGGTTAGCTGGTCTTGGTGCACCTTGGCACGTTAAAAACAAGAATCCCTTGAGTGGATTTCCTGTTAAGTCAGGCCGTGGACGTAGGAGCTTGAGACTCTGAACCACGTTAAACTCCTTGTGTTCTTACTGCTTTGATATTGTGCATATTTGCCATATTACTTGTTCATTCATTGCATTCAAAGTTTATCAGGTCTGAATCAATCAGGCTGATCTTCAAAAGAGCATTGCCCTACTAAACACTATTCAGAATTGAGTTAAACAAGGTTTTCAGAAAGCAAACTAAACAAGACTTTTAACTTTCAGGGCTCAAACATTTCCGCACTGAACTTGAGCTGATAGTTAGCCAACTGACCCGCACCAAGTGTAGTCAGTAGGAATATTATCAGCTTCTAGTTCTTTACCACTCTGAGCAAAGGGGACTCAGTCAGTTTTAAGGTTGAAAAATTGGTATACGTGTATTCCCCCCCCCCCCCCATACACGTATTCCTCAGTCTTGTACCGGGACCAACAAGTGGTATCAGAGCAGTGGTTCGAAAGACCACTGACTTTGAATACTAATAGTTTCAGAGGAGAAACTGTTGGTGGTCACTGAACAGATCTGAGTTTGCTTTTCATAAAACTTGCATCATCATGACTTCGAGGAGACTTGAAGCTTCGCTACCTGAATTCTCTGTGTCTAACTTTGTCTATTGGAAGTTCAGATTAGAGGCACATCTAGATGCCATCCATGACCAGATGCCGCGTGTACTCAGGGAAGGACCGATCAAGATCACTATTCCTAACGTCAGAGGACTGGGATATGATGACCTTGCGATTGGCGTGCAGGTTCCTAAAGAGAGGAAAGACATGACCAATGATGAAATCAAGATGGTGGGGCTTGACAACGTCGCCAGAAACATCATCTTGCACACGGTGCCTTTCGAGGAGTCAGCCAGGCTGATGAACCTAAAGACGGCAAAGGAGGTTTGGGATGAGCTGACCAGGATGTGCGAGGGGTCAGAAAAGATAAAGGAGAACAAGAGAAATATTGCCATTCAGAAATTCGAAGCGTTCGAGATGCTGCCTGACGAGAGCATAGATCAAATGGAGTCTAGATTCATCAAGTTGATGAATGAGTTGGTGATGTTGGACAAGGATGTCCCAAGAAGAGATGTTGCTTCAAAGATCCTGAATGCCCTTCCTGAGAAATGGGACAACAGTGTAATTATGCTTAAGAACACTCAGGATGTGAGTAACATAACTTCTGCTTTACTTTTTTCAGAGCTCAAAGCGCTTGAATTTGATCTTAACAAAAGAAAGAAGAAAGTTCAGTCAGAAGAGAAAGTGAAGGAGAAAACTCCTGAGAAAAGTGTGGCGTTCAAGGCCAGATCTGAACCTGTTGAGCCCTCATCAAATTCTTCATCAAAGTCACTGATGGAGATGAGCAGGGAAGAACTTGCTGAGGAGTACAGCCTGATGGCCAGACGATTTGACAAGCTCAATTCCAGGTTTGGTCGTTATAAAAAGTTTTATCAAGACTCACGTGACAGGAAACCTGAAGGAACCCACCAAAGCTCGAGGAGATATGAGGAGCGAAGGAACACTGACCAGAGGAGAGAACGTGGTGATGAAAGGAGATATTCAGAACCAAAGCCTGAAAGAAGAGACGAACAGAGACGTACTCGCGATGATAGATATCCAACCAAGGCTGAAAGCTCACCAAGAATCAGGGAACCTGACTCAAGGAGAAACCCTGAACCAAGGAAAGAAAGAGTAAGTGAGCAGGTAGCATGTTACAACTGTAACAAGATTGGTCACTATCAGTACGACTGCCCGGAGCTGAGTGCAAGGGAAAGAGAGGAAAGGAGAGCCACGAGGGATCTAAGATCTGCTGATCGGAGAGCAATGGTTGCTGAGGATGCAACAGACTCTGACGGTCCCACTGAAAGGTCTCCTGAACTCTTCTCAGATGACGAGTACGATGATGTCTGCCTAATGGCTAGGGATGAGCCTGAGGTAACATCAAATTCTGTTTGTGCTTCTTACACTGGTCAAAATCCTGAGCTTAGCTCAGAGTCAGTTAGAGAAATGAACCTTCAGATCTGTCTTGATCAATTGATGGTTGATTTCTCCAGACTGCAGGAAACTAATGTCTTCTTGGTAGAGGAGAACAAGAAATTGAGTACTGAAGTTCAAAACCTGAATGAACAACTCACTCAGTCTGATCTTAAAGAATCAGCTCAGATTGTGAGACTAACTCAAGAGATTGATATGATCAATTCTGAGCGTCTCCCAAGAGAGAAGATTCTGAAGGAATTGGCTGAGGAAGAGCTGGTCAGGAAGGAAGAACTAAAAGTACTTAAGAGTAAGTTTGATGACCTCTTTACCAGACATGAAATCCTGAAAAAGAGTGAGGACTCTCTCAAGAAAAAGGTTGCAGCAATGAATAAATCCTCAGTGGCTAGAGAGGAAATAAATAGCAACCAGATACTTGGGTACAAGAAAAAGGGACTTGGATATGTTCCTGAGAAATCCTCACAAGGTCAGTCTCATGTTGCTTCAGGGAGCAACACTGAGAGGGTATTTGTTCAGACAGGCCAGAGTGCACCTAAAGTTGTGCTTCATGCCCGTCAAACTGATAAGGGCAAAGAAACCGTTGACACGGTCAGGGTTGCTCCTAAGGTAGCTAAGCCAAAACCCAAGGGAAAGGCGAAGCAATCTAAGGAAGCCCCTGAGAGCTCAGGCCAAGGAAAACCTCAGCGAAAGCAGAGGAAGACTCAGGCTAAGAGCCCTCAGACTGGTCAGCGAGGGTACCATCATGCTTGGCAATACCAACAGGGAAGGCCAAACATGATGACACCCCCGTGGTTTTGGCATCCTGAGGCCTTTAACTATTTTCAATTCCCTCACTTGCCTAGGGGGAATAGAAATCAGGGTCCTTATCAAGAACAAGGCCCAAGACCTACTGCACCCAGACCTAGGAAGAACAGGAAGCCAGCCCAAAAGGCACCCACTCAGGCTCCTGCGAAGCCTAAGTCTAACACTCATACACCATCTTCCTCTAAGGCAAAGAAGAAGAAAGTTGTGTATGCCGATGTTTTAGGGAGACAGATTCACCACTCTGAGGCAATCAGGGTTGTGAAGCAAGTCTGGATCCCGAAGGGTACAGCTGACACAATAGGACCCAACACCCAATGGGTACCTAAAGCCTGATTTGCTTGCAGGCGGCTGTGGATCACAACAAGAGGAGAGGAGACTCAATCAAAGCTATTTGGTACCTAGACAGTGGTTGCTCGAGGCACATGACTGTATTGAAGAGTCTTCTCCAAGAGTATCAAGCTAAAGATGGTCCACAGGTAACCTTTGGTGATAACTCAAAAGGTGTTACTAAAGGTTTTGGTGTTCTAATTATAGGTACAGTCAGAGTGGAAAATGTATCCCTTGTGGAAGGACTGAAGCATAACCTGCTGTCAGTAAGTCAATTCTGTGACAAAGGGTTCAGTGTTGAGTTCTCATCGAATACATGTTCAGTCAAGGACAAATCAACACAAGTGCTTCTATCAGGTATAAGGAAAGGTAACGTTTATCTCGCTGATTGGAGCAGCACTATTCCTAATACCTGTCTTGTTGCTAAAAGCTCTCTAGAGCTCAGTTGGTTATGGCATAAAAGATTAAGCCACCTGAACTTCAAGATTCTTAACAAAATTTCTAGACAGTCACTTGTTGATGGTCTACCTAATGAAGTTTTTAGCAAAGATCACGTGTGCAAAGCCTGTCAGGAAGGGAAGCAGGTCAGAGCGTCATTCAAAGAGAAGGCTTCCTACTCAACTGACAGGATACTTCAACTCTTGCACATGGATCTATTTGGTCCCATAACACCTGTGAGTATGAATGGTAGAAAATATACCCTTGTGGTTATTGATGATTATTCTAGATATACTTGGGTTATTTTCTTGTTGAATAAGAAGGAAACACAGGTGAAGCTTCCAGAGTTGCTCAGGAGACTCAGCAATGAGAAGAATCAGTCCATTACTAAGATCAGATCTGACAAGGGCACTGAATTTATAAATTCATATATTTCTGACTTCTGTAATGAACTTGGTATAGCTCATGAGACTTCTGCAGCTAGAACCCCTCAACAGAATGGTGTCGCTGAAAGGAGGAACATGACACTGAAGGAAGCTGCAAGGACCATGCTGGCTGAGTCAGGATTGCCCAAGAAATTCTGGGCTGAGGCAATCAACACTGCATGCTACACTCAGAACAGATCCATGCTGAACAAACAACATGCTCAGACCCCATATGAGACATGGAATAAGAGAAAACCTCGTATTTCTTATTTTCATGTATTTGGTTGTAAGTGCTTCATCCTCAACAATGGGAAGACCCAGTTGAAAGCCTTTGATAGCAAATCTGATGAAGGAATATTCTTAGGATATTCTGAAGTTAGTAAAGCCTTCAGGGTTTACAATTGTAGGACCCTTGTTGTGGAAGAATCACCTCATGTTGTCTTTGATGAATCTGCTAATGAGTCTAGGGCAAAGGTGTTGAATCCTGACACTGAGGAGGTCACAAGGAGGGTGACAAGGCTGAGCTTGAAGAATCAACCTGATCCCAAGATCAAGACTGTGCCAATTCCTAGATGGGATGATGATGATGATCAGGATGATGAATCGGGTGCCACTCCTAAGCCTAGCACATCAGGGGTTGTTGAGCCTCAGACTGAGGAACAGGCTCAACCTGAGGTAAGCACCGTCTATGAAGATGCTGTTGCAGCTGAGACGGTTCCCGAGTCACCTCATCAAGGGGGAATCAATGTCCCTGACATTAAACTTGTTAATCCCTTTGGTATAGACTCAGGATCATCCCCTTCTGTTCAATTTCCTGAATTTTATGAGCCTGTAGACACTAACATTGCAGGTACTTCAGGAACAACTCCTGGCAAAAGAACATGGTTAGAAGATCATCCCATTGATCAAATCATTGGTGATCCAACTGAGGGAGTCAGGACCAGACGGTTCCATGGTGAGAGTGCATTGTTCTGTTGCTTTCTCTCTGAGCAAGAGCCTCAGAACATTGAAGAAGCTCTCACTGACTCGAACTGGATCATTGCCATGCAAGAGGAGTTGAATCAGTTCACAAGGAATCAGGTTTGGGAACTGGTAGATAGACCTAGGCATCAAGGTGTGATTGGTACCAAGTAGGTCTTCAAGAACAAGAAGGATGAGAATGGGGTTGTAGTAAGGAACAAGGCTAGACTGGTTGCAAAAGGGTATTGTCAGTCTGAAGGAATAGACTATGATGAGACTTTTGCTCCAGTGGCCAGGTTGGAAGCTATCAGGTTGTTCCTTGCATATGCAACATATAAGAAGTTCAAGGTGTATCAAATGGATGTCAAGAGTGTCTTCCTGAATGGTGTACTCAATGAAGAGGTATATGTTGAACAACCTCCCGGGTTTGAGGTTGGAGATAGAGTATACCATTTAAAGAAAGCACTCTATGGACTTAAGCAAGCACCAAGAGCTTGGTATGACACCCTCTCTCAATTCCTGACTGATCATGGGTTCAAGAAGGGAACAGTGGATAGGACATTGTTCAGGATCACTGAAGGTGATGACATTCTCTTGGTCCAGATTTATGTGGATGACATAATCTTTGGATCACCAAATCATCAGCTCTGTGAGAAATTCTCTAAGTTGATGACTGGTAAGTTTGAAATGTCAATGATGGGAGAGATGAACTTCTTCTTAGGATTGCAGGTCAAACAGACTGATCAAGGTATATTCATTAATCAGGCCAAGTATACAAGAGACTTGATTCATAAGTTTGGTGTTCAGAACAGCAATCCTGCCAGGATCCCAATGAACACAAATTGGAAGATGGATCCTGACACTGAAGGGACTTCAGTAAATCAGACTGAGTATCGTGGGCTGATAGGTTCTTTATTGTACCTGACTGCAAGTAGGCCTGACATTACGTTTGCAGTTGGTGTGTGTGCTAGGTATCAGTCTGATCCCAAGAGAAGTCATTTGGAGGCTGCTAAGAGGATACTTAAGTATTTGAAACGGACAGTCAATATGGGACTATGGTATCCTTCAGATGACAACTTAGAACTGACAGGTTATTCAGATGCAGATTATGGAGGTTGTAGGATTGATAGGAAATCAACCTCAGGGACATGTCAGTTTTTGGGAAGTAAGTTGATCTCGTGGTTTAGTAAGAAGCAGAACTCAGTGGCTACATCCACAACTGAGGCTGAGTATATGGCTGCAGGTAGTTGTTGTGCTCAGATCTTATGGTTGAGGCAACAGTTGAGGGACTACCAAGTATTTGCTAATCAGGTTCCAATCTATTGTGACAACAATAGTGCAATAGCAATTACTCAGAACCCAGTGCTTCACACAAGGTACAAGCATGTGGATATTAGACACCACTTCATTCGAGATCATGTGGAAAAGAAAGATATTAGGATGGAGAAGATTCACACTGACAGGCAAAGAGCTGACATCTTGACTAAGCCTTTGGCTGAAGCAAGGTTTATGGAACTGTCAGTGGAGTTGGGACTCTTAGATCCGGGAGGGCAGTCAGTGTAGGGTTCTAGGGGGAACTCAGGCCAGACTCAACTCAGCGAGGTATCAGGGTGCTACAATGTCTCCCTGACAGGTATGAGTTCTAACCTGACTCTTGTGAATCTCAAGCGTCTCCCTGAGTCTTTCGTCCTGAAAATCTTTATTAAATGCATTCCGTTTTCATTAAAAACGAGTCAGCGGTGAGTCCTTGAAGGTGGAGGAAAGGATCACCAAGGCTGAACAAAGTCTCCAACTCTCTATGGAGGTCTTTGAGAAGAAAGTCAATGCTGCCATCAGTTCCGTTTCTTTTGCAGGGACTGGAATTTCAATGGGAGTTGAGTTATTGAAGGAGGGAATTAACGATGTCCATTCCCTAGCCTCCTTCGTAATCAACAGCGGATCTGACGCATTCCCATCTGAGGCCAATGATGATGCCAAAAAGGGGGAAAAGAAGAAAAGATCCCGCCCTGAGGCATCTGAGGCAGTTAACCAAGGAGAGACCGTTCTAGCTGATCCTGAAGCCAATCCTGGAGGGAACATTCTAAGGGTGAGGAAGTCAGCTAGGTTAGCGGCGGTGGAGAAGGAAGGAGAACAAATTGTTGCCAAACTGAGAGAGGAGGCAACAAAGGCAAAGGCTAATGAACCTTCCAAGCAACAACCTGAGCCAATTCAGAGATCGTCTCCCATGAGCTCAAGGAAGAATCCAATCACTTATTCAGGAGAGTTGGTTGCGGAGCTATGTGCTGAGGCGTGGGGAGATCAATCTGAAAAATCTGAGGCTATGCGCAGAGCTGAAATCGCTCAGAAGGAGAAGATGCGCATCTTGGAGAAGAAGGTTGAGAAGCTGACTGACATCAATGAGCTTCAACAACGAGAACTAGATGATGCAGTGATCAGCTTGCTAAGGAGGAAGAAGGCGAAGCCTGAGCCAAGGAAGTACAGAAAGAAGCCAACAGTTAGGAAATCAACAATTCTTCAAGTCAGTAGGCCAGAATCAGGAGCAAGGGAAGCTTTTGTTGATGAGTTCGTCTCAGAAACATTGAAGGAGTTTTGGACTGATGCAAGGGATGAATTTGTCAGGCTATGGTTTGTTGTGAAGAAGTGGGGCGACACTGACGATATCGATGCCCACTTCACTGACTACATGATGGACAATCATCCTGAGCTATTCCAGAAGATCTTGGAGGAGGCTGAGGCAGCTCAAGTTCAAGTGAAGGCTCCTGAGTTCACCATTCGAGCTCCTCCCTTGGTTCCTGGAACTCGAAAGCATGATACAAAGGCCATAATGATGGAAGTCTTGAAGATAGCCAGAGCTGAAGGGTACGTGAACCAACCTGGAAGGCTTAACTAGCTGAAGGCAAGAGTTTATGCAGGATATGGACTCAAGCCTGAAATGAGATTAGTCTAGGTGTTCACAGGCTTCTTTGTAATAGATTAGATTCATTGTAATCATTTCCACATCAATCAATGAAATCTATTACTTTTGCCCACAGACAAAAACTCATTGTCTTTTTGGCTTATTGTTTAAATTCTGTACTTTATCAAGAATTGCTCTAACACTGTCTTATCTTATAGATAGGTTTATCTTGTTTCCTCTAAGTGTTTTGAGGATCTTTTCAGTGTTTTGGCATCATCAAAAAGGGGGAAATTGTTGGGACATTGTCAGTTTTGATTAAGATCCCAAAGCCCCTGAAAAGATGTTTGCCTTAATCTGTCTTTGTCAGGCTAGTCTTGGTTAGGGTTAGTACTTAGTAATTTTACAATTTACAGGTACTCAGTGAGAGGAGAACTCACTGGAGACAATCAAGACTTAGAGCCTGAAGACGAAGAGCACCATCCTGAACTTATGGCAGTCCTCTAAGCTGGCTGAGTAAGTGTCAGTGATGAAGAGTATGACCCTGAGGTCACTACTAACTCAGTCCTGAAGGGAACAGGATGTCACTGAGTTAATGGGAAGACTTGGAGTAGAGCCAAGCAATGCAAAAGGAATTTCAGCGTCAGGACAAGACCGGTGAGCCCAAGACAAAATGAACTTAATAAGACAAGCCTGAAGCTCAGAGATAAGTTCTGACATTCTCACCAACCTGATGACGTGGACCAATCCGAGGAGGACACGCACGTACGGAACCTGACATGAAGACTGAATTCAGACTGCATATTCAACGGGCAAGCATTTAATGTGCATTTAATGCAAATACCAAATCCATGCAAGGGCGGCTGCTGCATGAAGATATGTCCGTTTGAAGCCACTCTACATAGATGACTAGAAGGCTATCTCTCCAACGGATAGTTTTCCAAATCTCCTATAAATACAGAAGACCTTGAACCCATTCAAGGTGACGGGAAATTTCCAAGCCAGATATTACTCAAACTCTCAAGCAATCAAAGCATTCAGTCTTTAAGAGAAGCACTCGAAAACATTCAAATTTCCCAAGTGTTTCTTAGCAACTAAGAGTTATTCTGTATTCCAAGAGCTAAATAGATTTATCTTAAGCTTAGAGAGATTATCCAATCCTTAGCATAGCTTCGTCTTGTAAGGATAATCTCAACTTAGTTGGAATCCAAACTGAAACCAAAACCCTAAGATAGGCTTGTTGGGAGTAAGTCAGTTAGTGTGTTAGTAAGTGGAGTTTGTATAGATCAGTGAGGTTAGCTGGTCTTGGTGCACCTTGGCACGTTAAAAACAAGAATCCCTTGAGTGGATTTCCTGTTAAGTCAGGCCGTGGACGTAGGAGCTTGAGACTCTGAACCACGTTAAACTCCTTGTGTTCTTACTGCTTTGATATTGTGCATATTTGCCATATTACTTGTTCATTCATTGCATTCAAAGTTTATCAGGTCTGAATCAATCAGGCTGATCTTCAAAAGAGCACTGCCCTACTAAACACTATTCAGAATTGAGTTAAACAAGGTTTTCAGAAAGCAAACTAAACAAGACTTTTAACTTTCAGGGCTCAAACATTTCCGCACTGAACTTGAGCTGATAGTTAGCCAACTGACCCGCACCAAGTGTAGTCAGTAGGAATATTATCAGCTTCTAGTTCTTTACCACTCTGAGCAAAGGGGACTCAGTCAGTTTTAAGGTTGAAAAATTGGTATACGTGTATTCCACCCCCCCCCCCCCTCATACACGTATTCCTCAGTCTTGTACCGGGACCAACACTATCAGTGTTGAAGTTAATACTAATTCCTAATTAGTTGCAGATAAGATTAAATGGTCAATTGGTGTTTGTTGATTGTGTATGGAGCTATCCATGGCCTTTTTGCATAATTATTATACTCATAGAAATTAAATAAAGGTTTACCTTTTGTTTTGTTCAATTTATGAATCTGCAAAATTATTGCTTTATATAATGTGTGGTGTTTTTTTACTTCCCCTCTTGTTTTGATATATCCTGGAGTTGATAAAAAAGGAAATCGTGGATGAACATTTTAAAAAGATGGACAAGCTTAATTAGTACAACTCTTATTATTTCTCAACATTGTACTTGATGACTTATTTTCTCATGAGCATAATTTGATAATTTTAGATTTTACCCATTTCTATAACTTGACAACTTATTATATAAAGATACCCCATATAACTTAGGACAAAGCTCAAGACAAAAGAAAAAAAAAACAAAGAACACATAAATAACCTGGAGCAAAGATATTATATAACCTCCATTGTTTGATTGAGTTGGGGATTGGAATTAAATGACACATATGATTGTTTCCCCCACAATCTTATTATATTTGATTTATGACACATATAATTATTTCCACTTTACATGAACTTGAATCTGCAATTATTTGCTGGCATTTTTAAATGTAGATCAGAATGGCTCGGCCTCCGATCAACAAACCACGTCGTAAACTAAAACGACTCTTGTTGCTTCAACATACAACAAACAATATGTTGGTTTTCTTGTTTGCGATGTATTATGTAGTTATTTCATTATTCCTTCAAAATAACATTCATGAAATCAAAACAAAGGAAGAAAAAAGGATTGACCGAATGAAATGGATGTGTAAATTAACCCTGGACTCTGATGCTGCTTGCATTAGTGAGCTTCGTATGGATAGAGCAACCTTTAGGATATTGTGTGATATGGTAAATGAAATTGGTGCTTTAAAGCCCACTAAGAACACATCCATAGAAGAGGTTGTGGCAATGTTCATATATACTCTAGCTCATCACAAAAAAAGTAGGACAATTGGCCTACTTTTTTCGCGTAGTACAGAAACTGTGAGTCGACAATTTCACCAAGTTCTAGGCGCGATTTTGAGTTTACATCATATTTTACTTAAGAAGCCAGAGCCTATTACCCAGGATTGTCAAGATGAGAGATGGAAAAGTTTTCAGGTACTTCATTACATTATGCATAGTATATTATATTTTATAAAAAAAAATCTCTTGTAACAATTTTTTTAACTCATAGTTGTAAGTGCTAATTATCTCCTTATTAATTACAGGGCTGTTTGGGAGCTTTAGATGGAACACTAATAAAAGTTACTCCTCCTAATGAGGATAAGCCCCGATATCGCACTAGAAAATGATGTATTTCAACGAATGTTTTAGGTGTTTGTTGCACAAACATGGAGTTTATATATGTGTTGCCTGGTTGGGAGGGCTCTGCGCACGATGGTCGTGTGCTTCGAGATGCAATCTCAAGGCCTCATGGTTTAAGAGTTCCTCAAGGTAAATCTGTAAACATTATTTCTAGCTTGCTGAACATTTCTAGTTCTTTTTTTTTTATGAGACTCAACCCTAAGTTTTGTTTTAATTGAAGGTTGTTATTACTTGGTTGACTCTGGATATTGCAATGCAAATGGATTTCTTGCTCCATTTCGAGGTCAGCGATATCACCTCAAAGAATACAGTGACCATCGACCAGAGACGGCAGAAGAGTACTTCAACATGAAGCATGCCAAAGCAAGGAATGTAATTGAGAGATGCTTTGGTTTGTTAAAAGGAAGATGGAAGATCCTTGCATCTCCATCATTTTTCACAATCCAAACTCAAGTCCGTATTATAATGGCATGTTGTCTTCTACAAAATTTAATTCGTAGATTTATGAGCTTTGATCCACAAGAGTCGATTACAGAGGAAGAGGAGGAAGAAGAAGAAGAAGATAACGAGGAAGAGGAAAATGATGAGGATGATGAAGTAGAATATATTAGATATATCAGTCCAACTAATGAATGGGTAGCATTTAGAAATAACTTAGCAGCCAACATGTATAACCTATGGACAATTAGGTCTAGTGGTAATGCCGTGAATTAATATGGGTATTAGGACTTTGTTTGGTTCAACAACTACAAGAATGTTTTGTCAACTTTTGTATTATATATATATATTATTAACTTATATGTTATTTGTCATATTACTTTTGAAACACACTTATCAGTTTATCTTCTAAGATATTTCATAAAAATTATTATATCTATATTTTTTTATAGGAATGGCTGCAGCTATACCTGCTCGTGGGAGAGGAAAGAACAAGCAATTTTGGAAAGATGAGGAGGTTGAAGCTTTAGTTGACACTTTGGAAGAATTGGCTGCTGATCCTTTTTGGAAGGTGGATGGAGGTTTTAAGAATAACTACATGAATGAGGTGCATAAGATGATGTTAAACAAGGTACCCAGTTTCGATAAGGAAGTTAATCCTCATATATGCTCTAAGATCAAATGGCTACGAGAAAAGTATAATCCAATTTCTGAGATGTTGCTGCAAAGTGGGTGCAAATGGGATAATGTTGAGCACAAAATAAACTGTGAAAAACAATGGTTTGATGATTGGTGCTTGGTAAGAACATCTTACCTCAATAATGATTTTGCTCTTAGAATATTTTTTGGCAATATGTATAATGTAGTTAATTTTCAAATTGTATATGCTGCATTCTTTTTTTTTACAGAATCACAAGAATGCAATTGGATTATGGAATTTTAAATTCCCATATTTGGAAAAATTGGACATGGTGTGGGGAAAAGACAAAGCCACGGGACTTAAAGCTGAGGATATAGCTGACGTGGGCAATAATGTTAATTACCAAAAGAATACGATCTTGTGCTCCTCTTCGGATAGTGATGATGAACCTGCTGTTACTCCAACAAGCTCACGTGCACCAAAGAAGCGTAAAAAACTTTCACCAGTAAGGGAAAGTGTGCCCAAGAAAAAAAAATCAGCAACTCTTCAACAAAAAATTGATTCAAGGTTAGACAACTTTACTACAAAATTTGAGTCCATTTGCAGTCAAATGGCAACACAATATGCTGCTGTCACTAATGCTTTAATTGTGGAGTCTAAATCTGAATCACTAACTGATGAGAAAATGCAAGAGGTCATTAGCGAACTTACGAACTTGGGATTATCTCCCATGGATATTGGTAGAGCTGCTGAAGTTTGTTGCAATGATCCTGCCAAAGTACAAGTCATGTTTGCTTTGCCAAATCATTTGAGAAGTTCATTTGTGCTGGGATTCCTTTATCCATCTCTTAATCCATGAACCTCAAAGCATATTTTGTATTATAAAACTTTTGCAAGTACTCTATGCTTAAAAGGCACACTAACCAAATTATTTTGTCTAGTTGGATATATATAAATTTTGGACCATGTAATGTGAACTTAGAATGCAAGGTAACCAGATTGTTTTGTACTAGGTGGGATATTTTGCATCATCTGGCTTATATGATAAAGAGATGGTAATATTGTATTTTTGTTAAATTCTCTTGTGGACATGATTACAATGAAGATAATACATTTTTGTTAATATTATGATTTTCAGTTATTAAGTAGCAGGTTCTTTTTTATCCTCTGTTTCTCACACACTTTCTAGTAAGAGATGAATGTATTATTCTCTTGGTCGTATGATTCATTAGGATTTCTGGTTCATTAGTTGTTGGGTATGCAGGAAATTTTGTTTGGAATTGATTTGTTTTTTTAGAATCAATGTATGATTTGTTTGAAAAATAGTATTTTATTAAAAAATAGATAAAGTAAAATTATTGTAGGAGGTATTTTGGGATCCATTTATTTGTCCGTGTGTAGTGTTTATTTCCAAAAGAGAAATGAGTAAATAATTGGTCGACAACCCAAAAAGAAAAATGAGTAAAACAATTAGTGAACGGAGAAAATACATTACATGAAACTTCAATGGACAGAGTTCTTTTATTATATATACGCTAAAATGTACATATATCGAATTATATATTACTCATCATAATTGCAACCTTCATATTATATTATGATTAAAAGTCAAAATGAATATTACACATTAATTTAAATTATTTCCTACTCTTTTATGAAATAGAAGAAATATTTAAACAAAAAGTTATTAAAATAATGGTATTCTCCTTAAAAAAATATTACATTTAAATTGATTTCATTCCTAAAGAATTTTTCCAAACCAAACAAAATCAATGGTTAAGATAGTGATTCCCACAATCAACCAAACAATTTGATTTTTAGGAATATACTCATTCCATTCCTCACTACTATCATTATCATTCCTATTCCCATTCCTCTCGACAAACCAAGCGACCCCTAAGAATCGCTGTCCTTGGGATCATGAGTTTCTGGTATATGGAATTCTTATGAGGCGCCGTCAGACGATTCTGAATTACAGCCTTCCCACATTATAGCAAATTAGTTATTTATTATACCTAAGTTAGAGTGTTCTTGAAAGAATTTTAAGATCTACAGGAAAGTTTTTTTAACACTAAAGTGATAAGTAAACAAATCATAACTTGCAGTACTTTTTAGTTTTTTAATTTTTGACTAAAAATACACTAGCCACTTTTGCTTTTTCTACATATCCACCTATTACCTTAGTTATATATGTCGAAGCTTATATGGCATTCTTCAAATCTACACGACATATTTCCAAATCAACACAGAAGAGAACAGTGAACAAATCATAAATATGTGTTCAGGAAGTGTGAGCAAGGGTAGCCAAGCGCAAAATCTCATCTCCGAGACGGCCAAAATGGGTCAAAAACATCTCACGAACTTCACTCGACTCGTGCTGCCACTCCGAAAGACCATCGACCATCATCTTCAACCCACTCTGCACAACTTCTACCCCTCTGCATATTCCATCCGGAAATTTCCTTTTCTTATTTGGCTGTACTATATCCATTAACACAACCTCTGGATCACATTTCACAATCTTCTCAACAATTTCTTTCAGAGCTCGACCGTCTTTGATAACCATGGCCATCTGATCAGGACTAACTCGCAGAATAGGAGACGCCATTTCCTTCTCCAAAACTGCCTTCAGCTCTTCCATAAACCTTTCTTCATCTGCATCATTTCCCGTCTCTAAATCAAACGAAAGTGCAGCATCTTGTGGGACAAATCTCCACAGTTGATTGAACGAAGTGTGAGCAGCAAAATATCCGAATGCAGTGACTGCTAAGTGAACGAGGCCCCAATGCCTCTCCTTTAATAGCATGTGATAGAGCTCCAATGCAGCACTACTCCTCGCACTCTCGTTTTCTGTCAAGTCCACATGACCAACACCAGCCATGAAATAAGCTAGATTAGGTTTGCATACCATCAGTTGGCTATCTGGTGTTGAGATGAATAGCTTCTGAATCTCCAAAATAACTTCTTCTATTTCATCACACGAGTATAAATGCTTCATGTTGGAAACTATCACCAGTAATTCCCCTATCAGCCTTCTGTAATCATCTTTGGTTGCATTGTCTGAGGAGCTTTTGTACTTGCGAATAACAGCAACCAGGAACTTCAAAGTCTTCATGTCAGTATCAGACAGGCTCACCTGCCTAAATATTATTTACAATAAACTTTAAATATTGCAGAATCAATATAATTGAGCTTAATATATTTATAGTATTGCAAACTTACAGAGACTGCAAAGCGGCACAGAGAGCAAAGACAGGAGCACCATAAACAGCACTTTCTCCAGGCATCGCATCTTCGAAGCTCTCCAAAAAGTCATAATATTGAGACACTATTCTTTGTTTAGCAATGCTTCTTTTCTTTTCAGAAAGGGAATTTAGGGGAAACCCTTCCATGAGCAGTGCTATGTACACATGCTGAGATCTACTCCCATCAGATACAATACTGTAAACTCGATCAGCCATGCATTCTGGCCCATAAGTCACGAGAATGCAGATCACACTTGCAGTTCTCCGTAGAGCACTATCAGGAAACAGCACCAACTCTCCAGAGGTTAGCATCAACAGTGTGCAAAGTTTATCAGTAGTATCATTGACCATATTGTGCTCAGCATGTCTTAGAATGAAACACCAAAGCTCAGAGACGATATCCCAACAGAGAATGTGAGGGTGGAAAAGGTTTTCTATGAGAAACGATTCCACTTCATCCCAAGCTACACTTGAAGAGACCGTGATAATGAATGTCTTAAGTGCATGAAGTACAGCACTGAACATGGGTTGGTAAGTCAATTCATGATTTTGGCTAGAACCATGTACTATAGGAGTCTGCAAAACAAGAATACAGCAATATACTTCTTCTTCTACAAGTATATCCAAAAGCCATCCAAGCTTTCTGGCAATACCAATTATGATATCGTCTTCGAAATCAGGACTACCTGTCAGAAGAGTAAGAAACAAGGCAACTCTCCCTTGGTCGAGAATCTTTTCTTTGTTCATAGCATCGGGCTTTAAAGAAAATATAAAATCTAATGAACCACAGCTGTTGTTATTGCTCTCAGCCTCAGAATTCATGGTATTTCCATTACTAAATAACCAATCCAATATTTGGAATTTATCTTCTTGTTTCACCTGAGCCGAGTTTAAGAGAGAGTTGAGTAAGTGCAGGGATGTTGGCTCCAGAATTTCTGCCAAAACTTCACTTGCAGATTTTAGATGTTCCATCATACTGAGTGAGATTCTGAAGGTTAATATCATAACAACCAATAGTGTCATCTCTTTGTACACAGTGAGGGCTTCAGTTTGGTATTGTGAAATAATTCTAACAGCATTAATCAGATAAAATTTAACTGGGAGAAAAGTCCTTTTTGCCTCTGCCACAGAGACTTTTTCCTCTGTCGAAGATGACCAGGTCATAGCAGCATACCTCAAAGATTCACTGGCAAGGGAGATTAGGTTCATGATAACATCTGTTACGTTCACCTTTGCTGCTAAAGAACCCTTGCCACACTGAAGCAACGAAACTACACCTTTCCAAGAAATATTTAGTAGACTGACAAGACTGCCACCATCATTGGCTGCAGCAGTCCCCAACTCACATAATTTTTTAATTGTGCAATTGGTTACATGAATGACATGGTCTCCGTTTTCTGTCTCATTGCAATCTCTTGTACTTTCATCTTCATTTTTTGCACGGTAAATATCCCAATTTACACCATCACAGTATACCTTGCATAGTCGAGTAACAGAAGCCACGGTCGCCTGTGCTGCCTTTAGTAACTCTGAACCTATTATGGGAATACTCTGAAGAGCAATCATAGAAGTTTAATTATTACGAGAAATAACATTTATGCATAACTATGCAAAATGAATGAAGTCCCAATCTTAATAAGTGAAATATGCAAAAACACATAGCTATTATAAATTATTTGGTTACAACATTATATCTTGAAAGAAACTAAGGAAGAAGCAAAGTGAATTTCCATCAATGTTATGTCTTCATTTACTCCCAAATACATGCATTGGACACTTAATGCTTGGACCTTGTTGATTTACTTTATGCATAAAATTCGAAGTTGTCCATTAATAAAAAAACTAGACATAACAATAAGCTAGAAAAAAATCAACAGGGAAAACAAAATGCTAGCAGTGCTGTAGCATAATATTGCCTCACATAGGCTCAGATATTATTAAATGAGTTATTGCCAAATGAATAGAAGGAACACAATCATTTAACAGAAAACACCAGATCCTAGTACCCTACCATTAACTTCATCTACAAAGCAATACTTGAGGAAGTAACTATCAAAGAGTTTCCAACACGGTTCTTATGCAATGTGTACAGGCTCATGTATTCTGAAATGAAGGTTTTGCTACACTTATAGTATGTCAAACAGATGAATGGAGAAAGGCTACACATGTCTCCAGTTTATAATACAATACAGAAAGCAAGGTTAAGAAATTGCAAAAATCTAAAGCACATGGAAACTACCTTTATTTCAGATACCAAATCTTTCATCAGGGTAAACTGTTCTGACATGAAACTCTCTAGGTTGAGCACCAACTCACTATCAATGGAAACAGGGTATCTTGCCAAAGCAGAATAGCTAGAAGCAGAGTATCTCAGCAAATCCAAAACTAACTGAAAAGAAGTTTAAATTGTCAAAACAACACGATAGGTTTTAAACATTGTTCCAATAACTTAAATAATTAGATGAAAATGTGTTCATCTTGAAAATCTATGTTATTGTCGTTACATGGGATGATAATATTGAATTACTAACTGAAGATCTTTTGGTGAAGGACCAAACACCTGTATTTTTATATAAAAGGTAAGTAAATATATATATATATATATGACTTCGTTTAGGCTTTCAGACTTTTTGAATATATGACATTTTCACAAAAACCTTGCAAAAAACATGCACCTATAAAGTTCATTGCCACTAACAGATATGTGCACAACTTTAATTATAGATGTATAAGTGCATAAAGTCGAACTGACAGTTGTAGTCTGCAGATACAAAGAAAACAAGATTCAACATGCATGCTATATTCACATATTCAAGTTAACTCTTATAAGACATTGACGTGTCATAATAAATCTTAGACAAAGTCTAATCCCAGAATATCAGACTTAGGAACATGAATTTTACCGCTCATATTACAAATACTTGCATAACTTCAAGGTCCTTCATGAAATTATCAGTATGACGCGAAAGATCTTTCATTATTTATATATTTCTTTCACATGATACAAACTCTATCCTACTCTGAAATCTGGATAAGATCAGAATCGTAGCAACAGAGGATGATAACATTATCCCAATCAGTTATACCTGATAAAAGCAACTAGAATGCTCTTCTTCTGGAGAATCCTCCATTGACATCAGAGTCATTTGCAGATGCTTCCTGCACCATAGATTGGCCTAAAAATGGATGGTAATTCGTGCAAAGTTCATTAGTTTGAGCCAAAAGAGTAACTGCGTGAAGTGAGATTTCTGACAAGCCAGAATACTTATATACGAAGGGAATAAAGAGCTTACTTTTGTTCCTAGTACAATAAATTGTGGTAGGAATCCAGAGATATCCGTCTCTAAGTATTTTTCAGCCACATGTAGAATAGTTTTATTCAACGTGCACTGAGATAAATCCAAACAAGTAAAGTCTTCCCAATATATCTAAAACCATTAAGGCAAATGCCAATATAAGCTGTAAAGCCTGTAATAAATAACTATTCAGATTGTTGGACATAACACGTTATAAGAAATAAGGACAGATGTAAATGTACGACAAATATTTATAAATTTAAATCAGTCAAAATACCAACCACGGACGGACATCATGGAAATAGGTTCTTCACAGACCTCAGATGATCAATGTAAAAGGTTCACTTCATTCAGTTCCACAATGACAAGCTCATGATTAACTAGACACAAAACTATCAGTTGTTCATCAATGCCAAGAAGATCCACAAGTGTGGTCAAGGTCAATCCAGAGAAAGATACACATCGCCCTAAAACAAGCGATAATGTCAAGTTACCTGAACCATTTTTCATACTAAGAACAAGGCACGTAGAAAATGACCTAGGCATCCTGAAGTCATCACAAGAAACATAGAGAAATAATTTGGAATAGCCATAAATCTTGAGACATGTGTGATAGTCATTATTTTGACTACACGGAACTGAAACTTTCGAATGTATTCAAACTGCAAGCATCTACAAGGTATCTGACTGCATAAAAGTTAGATAAAAACAGAAAGCATAATTAAGGATACTATTAGGGATTCAACTAGAGACTTCACTGCGGACTTCTCGTTTATATCTAATTCCTCCAATTCCTTGAGCAGTTGTACTCGGTCCTCAACCACCTGAAAATTTACAAATCTTCAAATAATTTAAAATTCAACCAAAAAAAATCGATAAGTGAAATAAATGAATGCAAGCGTAGTTCTGTAATCATCATTGTCATTTTCATTAAGAATTAAATAACTAGTTAGGCAAGCTAAAAAAGAACAATCAACACAAGTTTTTCCAGAACAGTAATATCGTGACTCGTTAGACAATTAAATCAAACAGCTTATTAAAATACGACACCATTATTTCCATACTGAAATCGGAATTCCTAAAATTTGCTCTCCAGAAAAATAGTGACAAATTGACAAATTTAAACTTAATCCTGATTTAAACCAAACCTAAACATCAACAAAATACAATCCATAACCAACACTAAATAATCTATAAGATAATGGCGCATAGAATCAGAATAGCAGAATGGGCATCGATTTAGTTCAGAGCTAACAAGAAGCTTACCTCAGAAGATTTAATTGCTTCAAGTAAGGTCCGCAATTCTCTGTCGGGGCTCGAGCTCTTCATTTCTTTCACCCCTCCGCTTCGACCCGTCTCTCTCTCTAGAATCGATGTTCTCTTTCTTCCCTTTCTTTCCTATTTTTTTGTTTTCCCGCCACTCCGAGATATTTATTAGCCAAACTATGCGTGTTTGAAAAAAAAAAAAAAAAAGGTTTTGGGGAGTGATTTTAATATAGATTTTGGTGAGATTTTTTTTTTTTTTTTTTGCAAATAGTAGAATTTTTTTTTTTTTTTTTTTTGTACAGGAAACAAATAGTAGAAGTTGGGTGTGTGGTATAAAGTAAAATTTTAGAGTAATAGCATAATAATAATTAGTTAAAAGCATGTTTTTCTCAGTTAATAAATTTTAGTATCTTATAATTAACTAGTGATTGTCCTACCCGTGCTTCGCACGGCCGGAATTTGTGACAACTTTATATTTATAATAATAATCTATTTTAAATTACAAAACTTTAAAATAACATTGTTTATTAATAAATTTACCATAAATCTTTGTTTTTTTATTTCAATTAAATATAATTCAATTGAAATTTGTTATATTCGTTATTAGTATTTAATACTCAATAATTAACCTGATCATTAATTCATTAAAAATTTAGTATGGGTGGTTGTTAATTGGTTCGAAAGTAATAATATGAGAGATTGTATCAAATAGTTTTTTTAAAATAATATGAAATTTATTTTAATAAATAGTAATTTATAGCATATGAAATTATTAATCAACACCCCTCAATGTATTCATGCGATGACGACACGTATAGGTATACTGATACACATGGATGATATCTAATTAACCATTGTCTCCTACATTCGATAACTCCAAAGAAAAAAACACACTTCAAATGCTCCCCCGTAGATGAAATCAAACTGTATCCCTCATTCTACTATGAGCTCTCACCTAAATACCTAAATATAGCAATAAAGAAATTGAGGAAACTATTAACAGCTCAACACGAAGATACCGTCTGCAACTCTAATCTACAAAAAATGAGATATATTCACAATTCGGAAGCCATTGAAATTAAGATTACAAAGTAAGTTTTTTTTTTTTTACGAAATTGAAGATAGATGTCTGAAATCTATACTGATTCGTGGCTTGATTCTATTCATTTTTTCAAATTCTTGACATTTTCAGCTTAGATCGAAAAAAAGGACGTGCAAGGTCGGTGGATTGTGAAACGATTATAAAAGTATAGATGTAATTCCATAGAAAAAGAAAAGCAGTTGCATGTGAAAATCCAGATCATTTAATTAGTTAATTATACATTCTAAGCAATATTGATTACATTTAATACTATTTCGATTTGATTTCTTAATTAACCTTTAAAATGCTATCAATTATTAAACAAGGCATTCACATGGATTTTGGAGAAAGAAAATGCATTGAAGAAACCAACTTACTTATAATTGATTACCCATACATTACAATGCTTAATTATCCAGAATTTGTTTGTTGCATATGCGAGATAAGTGGTTAAACAGTTCTAAAAAACTAAATAGTGCTAACTTACTGGTAATACAAATTTTTTGATGAGTTAAATATAGTAATACTTCTAATTTAATTTAAATTTTTGTAACTTAAAACTTTTGTCCTATTGGCAGGGTTGATCTATTTGAAGTTGGGATCGATTCTCGCAAACATTGGTTATACCTTATTCGAAGTTGGGATCGATTCTCGCAAGCAATGATTATACCTATTGAAGACATAAATTAAAATACTAACATAAAACGAAGGTACACAAGCATTTTCACCTTAATCTGATTAATTAAATTTCTAATTTTTAATTTAAAATAGATAAATATAATATACAGTAATATTTTATTAACTGGGAATTTAATATTGTGATTAAATAATATACTTTATTAACTTAAATATAATTAGAAAAAATTTGTTACAATCTTATGTAAGTATTTAACTTATATTAATTTTAATGATTTATTTTCCAGCAGTATATAGACAAAAAATCTCATTCCTTTTCAACTCTTTTTTATAAAAGGTGTAAAAATTTCTTAGGTTAAAAAACAGGGCACTATAAATGTTAAATATTAAACGACTTAAACCAGGTATGAATAAACACAAGTGGAATATAATGGAGTGATCAATCAGTACTGTAACATTATGAGATTCGTAATACATTTTTTTTAGGATATAGAGCTTTGATATTCTACAAAATACTATTGTACACCATGCATGAATAAACTTATTTTTATTTCAAATTATTTATGGATTGATACAATTTCTTAAACACAATAAAACTGATAATAGAATTTTTTTAGACATAGAAATTTAATATTCTATACATTTCTCTTATTTATAACATACAAAGATGATCTATTTTAAAATAAAAAATACTAAATTTTAGGAGTAGTATATTTAGCGTGCTCACTGTATGTTGCAGATTTAATTATAATTTTTGTTTATATAGAAGTTAAATTTCACTAAATTAACCTATAGACAAAGAACACGAAGCACCTAGAATAAGAAGGAATCCAAGAGAAAAATAAATATTTGGAAGCACCAGTCTGTGGCCTAAAAAAAAAACAAAAGAGGTAATTTTTTCGAATTTTTTACTCCTTTCATTGAATGGAAAATATGCAAGTATAATTATACAAATGCATTATGTAAAAATATTTGGAGACTTATGAAATTTTAAACATTTTTTAAAACCTCACGATATACAACATTCCTAGTTGTATTATTTTCAACAAAATCATTAGGACAAACCATAATCTTAAACATAAACATAAATTGCAACATATAGTTGACCGTGACTAAACAACGACTTCTTCAGAAAAACTCCAACATTTGAGAAAGATTGCCCTTGACTCTTATTTATAGACATGGCATAAGAAACACTCAATGAAAATTATCTCCGAGTAAATTTAAAAGGCAATCGAGGATCGAATTGAGTGAAAGACAATCTAGGTATCAAAGCCAACTCTCCAACATTGCTTCCAGTAAGAACTTTCGCTTCAATTATGCTATCACTCAATCTAGTGATAACCAACCTATACAAATATATAAATAATTATAGAAAAAATAAAATAAGAAGCAATAATATTTAAATAATATTTTAAATCAAATAAAAATAGAAAAACTGACCTGGTTCCATTACACAAACCACGTGAATGGTCCATATTTCTCAATAGCATAACAGGAGTCCCTACTTTGAGATTCAGCTCATGATCAGGCACACCAGAAAATTTCAAAGTATTCAGGGATTCAGGAGTATGAACATCACTGGAGAATCATAATTGGAATCAGACCTGCAGAGACTATCAGAACTAAGATATGTCTAGGATTCCTTGTGATTTAACTTGACCATATAATCATTAATAGACCGAATATAATCAAGGGTAGGGGCAAGTATAGCTCTATCCTGTAAAAAAATCATGATCGTACATCCTCGAGTTAAAATCAGGATAAATACAATTAATAATAGAAGCAATAGAATCATCCCAACATTTCAATAGAATATCATCTGGAATTATAATATTTGAACCATAATCAGGTCTAGTACCTATATGTCATCACCAATCGATTCAATCCAGTCCGAAACTAATTTCATTTCAATCATTCCTTGTGCTGAATCACATTGAATCAACCTCGTATTCCTTGTCAATTTCAATAAAGTACATGCATTCCACAACTTTGATGAATTAATGGTAGCATGTACTATATCCCGCCTCTTACCCTTTGGAATGACAGGTAAGATTTGTCTGAAGTCTCCACCAAAAACAATAGTCTTCCCACAAAAAGGAATTTTAGGCCTCGATGGATCGCATAATTGCATGATATCCCTCAAAGATGTATCCAACGCTTCAATACAGTACCCACTAATCACTCCTTCCTATTGGGCCCAAAAAAATAAACGGGAATTCAAGATGTCCTGATTTGGTGTTCCTCCGAGATTAAATATTAAAATACGACATAATCCAACGTTATCAAAAAAAAAAAACCAATCTATCAATCAACACGAATTTTATTATTTCAGAACATATTAATTGACATAACGTCTAACTTAAGGTTGACAAAATAAAACAATTATTATATTTTTGATATATTTAAAAAAAAATTATAAGAATAAAAATATTAACTCAATAAATATTAATTACTCAAGCACTTATAGTAAATAGTATCATACCAACCAATATTAAATCAACGGACATTAATTCTGAAAACAAATACCAATTTCTGGCCATGTCCAAAGACAGATAAACAACGTTGTCCATGCCCAAAATCATGCACACGTTGACAACCTAAACATCAGAACCAATAGGAGCATAACAAATACACCCAATTGAAAAATCTCTCTATCTTTTAATATGCTCTCTAGCTTTAGGCTTCCTGACAAAGTAAAGTGGTATTTTGGGTATACGTCAAGTCTTCTACCTCTGAAAAATCATTATTACATTATACCCAAGCAAAAAACATGTTACACTTAAAATCAAGATTTATGTATGAGACAGTCCACACATCTGAAACTCAATAATATAGGCAACAACAAATAAAATTGTGTAAAAAAATATTTAGAAAAGATAAAATACATTATACGTTGAAAAAATTATTTATAAAATTAATACTATATATATATATATATATATATATATATATATATATTTATTTATTTATAAAAGTATAAATACTTGTTTGACATTACCTTATATATTTTTTCCCTAAATATTATTTTAACAATCCGACATATTTAATATTCGAGAGACTATACCCGGACAGTCTTCTGATTTGAAAAATGTACTATATTAAGGTCACTTTTGATTGGAGGCCAATGTTATAAATAATTTTGGATATTCGGCCCATCTACAAATAGTCATTGCATCTTGATAATTTTCCACCAAGTAACATGGATCTCCAGTGAATGAATGTGGCAAAACAACACACTTTCTCAATGCACGTGCATCTGACTCTCTATTCAATAATGCATCCTCATCACCACTATTCATTACACTACGAAGTTCCTTCTAATGTGATTTAATGTATTTCAATGTTTGGTGTAAGTTCATCATTCTTTTAAAGGCAAAATACAGAGAACATTCTTAAACTCACAGAATTGTGTGATCTAGCTTTATCCATGGTACATATCGCAAAAGGAATATCTTCCAAACTATAAGGGAAAATTAGTAGATATTGCAAATCTAGGTACGGTGGGTTCAATTCGGTAATACATTGAAGTTTACCGCAATGAGTTTCAATAGCAATATCACGATCACCAACAATGTAATCGAGATAAAAAAAACAACAACCTCAAACATAGTTATCTTTAAACGTCCTTCACATAATCTTTGTATAACTTATCAAATATATTTGTAAGTATATTACAATGAACCAACATATCCTCAAAATCAGTTACTATTTCAGCCTGTATTGATGTTCATATCTGAATTGTAAATATTAAACATAAAACATGATGTTAAAATTAGTATCATCAACAAAAATATTATTATTTTTCTTATGTAACTTGATATGGAATGAAAGTTACTTAACAATAATATGAGTAATTTTTCTGGAACTGAATAACCTAAAAATTCATAAATTGTATCTCTGTATTTTAAATAATATCTTATATTATCATCAACATATGAAAGAGTATGCTTGGAATTAAACTGTAAAAATGGGAGGTGGAGCGGGATGGGTAACAAATGTGTAGTGGAAAATGATTATAAAATAAACAATGATGTAATCTTTTATGGAAATTGATAATAACTTATTTTTATAATAAAAAAAAACTAATTTATCTCCATTTGTTTAATTCTTGTCAAATGATTGATGAACAATAAAAATGAAAAAGCTAATTCGTTATTAAAAAATAAATAATATTTGACTAAATTCTTTTAAAGTTGGAACTTTGGAGTATTGACAAAAATATTGATTCTTATATATTTTTTAAAGCGTCTTATATCTTAATCTAACAAAAAGAAATTATATTTATATAAATTTAAAAAAATGAATCTGTAGGTAAAAGTTAAAATTTTATAAAATGTGTATATATTATTTTTATAGGTATATACTTAAATTACCATAAAATATTTAAGAAGAATATTGAATATTAAACACAGTATAATTATTTGAAGAAAGTATTTGTACACCTAAATGCAAATAAAAGAAATTCTAAAAAACTTCCAGGCTGACCTGCTTACGCGCCTGCTTGAACCACCAAAGCCCGTGGTCCGCACGAGTTGCCCTATTTAGGTCCACCTCCATACAGATTTATAAAGGATAATCCAATTCTCCATTTGAGCGTGGCGGAGCGCGCTGGCCATATGGACCTAACCCATTTTGATAGTTTTACATGAAATGTTGATATTAATATATTAAAATATTAAAATAAGATTTATAGTATTATTTCTAATATGGAATTTTAAAGAAGCAAATTGTAGTTTAACTTTAAATTTAGGATTAAATATATTTTTGGTGGTCCCAGAGAATAAGTTCATTTAGAACGATCATTTTTCGACACTTTTAGTCCCATAATTTCTTTTGGCATTCTTGGTCCCAAGAAAATAAGATAAATTAATTGTAGTTTTGATTCAAAGATAATAAATAAATTACAGTTTTCGTCCCAAGAGAATGATGTATATTTGCAATCTTGGTCCTAAAAAATTAACAGACGGAACTAAAAATATATATAAAAAAAAAAGACAATTTTCGCACATAGGTACAAAAAAATATTTTGCACCAATTCTCTTGGGGACCAAAAGTGCAATTCTCCCTTTAAATTTATGAGATTCATCCTTCTCTTCATTCATGATTCTTTGAGATAGTTTAAAAAACATTGGTCCTTTTAAATAAATTTAATTATATTTTGTTAATTTTTTATTTAGCCATCATTTTATCAGTTTAATACAAAATTTAACAATCTTACCAAATGAATTGAAAATTAAGTGATAATTTTTTGTATCCTCAATAGAAATGTTCATTTAGTTCAAGGTAACTTATGAGCCGACAATATTAACATAAACTATTTGCTAACATAACTAATTCAAATAAAAATTTGCTAAATATTTTTTGTAGCGTGCATGAAGTGAAACTGGTTTATACATGAACTATTAAAGGGTATTGTAATTTTCACTGAAGAGTATTAGTCTATTTTCATTAAACATTTAATTAATACCCTTCGATGAAATGTGGTTTATGTATGAACCACTTTCATTCTATACTATTTTTTATTGGAAATGTTAGTCTACTCTCCATTTATTTTGCAATTACATTAATTATAAAACTCTGATGGTTAGAATTAGAACTCGTTGGGAGGAGTGTGAAAGTCTAACATACCATAAGTTTAACAAAATCAGACGACCTATTAATAAATTTTTGCGAAATTTGGGAGAGTCATTAATTCAATAGTTCAACATTCCATACAAAATCATGCACACGTTTTCAATTGGGTGTATTTGTATATTAATTAAAAAATGTAAATAGAATTTTATAATAAAATGACTAAGAATCTTGGATTGTTAATCATTATGCAACAATAATAATTATTTATATTAATCAACGTGTGTATATAAATTATTTTATTTAATATATTTCAAAAACTTTGTTTATGCAATGTATCAAGTTTGAATTTTTTAGCTACAATTTAATTTAAGAATGAATATCAAGGGTTAAAATTTGGCATAATTAGTTATTCCATAAGTCTAATTATTTGTTTTTTCCATAATAATTTAAGTTAATCATCATCTTATTTTATCAATCATATTTTTTGTTAATCAACTTAATTAAAAGATAATATCTCGGCAAAACTTAGACATATTCACGTGGAATTCTATTTATCCAATATAATGGCATAATGTATGCATTTGACAACATAAGTTATTGGGATATTTTACATGAATATTCCCTTTTTTTTACATGAATATTCCCTTTAATTATCTAATATTTTACATAATAATGAATAAAATCCTATAATTTTTTTCCATGTCCAAAGATAGATAAACAATGGTGTCCATGCCCAATAATGCACACGTTGACAACCTAAACATCCACCATAAAAAGTATCATATAGAAGATACCTATTTATGGAAAAAAAAAAGAGGAAATTAAAATATTAAAAAAAAAGCTGGTAAAAATATAAAATCAATGGACATTAATTATGACCGCAACATACCATTTTTTGATCTGATATAAATATATTATGTGCTAAATTTCTTTCCCCCAACTTTTCAGATAAATTCAAAATCCACCATAATTACTAAAACAATAATTTACTAATACATTATATTTAATAAAATAATTATTATCATTATCATTGACCATATAAAGCAAAGAAAGTTAAATACATAGTCTAGGGCCAAAGTCAAATATAATTTTAGCTCAACGCCAAATGTAAATTAATTCACCAATAACTTAGACGAAGATGAATACAAAGAAGAATTATGGATATTTCTTATTTTATTAGTCTGCTGATTAAAATAATTAATTGGAATAAACAACAGTATGCTAGAAATTTTTGTTACTATTTATTGTATTAAAAATTGATCATCACATACAATTTGATCATCACATAAATTTTGGCCAATTTAAATGTGATTAGTTTTTATTAACAAATATTAAAATTTATATTGATTAATAAATAAATTAATGTGGCAACATAATATAGAATTTGACGAATTCAAACATAACCATGATATAACATATATTACATTTTGAATACTAAACATACCACGAATCTACAGATTAACCAATAATTTTTTTTTTGTTGATCTATATTATAAAAAATTCAACATCAAATAAAGTTTGATCAATTCAAATACGATTAACATACGAACAAATATCAAAATTTGATTTGATTAAAAAATTAACATGGGCGAATTTATATATCAAATATATTTTACACGTACTCACAAAGGATACAAAATAACTGAATACAATAATTGAATCAAGATAACCTATATATTTTATACACGAGTACAAAAGATACAAAATAATCTATTCAAACAAACTGGCTATATACACGACCATGGTCTCAACATATATGATAACATCAAATAGAACAAAAATAACAGGCAATCGAAGAATATCGCCTCTATCCCATACCCAAAAGAACAGTACATCCAAGAGAACAAAAAAAAAGCCAAAACAACGACGATATCCTTGCGAACGACAGCAGAAATCAACGAATTTCCTGCAACACAATGGAAAACCAAAACAAAAAGTAATATAAAGGAAAGATGAAAGATGAATGATGAATGATGAATGGTTGAATGATGAACAAACATATATATAGGTAGACGAAAAAGTAACGGTAAAAATATCATAAAGACCACCATTAATACAATACAATACCATAAACAATGACCACAACAATCCAACGGCCAATACGAAAGCAACAAAAACGATCAACGAACCATGCAAAATTGCGCCTAAACTATTTAAGGAAAAGATGTTGCTATTATATATTTTAGATTTAAATTGAAATATTCAATTTGAAATACTCAAAATATAAACAAATTAAATAATTAGTCTTTGAAAAAATAGGGGTCCTGAAAAAATGTTTTCGAATATAGGGTTGATCGCGCCTGGGAGAGGCGATCAAAATAGTAGATCGCCCTCACCAAGCGCGATCAAGGGGAGGAGACTGCCACGTCATGCCTCGCGCCTCAGGGAGGCGATCCACGGCTTTATTTATTTATTTATTTTTGTTTCACAGAACTGATGGCCGACCCACAGTCCCACATGCAGATGTAGCTCCTGCCAAAATCATAATGATGGGATTTGGCTTTTGGGCTTTGAATTTTGAGTCACCTTTCTCAGTTGCATGCAACCTTTTTACAAACTATAGTTTGAATTTTTTTCAACTCCAGTTTATTGGCTAATTGTTTTAATTATTGTAATTTTTAAAACAGTTTATGAAATTATGGTGGTTTTAAAAACTATTTTCAAATTAAGTGCAAACACCACTGAAAGTGGAGACTGCAAACTAGTATCCACTGGAAGCTAACATCTTTGGTTATAATATATTGCATTGGGTTATAATAATATTTTATGGATACATTTTGAAAATATAATTTTTCTTAAATAATTTTTTTAATTTCAAGTTTAATCGATTTTCATACATGTAAAAATTTAAAATTGAATGCACAAAATAAACTACAAACTAAAATTATAGATTAGTTCATTATTTTATACAATCACTATTTATAACCTCCCGTGCCACACTGTGGCGGATGTCTACTTCTAATACTTCGACGAGACATATTAATTTGAGTGTGACATATCAAGATGAAATAATTATATATTCCCTCCGTCCCAGATGAACTTGCACAATTTCCTTTTTAGTCCGTTTCAAAGGAATTTGCACACCATTTAAAAGGAAATATTGATTTGCGTGCACACTCACAAAAATATATAAATATTTATTATTTATCCGTATGTTACTACTTTATTCAAAAAGTGACTTTTTAAGAAAAAATGTGTGTATGTTGAAAAAAGTAGATAAAGTTTATTCTTTCCATTTTATTATCATAATTATAAAATAATAATGCTTTCAATAATAAAATGATTGATTTTAATAATGAAATACTCCCTCCATCCACAAAATATAGTCCTGGTTGCCTTATTGGGCCGTCCACAAAAAATAGTCTTGTTGCCTAAAATGGAAATAATAAACTTTATCTACTTTTTTCAACATACACACACTTTTTCTTAAAAAGTCACTTTTTGAATAAAGTAGTGACATACGGATAAATAATAAATATTTATATATTTTTGTGAGTGTGCACGCAAATCAATATTTCCTTTTAAATGGTGTTCAAATTCCTTTGAAACGGACTAAAAAGGAAATTGTGCAAGTTCA